>JANBXA010000609.1:17192500-17552500 GCA_030556225.1 Cricetiscus sungorus | reverse complement strand
AGGGAGCCTGGATTTGTTACAGAGAGCTCCTTTCTGTGCCTTGTACTTTACTCCATCTGTCCTTCCATGTCAGGACACATGTTAAGGCTCTGTCTGACTGAAGCATTCTGCCTCATCTTAGCCATGTTTCCCCCATCTCAACATTCAAGTGTTAGCTCCTCAGTGACATCTTCACTGACCATCAGCATTTCCTGTTTGTCCTCCATACTCACAACACGGCTTTCTTCTTGTCCTTTCAGTTCATTTATATCCTTCACAACTACTAGAATATAAACTTGTGAAAGAGATTTTTGGCTCCTGTATATTTAGTGCCAGGAACACTGCCAGAAACATGGGAAGTGCTTGCTGGATGAACAAAGAAGTTGCTGTGACAACCATTTGACCATGAGCTGGTGCCAGAAGAGTAAAATCAGCCATGGAAATGATCTGACTAGTCATTCAACTGATCATTAGCTCTTGCCTGGCTTGTCAGAATCTGAAGTAATAACTGGATTAATGCCTCTAGAGACCTTCTATAAATCACCTGAGATGGTACTCACAGAGCAGACACATGTACTCTATTACTCTTATGAGAAATTTATCATATGTCAGTCATCCATTAGGAAAACTCTTAAAATGAGTTTGAGGACTGCAGATGTAGTTCAGTGGTAGTGGTTTACTTGGCATGCCCCAGGCCCTGGGTTCTGTCCTCAGCACTGACATAGAAAAAGATCTCACAAATCATAGGTTAAATTCTGATCCTACCACATGTAAAACAGACAACCTTAGACAAGTTACTAAGCCCATTCTTGGAACTGATCTCCAAAATGGAGAATTCTATTATGTACTGTTATTCACTGAGTTGTTATCAAGAGTAAACTAAATAATTTAGTCAAAACTATTAGCTCATATCTGTCAAGATGTACTAAATAATTAAGAGGCTGAGAAGATCATGATCAAGGGCATTGGATTTTGAATATGTGAATTAAAATATTGCTGCCATTTAGTTATGAGAACTGCAACAAATAATTGTTTCATCTCTTTCTGTCTTAAAGGGGCAATATTGTGCCTGTCTCCTAGAGCTGTTCTGAAGTACATAAAATTCTGGTAAAATGCAACCAAGAGGCCTGTGCAGAGGAAGTCCCCTATGTTAGCTACTGCTATGGTTATTACTATTATTCCTGACCTGCTTTTTGCAATTCCATCTTTTCCACCTCTTCCTACTTGGCAATGTCAGACTTTTCATATGCTAGGACGCTGTTGGCAGATTTCAAAACCACATCTACCCTATGTGTTGATGCTATCAAAAGAGAATCTCAATGTCAGATTGAGTGTTTATAAATATGAATGAGGCTCACAAAGCCAGCATATCAACAAAGGAAGAAAAATATTTGTCCAAGTACAGTTTTCAGGTCTTACCCCGTGGGAAAGATTATATTTCTCTTCTCTCAACCTGAAACTATAGATCAAAGGAAAGAAAGCTTGATTCTGTAAATGAGTATATCCTAAGTATAGCCTAGTTGATATGTATAAAAGTGGCCATGCTGTAGAAAGACAAATAACCAACCTAGGCTCCCATAGCCAGGAAAGCGAGGTTCCCATGAAAATTTGAGATGACCTACTAAGAGAAAAAGTTATTGTTCAGGAGATTGATCTAAGAATAAGGCCATCTATTCTTGCTGATAGTGACTGGCTTTAGAATCAAGAACAAGAGGGCAATGGAAAGTTGATAGAAATGTGAGGTCTTGGCCTCCATAACAAAGATACGGGGAAAAAAGGACTTGCAGGGCTTTGACACTGACACTTGTGTCACCAAGCAAGCCAGCTTCTCTAAAGTAAAGGCTTCAGAAGACACAATTCAGATGGTTTCCCAGAGCCTGACAAATCTTTAAGGCTCCAAAATAAAGCCACATGAACATCAAATTGTGTTGATGCTTTCACCAAGCTTGCCACAAAATTTGAATCTAAGCTTTTATGCCAGGAATTTAGACTCTCAGAATTAAACCAAAGAAGATTACTGTTAAAACATGATTGTGAGATAAGGTTGCTTAGATGGCAGTTCATCATACTCACAAAACCCTCAGCCACAGCCATTTAGTTTCCACATATCCTTTGTGCTGTGTATAACCTCCAGGGCTTCCTGCCGCACACAGGGGAGAGACAGAGTGTGATTTTGATTCTGTTTGACGGAGTTTGGTATGGCTCCATGTACTCTTGCCTAGTGTGCCTGAGGCTGGCAGTTTGAGCTCCAGCCCCACTACATGCATGAATTCATACATATGTATGTACATACATATATACAATAAAATGAACTGAGCCTGGAAAGATACCTCAACAGTTAAGAGCACTTGCTGTTCCTTAAGACACCACATGGTCTGGCATTTCTGGGCACCAGTCGTGTGTGTGTGTGTGTGTGTGTGTGTGAGAGAGAGAGAGAGAGAGAGAGAGAGAGAGAGAGAGAGAGAGAGAGAGAGAGAGAGAGAGAGAGAGAGAGAGAGAGGGAGGGAGGGAGGGAGGGAGGGAGGGAGGGAGGGAGGGAGAGAGAGACAGAGAGAGAACGCACATGCAGAAAAAACACTTGTCACACAAAATAAAAATAAATAAGTCTTTAAAGAATAGAGATAACTGAAACTTGCAAATATTGACCAATTTACCATTTCAGAGCCACTTTGAATCTACTCTGTTAACCTCTTAAAAGCAATCTTGTATCTCTTCTCATGAGGTTCTAGCCCAATTTCTCTCACACATATATGTTTTTTAAAACTACTGAGAATCTCAACTGCCTTTTTGTTTTTGTAGCTCTATAATTGCTATATTAGAAAGAAACAGAATTCTCAATTTACTTGTTATTCCACTTAAAGTCACCAAAATAACTCTATTACAAACTGTCATAACATACATATTATGCATATATGGGTTACATCGTGCTAGGAATGGGTTATATCTTGAACAGTCATTAGCCAAAGGGATTTTATGACCCCCCCCCAGAAAACATCACAGGTTATTGACAACCAATTGGTTCCTTTCCAAACCTGATACTGAAGAGACCATTGATTTCTGTCATTGAACATGAAGAAACTCAGCTGGTACCCAACCAGAAGCTTCTCTGCTACTAAATAGGACTTATGGTGCTGTTATGTACTGTGCACACTACCAGGGTAGGAAATTAATCATCAATATCACCCAGCTACAAACCTTGAGCCCTATAACAATGGCCTGCCTCCCAGATATACTGGTTTAATAGTGACCCAAATAGGGGAGTAACAAGCTACTTTCTAAAATTATACTTAAGACCTACCCCATGAGATGCAGCCCATGCATGACCCTGCTAAAGTGGTCAAGAGCCTGAGACTCAAAAGGTCAGGGGCCTTAGGGGAAAACCTACTATCATTACTTTGCTAAAGGAAAAAATATAATAAAATGACTCCTAATGAGTTATTGTTGGTGTCTCATGCCTTTAATCCCAGCACTCGGGAGACAGAGGCAGGCAGATCTCTGTGAGTTTGAGGTCAGCCTGGTCTACAGAGTGAGTTTCTGGACAGGCTTCAAAGCAATACAGAAAAACCCTGTCTCGAAAGACCAAAGAGAGACAGAGAGACAGACAGAGAGAGAGAGAGACAGAGACAGAGACAGAGACAAAGACACACAGAGAGAGTTATAGAGAGAGAGAGAAAGAGAGAAAGAGAGAGCGAGAGAGAGATTGCTGCATGCACATATCAAGGCCTCACTCAGTCTTCATAAGAGAATCTTCTTAAAGAAGATTGTAATTAGCACTGAGACATAGAACTCGACAGTGTTCAGAGTGAGAGACTTTGTAGCACTTAGACCTCAATGGGATGTTTTAACCCCTCCTCTATAGGCTCAGCAAACTATGAAGAAGGGTATGAAGTTAGATTGTAAGATCTAGAGGTTATGGATGACTCAAAGGAAACAGGGCCTTCCAGATATAGCAGGACTGATGCATGTGAACATATCACCTCACAGAGACAGGGGCAACACATATAAGTCCTGTGCAGGTTCAAACTAGATGGGATGCAGTACTGAGAGACAAGTGAGGACATAGAGTCCCACCCATAACTCCATAACCAAGAAACTATCTCCAATCACATCTGCTTGCAAAGGAATAAAAAAGTATGTTTTCTATAACAGTGTTACTAGAAATATCAACCACACTTGAAGGCAAGCCCTCAAATCTGTTTATTTCTGAGTGGGTTTGGTTAGGTATTTTTGTCTTTTATTTTTAGCATTTTTGTTTGTTTTTTCAGTTTTTGGTTTGGGACAGAGAGAGTGAGGGAGAGAAAGAATAAAAGTCGAATGGTTATGAAGGGTGGGAGGATCTAGGAGTTGGAGGAGGGGATATAATATGCTCAAACTATATTATGTGAGAAAAAATTAATAAGAAATTGAAAAAATGAAAAATATGAGTAGAATCATTTATTTACATTTTTGCATTGCTTTGTGAGCTGCAGGCTTATTATGATGTCTTTTCATGATTTCTTTGGAAGGACAGGTTGCCTTGGACAATGTTCAAAACAGTAACAATTTCAGGACTATTTATATCATAGCCAAACCTGAGCTCCAAACTTCTTGCAGTGCCTTTGACTGTTTGATTTTATAAACTTCCATTTCCTCCCTCTCTTGCCTATTCCTTGAAGCTTAAAGAGTTGAGAATTTTTTTTACTGAGTCCAACAATAGCTCTTTCCTGTGTTTATAAGAAACTTTCCCTCATCTTATAAAAGCATAAATGCTTTTATGAATTGAGCTAAGTTAAATCATTATTTGCTTAGATGTAAGACGCTGAGGACTGTGAGCAAAGTCATGCATAAGAAAAGCATGTGTAAGCCACAATGTGGTGGTGCACACATTTAATCCCAGCTCTCAGGAGGCAGAGGCAGGTGGAGCTCTGTGAGTTGGAGGTCAACCTGGTTTCGAAGGAGAGTTCTAGGACAGCCAGTGATGCTATACAGAGAAACACTGTCTTGAAAAAAAAACAAAATAAAAAAATAAATAAACTAAAAATAAAAAAGAAAGAAAAGAGGAAAAGAAAAGGAAAAGAAAACCATGTGTATTCTTCAGCGTGATGTTCTTGGTATATTGATTATTTGTTAGTCTGTTCACACAGATTGTTACTTCTAACTGTGGCCCTTTATAAGAATGTCCTTGGACTAGGATCACTTTGGCCCTGGGCCTCTGTCACCATCACCTTGCTGACATTTTGTGGTTTGGGAAGTCCCATGCCTTATCTTGACTTATATTTCAGCTGACCCTCTGAGCTGCAGTGTGTCAAACAAAATCTTGTAAGAGACCTGCCAGTACCTCTATGTTTCACCCCACCTGACACTTTCTATGCAAATGTGCTTTCCTTGGACAGAGGAGGAAAGGGCAGAGAAGTACCCATCTCACTAGGTGTTCTGGTTAGAAAGTGAATGTAGGAGGAGCAGGCTGCAGTCATTGGCTTAAGTCCTATCTGTAGGTCATGGTTTGAAGGGTGACTCTGCTCTGGCATAAAACTTGTCTGTCCTCCTTTTCCAGGTCAAGCTCAAGAATGAGACTGGGGGGGGTCTCCCTTTCTTAAATAATTATCTCATCCTCCCTGGAACTTAAGGAATTCTACTAATGTGCTGCCTTTGAATTTGTATGTCTTTTTCCCAAGTGTCTGGCCTACTCTGTAGGCTCTGGCCGTGGCTGTGTCCTCCTCACATGAGCTACCCTGTCTGTAACAATCTGCCTCTTTCTTGTTGATAGCTCTTTCCTCTTTCTGACTCTCATGGCCTATGAAGGAAAAAAAAGACCAAGATGGTCACAGAATGAACACAAAAATTAGCATGAAACCTCTTCCCACTCTGCTTCTCAGTTGCTTTGGCTACAAATCAGTACAAGATGTACCATTGCTGAATGACTCAGAGTTACTGGGAAGCTTATCCTGATGCAGTTGAAGGATGCTGTCCTATTGCACAGTCTGACTTCTGACCCAGTTTTTAAAATAGGCCCAAAGTGGGTTTGGTATGTATCCTTTTACTATCATTAACAAGTGTGCCTCCCAAGTGGGACTGGCATATTGTCTTTATTGTCAGTATTTTATGGGGCTATGTTCCTATGTCTTTATGTCAAAGTGTATGGGAAGTCTGGGGTTGTTTCATTTCTCTGAAGACTCCTGTGTGTATCTAGACTTCTGACTCCCAGGAAGAACAAGCTGGGTTCTGTTTTGTCCTTCCCATATCTGTGAACATGTGGTTTCTCACCCCTTCTAACTTGTATTGTGTTTATAATTGTAATTCTCTGATTCCCTGTGTACACAATGGCTACTAATTCTAAGCTATTTACAAATATTATTGGCAACAGAGATAATTTTTGGTAGTTGTTCTGTATCGGCATTTAGATTTTATATGGTAAGGGTCCCAATTTCAGAGACAGTCCTCTTTACTCTGTAACATGCCACCAAACTTATTTGTTTGAAAGATTTTACTGGAGATTTCTATGCCAAAAAGCTGAACAGAATTCTGTGGATACAAGCGCAAAACGACCTGAGTGTGTATTAGATATTGGTCAGTCACACACTGGTAGCCAAAATGACTTGCTCTTTAAAAAATTGTCAACATAGCAGATTTAACAAGATTTACGCTCTTGTAAATGTTTCCTTCTAAACATATGTGTCTCACAGGGAAAACCATACGCCTTCAGGGGCTCATTCCCACCAGTGTGGAATCCAATCGCCTACCTAGATCATAATAACCTCTGGAGGACAATGGATGAGATGGGGGAAGAGGTAACACTTCCTAAAGTTGTTTTAATTGCATATGTATTTTTCAGAATTCTTCAGAAGAAAAAACTACAGAGTGTCAGTCATCCCACACACATAGCATAGTGTCCAGTGCACACTACCAATCACCAAATATCAGTGAAATGAGTGAATGAATTTATTTCTATATTCTAAAATAATGAGCTATCAGAAAGACTGTTATTTGTATACACTTGATGAGCAAGCTGAGAAGTATGAAGCCTTCAGCCTTTCTGGGATGATATTTTTAATTTAGAAAATCCCCAGGACATACATGGTTCTTTGATTTTACATCACATCCAAACTTGCAGCTCCCCTGTAAACACACGGAAGCTTTAACTGAAAAATCTGGTTTTCAGATGATTAGCTGCAGTTCTTGGATCCTAGTTAAAGAGTTAAATTTGTGAGTGATCTCTGTAAGTCATTAACTTAATTACTCTTACCTGTAGTTTCAGTTTCCATGATTGTCATTATTTATGGTCAACTGCAGTTGGAAAATATTAAATAGAAAATTTTAGAGAGAGACAACATTCACATAAATTATTACAATACATTGTCAGAAACATTTTTGTTATTGTTAATATATTGCTGTGTACAGTGTAATAATTAAATTTTATTGTAGACATATTTGTATAGGATAAATATGTTTATTCAAAATGAAAATTATTATAAACAGAGTGTTATAGATTTGTGACAGATGAGCTTTACACAGACAGTGAGATTTGTGTTGTTTGAGAAGCTGTTAGGGATACTTGTAAAAACTAAATCTTATTTTTTTTTTCTGTGAGTTAGAGCTTTTAATATTGTTCAAATAGTTGACAGGAAAATTGTCTTTTTCTTTCTTCTGTAATGCATCTCAATGTAGATTCCCAGTGATGCTCCGTGGAAGGCACCCCTTGCAGAAGAGTGGGACTACATGACAATGAAAGAATTGCTAGATAAGATCTGCTGGACCAAGTAAGATCTTCCATTGGGCAAAGGCATTCATTGTAACAATGCTTGGGGTTTATTTAGGTATGCTATTTAACGGACATGAAGCAAACAAGTATCTGCTTTATATCTAAAGCTATACCACTGACTAAGTGAATAGTTGAAAGACACTGAAACTAAGTCTTCCCCTAAAGATAGATATATTTTATTTCTTTGATATATTTTTGTACCACCAAAATGTGCTATTTTTCCCATAAAGTGCTCAGAACAAACTAGAATGAGCCATCTTTTTCTTAGAACATTTTAATGTCCAGTGGTTTAACAGACTCAGTGGGTTATCGATGTAGGACTAGTTTTGTATTCTTCACTGGTGGTCAAGTGTAGATAGTATAGGCATTTGAAATACTTTTTATGAGACAGTGCAACTCTTCAATATTTTAACGGGCAACAACTTCTAGGTAATTCACATCTGTAGAGGACACCTGTAAGTGGACCTACATGTCCCAATTAGTGAAAAGCATGTATCAATAGTGTCTACAAAAAACACTTGAGTCAAGGCTGAAGTTCTTGTTTGCAGCACTGGAAAGTGTATGCAGTTTTCATAGGCCTCAGTTCTCCAGAGAAGCAGGGAAAGTGGAAGGGATTACAAGGCTTCAAGTTAAAGTCCATAAGAGATAGAACTGAGAGTCTCAAGTTAGTGAATACCCTTGGTTTTCAACTCAAAACAAAGAATGTTGAGATATTTATATAAACAAGAACCAGGGCATTTCCCAACTATTCCTAAGCAAGATGCACATGAGATGGCTTGCTGACTTTAAAGGAAACAATACCTAGGGGGAAAAAAGCTTATTTTTTTCTGATTTATTTTATTCTGATTCAAAGTAAACGACAAACATCCATTCAAAAACTACTGTTGGTCACTTCCTTAGCTGTAATTTATAAAATGTTGTTCAGAAGAGCAAAGTGTATTTTATATGTGGTCACAGATACGCAATTTTGTTTGAAAAAAACTATATCTAAAAAAGGAACACATCGAAATGAGACTTGTAACTGCTTTCTGGGTGACAAATATGAAAAATACTTATTTCTCCATAATTTTTATCTTATAAATTTCCAAAGCTCATCTAATGTGTATATAGTTTTATGTAAGAAAACTAGTATAATGTTTATCTTTCTAAAAGTCAACAAAGCAAAAATTACAAAATATTATTACTCTAATCTGCTTGACCTTTCTTCCCTTAAATGCTTTAAAGCTCATTTTTTTTTCTTACTGAAACCCCCAGAGTAAACCAAACAAAGGATTTAGAAAGGACCTGCTTGACAAAGAGAAATGCAGCTGTCCTCCTTTATCTACAACTTCAATTCATCATCATTAGTCTTTATCTAGAACGAACATTTTTTTCTTCATGGGAGAGATGAACTACATTCAAATAAATTTTATTCTTTCATACATTTATGATTACTAATTTAATTTTCTTATTAGCTATTGCTAATTTCTTTAATCAGGAAATTAAAGGATTCTTTGGTGATCAGGACTGAACCCAAGTCTTCACACATAATGGGAAAGCTGTAGCACTATTTCTATAAATTCAGTTTTATCATACAACAACAACAATAGATAGGTGGGTGGAGAAATGGTTTAGAAGTTAAGAACAATTGTTACTCTTATAGAAGACTTGGATTTAGTTCCTAGCACCTAAATCAAGAGATCCAACACCCTCTTTTGGCCTGTTTGGGCCACTTGACATATTATTGTTTAGTGGTAGCTGAAAGGAAAGTTATACCATACAACGAAATTCATGTGGGAGGTTTATTGGGATGAAAGGAGGATGCAAAAGAGGCCTCTGGAGGGTGAGAGAGGCAGGAAGTATTTGCTTTTTATAAGTAGATGTAGCTTATGCTCACAGGGAGTGCCAGTGGCTGCCAGGTCTCCAAGAGTAGGACAGTGAAAATACTGAATACTAACATGTGAAGCACATAAACACACTCAGAACTTCTGGGAGGAGAGAGACAGAGATTCAAGATGATTTTGAGAGTGTTGGCTTTAACCACCTAGTGAATGGGAGCATATTTTAATAAAAACAAGGACTTTGGGGAATACTTACAAGGTGTAGGAACAATGGATAACATAATATGATACCGAAGTCAGCTCTGAAAAAGGTATTTTGTTTTAGGAGACATAAATGCCATATTTCTCAAGTTCATGTTCACATGTTTTATAACAGTGAGTTCCAGAAGTTTGCTTAATTGTTCTAAACATAGCCAAGGAAACAAGAAGCTTGGCTATTCTAGACCCTTCAGAAGACCCTGTCCCACATTTGTGAATGATTCACTTGTTTCTTTCTGATCAGATCTGCAAAGCAATTTGCCACTCTCTTTGTGAACTTGTGTGTCACTGCAGAGACCCACGAGGTCTCTGCTTTGTGGTTCCTGTGGTATGTAAAGCAGTGTGGTGGCACAACCAGAATCATCTCAACAACCAATGGAGGGCAGGTACTGTACCAACGCAAAACCACTACTACACAAATAGGTGTTATTCAGTAATCACTAGATGCTGATGTTTGAGGTAGTTTTGTGGTTTGTCATGCATTGCCATAGTAGCTTTGTAAGACCCGGGAGAGCGTGGTCCCTCGCGCTCCCACTCAGGAAAGGCGGCCCCCCCAAATCACTCACAAGAAGCGGTCTTGATGCAAACGCATAAGGTCCTTTATATTCCAGTATACTGGGATCATCAGCCATACACCACTCAGGGTAGAGGGCTTAGCGACAACCCCTAGCACAGAATTGAGACAGCTTTTATAGGGGTACAGCAAAGCCTGCGCATCATGAACCAATCACCTCGTAGCATCCAGTGCAGACCAATTACTTTAAAGTATCCAACCCTGCCCTTAGCCCAGGAACTCTGCTTTCTCACAGGCTTCTGGGTGTTCATTCACTACCGTAAACATTAAAGTAGGTGACCATCAGCTTGGGATTTAAGACTCCCAGCTTCCTGGGTTTTCTGGGGAATTAGGCTAAATTTTTCCATCCTAACAGCTTCAAGTAGCTTTCAAAAAGAAGCATGTGTTGTCAGGTATGCAGGTGGCCAGCATTTGTTTCCTGACTTATTTATTTATTTATTTGTTTGTTTGTTTGTTTGTTTTTACATGTCGATCTCAGTTCCCTTTCCCTCCCTCCCTCTCTCCCTCCCTACCTTTTACCCTCTCTCTCCCCTCACATGCACCCTGACCACCCTCCACTCCCATCCCCCCCCACAACCCACATGTAGCATTATGCCATCCAGGTGGGGTCATGTAAATCTGACAAGTCTTTTGAAGTAGGGACTAGGACTTCTGTCCTTTCTCTAGGTTAAGAGAGTATCCCTCCATGGGGGATGTGCATGCAAGGTCCTTTTGTGCACCAGGAATACATCCTGGCCATAGGAGAAGCAGGATTCTGACCCTAGATAAGATAGGCCCACCCACAATAAGAGGAAGCTGACTTGGGACTGGAGGTTTAGTGTAGGGAAGACAGAGTAGGGCTGAGTCTGAGCCTGAGTCACAGGACATGTGTTAATAATACTCAGGAAAATGATGGACAAACTGGCCTTTCCTACTGGATCAGCTGATCCAATAGAAAGACGGGGCAACTGAGACCACATCTTATGCCTTACACTTCCCTCTTTCTGTTTCTGTCTGCCTGAAGCCATGCCCAAAGGGGTGTGGCCACCATTGCAGGCAAGACCACTACTATAAGCTGTAGGTAGAGTTCTACTAGGCCCAGTGGACCAGCCAAAGAATGTAGATGGGGCCCAGAGCAATGTGTTAAGCAGGCAAAATGGAAATCAGGATTATTCTGAGAATGTTCAGCTCAGTTTAGAGGCCTGTAATCAACAGTAATACAACTTCAAGGTGAGTTAGTAAGTCAAACCTACATTTTTTTCAAAAGACTGTAGCCCCTAATTTAAAAAAAGCCAAATAATAATATAAGTAAAATAAACCCAACAGAGAATTGGAAATCATTCCCAATAATAAAATGAAATTGTATATACATTAGAGTAGGGATATCCAGGAAAAAAGCCATTTAGCTGTTTATGTCAGCTCCTATATTGACTATCCAACTTCAGTCCAGTTTTTTTCTTTCCAGGAGAGGAAATTTATTGGTGGGTCTGGTCAAGTGAGTGAGCGGATAATGGACCTCCTTGGGGACCGAGTGAAACTTGAGAGACCTGTGATTCACATTGATCAGAATGGGGAAAATGTTGTTGTGGAGACCTTAAACCATGAAATATATGAGGTAAGTAAGACTCTCAAAGTGAGGAAAAGAAATCGGAGTCCTATGGGTAACTGAAGCATATAGGAGGTCAAGGATTGCCAGAGCTACATCTACCTGAAAGAAAGCAAAAGGAATGAAACTATTTGAGAGGAGAGGATATTGAAAATGTACTCTCTTTAACCAGCCCTTGGGTAATTATAAAGCAAAAGGAAATATTTGATTAAGTATCAAGCATGACTTATGGGCCTGGCATTATTCTGAGAGTTGGGGATTTTCTGACTTCATGAGGTTTACATTTTAGTAAAGAATTAGAGCTGTAAACAAACATACAGTTGAAATCTATAGTGTGTCAAATAGTGATGAGTAGTGTGGAAGAAATCAAGCAGGGAAAGGAGAAGGCATCCCAGTAAGGTTGGGCTGACTGATCATGCCAATTTAAATGAGGTTGTTAGCAAAGGCTCTAGTGAGACAGGTGAACCCAGAGCTGAAGGAGATGACTCTGTGGGAAGAGAATTACATATGGATGGAACAGCAGCCAGGACCAGGACCTAAATTGGAAGCATGTCTGGGCAGACCAAGGAATGCAAGGTGTTCAAAATAGCAAACAAAAGGAAGGCTGGGACAAAGAATGAGAAGTGGAATGGAGAGGGAACTGGGAAGGTATAGGAGGTTTAGAACTAGGGATGAATAAAGGTTACTTTAGTTTGTAACAGGGACCTGACTTCACTGTTAAGAGAAAGAAAGGAAGAAAGGGTAGACAGGTAGACATACACACACACACACACACACACACACACACACACACACACACACACACACACGGGGGGGGGGGAGAGTATTAAGAAAAACTTTTGCAGCAGGCCAATGGTATTTAACCATGTTTACTTTTCTTTCAGGCTAAGTATGTGATTAGTGCCATTCCACCTGTTCTGGCCATGAAGATTCACTATAGTCCTCCCCTGCCGATGCTAAGAAACCAGCTGATCACTCGTGTGCCTTTGGGTTCAGTCATTAAGTGCATAGTTTATTATAAAGAGCCCTTCTGGAGGAAAAAGGGTAAGTGCCTTCTTGATATAAAGACTTACCATGAAACTTTGTATCATGGTACATATTTGGATATAACTACTTGCATTAGAATACTGGACAGAAAATTCATGATCCTCCAGTCTCATCCTTCTGAATTCTGGGATTACAGGCATCTGTACTGGCCTGCCATTGGGGTTCTAACAGAATATACCCTAAGCTGCAGCCACTAAGAGCGCCACCCCATGCATAGTCACTATGTTTGCTTTTAAAAGGGTCCTGCTCACCCCCATTCTCCTCTCTTCCTTCCTCTCTTCCTCCCTCCCTCCCTCCCTCCCTCCCTCCCGTCGTCTTCTCTCTCTCTGCCTGTTCTCCCCCTCTATGTTTCTCTCTCCCCCTCTTTCCTTTCTCCTCTCTCTTGCTGCTCCCATCTCTGGAGGCCTGTCTCTCCACTTCCCTTTCCCTAATAAAAATATCCCCTGCTTGAACCCTGTCACATGGCATCTTTCTCTGAAATGCTGCTTTTCTTAAATTACAACACTGGCTAGTTCAGTTTCTACGAATAATTCTTACGAAATATGTTGACACAAACTATAAATTATTTTCCCTTTAAATCTGACCAATTATTTGAATAATTTGATATAAATTTTATTGAATCCTTTTTCAATCCCCATAAGAACATGTGATTTTATTTTCTAATATACCAAAAGCATGTATTTATAAAGACATGGATTCATGAATGGAAATGTAGCTCAACTTCACATACCCAATAAGTGGCAGTTGTGAAATTTTTCAGGCCACCTCTTATTAGTGTCGAGATCCTAGTAAATTAAATAAAATCTATTTCTTAATCCATGTACACTTATGCTACTACACCAGGTAGGACAGTGCATGGGGATGCTCCTAAGAGTGTTGCATCCTAGGTTGTTTGAAATGCTCCTGATACATTGTGTCTAAAAATCACACCACTAGCCATATGTGTTTACCAAATACCTAAAATGTGGTTAATGACACCAAATCAATGATTTTGTTGCATTTTATTGCTTTAAATGAATCACCACATGTAGAGTATCTGCTTCATTGGACAACATGCACAATCATTTCTTTTTTTTTCTCTGATCATGTCTGCTTAACTACCAAGTGAGGACCAGGAAAGAACAGCAGTTTTCTAAGGCTGAGGATAAAGGGCAGGATGGACTAGAATGAGAGGAAGTCTGGACTCAAGACTGTGCTGGGGATAATTGGGAATAGTGTCACGGTTTGGTGTGAGGATAGTGTTTCCTATACCCATTCAAATCTCTCTACTCATGGGTTCTGCTCCTGCCCATCAAGCCAGCTACAGATGAAGAATATTCAGAAGAGAACTATACCTGTCCTGAACATATGCAGGCTTTATTTTTCTTGTGATTTTTCTAAATCATTCAATATAACAATTTACGTGGCATTTATAACCTATTAGGTATGTTTAGTAATCTCAAAATGATTTGTTGTATGTAAGAGAATGTTCTTAGGTTCTCACCTTATGTAAGGGACTTAGACATCCAAGGATTTTCATTGGATGTTGTTGGAGTGATTCTTCCTAGATTTGCAGGGACAGACAATTGATAACCTTGATCAACCATACCTCAGTCTCTTAACTTCCTACCACATATTCTTCTATATACTCTAAATAATCTCTATTTAAAATACTTAATATAATGTGTTACCATGTAATAGCTATTATACCATCTATACATGTATACTATACATGTGTGCATAAAATATATATGCATATGTATAAACAACACAGACATTATACAGTACGAACACTACATAAAAAGAAAAAATTGTATATATTCAGTTAGTGCTAATATCA
This sequence comes from Cricetiscus sungorus, assembly GCA_030556225.1. Classification (NCBI taxonomy): domain Eukaryota; kingdom Metazoa; phylum Chordata; class Mammalia; order Rodentia; family Cricetidae; genus Cricetiscus; species Cricetiscus sungorus. The sequence continues at coordinate 17,537,680 of JANBXA010000609.1, read as the reverse complement.
TTAAACAATTATTTTTGGTTCTTCGAGGCAAGATCTCTTTATGTAGCCCAGGCTGTCCTAGAGCTCACTATGTAGACAAGCTAGCTAATCTTGAACTCACAGAGATTGTCCTGTTGCTGTCTAGAACATGCTTGGATTAAAGATGTGTACCACTATGCTTATCCATAATATATATATATATATATATATATATATATATATAGAGAGAGAGAGAGAGAGAGAGAGAGAGTTTGAATTGACAGGTATAGAACCCATAGATACTGAGGTCCAAATGTATTTTGCTCCAGATGGTGATGAATACAGAATTCAGAATAAATTGAAATTTTTCCCCTAGTTTCTGTTCCTAAAAAGTCAGGTTTGAAATGGGACTCTGTGTTCATTTTAGTTTCCAATGTTTTTGCTGCCCTGTGTTCTACAAGTTGAGGGCTGCTTCAACTGGCATTAAGTAACCAGACACAGCAGCACACATCTGTAGTCTCAGCTACTCAAAAGGCTGAGGTAAGAAAGGCTGCATGAGACCAGAGTTCGTGACTGGCTTGAGTAATATAGTGAGACCCCACCTCTAAAAGAAAAGTTGAAGGAGGAGTGATTCATCATGAAGGCATGCCAACTCATAAGGCATACAGTCCCTTGTATTTCAGTTTCCATTGACCACTTTGATTTTGTTCTTTTTGTCCAAGACAATGTATTACATAGTTGGTCTCAAAATCACTACGTAGCTGAGGTTCCTGCCTCTACCTCTCAGGCTTACAGGTATGCACCACCACACCCAGTTTGTGCAGTGCTGGAGAACAAACCCAAGGCTCTGTGCATGCCAGGCAGGACTGCCAACTGTGATATAATGTCTGGACCTACTCTGATTTTTTTCATAGAACCTTGATTACCTAGCCCTCTCCATGACATCAGTTTAATTTTCTTTCATACAATTAGAGTATGATGTGTTATGTTTGATCTCCAAATTTGTGTATTTGATTGCATTTGATATGAGTGAAATGACAAGGTAATGGAAATGTTCATCCACTTCATTATTTTCTAAGATTTCTGTGGAACCATGATTATTGAAGGAGAGGAAGCTCCAATCGGGTACACATTGGATGACACCAAACCAGATGGCACTTATGCCGCTATAATAGGGTAAGGCACAATTATAATTTTGTAGCTATATTTGTTATTGACAAGATTATAAACTACTATTGATTAAGAAATACAAAACTTTGTTAAAAACAATTTTTAAAAGTAGACAAATTTAATTTTTTGATCCCAGTTCCCTCTTCCTCCCTTCCTTCCTCCCTCTCACCATCCCTCTTTCCCTTCCATGCCCCCCAACAACCCTCCCATTCAATTCCCCCTCACTCCACAGGGAGGGTGATGCACAATTTTTACTTGATAGTATTATTCTTCAAATCCAGTGATACAAGTATTATTGTTGTTTCTTTTTAATTAATAAATATCCATATGTCAAATACAAATAACATTTACATTTTAAATGTTATTTAATGTGTTAATAGATATATTTGGGGGCATCTTTACATGATAGACTGATGTAACTTCAGTGTTTTACTAAGTAGTTCTTAAAGAGACTATGTGGGTATCCATGTTGTTTACTATGTTTTCTGTTGCTATGGCAAAGTTCTTAAGACTGGGTATCTTAGGAAGAAAAGGGGGTCATTGTAGGTATTAGTTTTGGATGTCCAAAAGCATGGAATCAATATTTACTAGACTTCTGATGAGGACCTTGTACTACTCTATACAAGGCAAAAAAAAGTGGAAGGGAACAAACATTTGTCACAAAATCACATAGCAAAAGTGGAAGCAAGGAAACCAACAAAGAAGCCAAATTTGCTATATAAAATAGACCACAATCCTAAGAAGCAAAATTCATTGTCATGGAAACCATATGAATATCTCAAACTCCTCACAACTCGAAATGTTCTGAAAGGCCCCAGTACTTCCAAATGCCACTACATTGTAAATGGAATTTCATCATGAGTTTGGGTGATGATTGCTCTATCTAAATAACAGTAAATGTTACTTATGTGGGTTATTGAGATTTTCTGAAACCCACTACAAGGAAGTAGAGGCTAGACCCGTCTTCAACTTGCCAGAGAATATTGGCATAGCTGAATAGTGTTTGGGGGCCAGTAGTGGATACAAAAATGTATTTACCTGGAGTAAAAATTGAGACGGCCAACAGAAAGCCAAAGCAAGAACAGGGAGGGTAGAACCAGTTGTTAAGCAGAAAGCAGTAGATGAGATGGAAATGAGATGGCATCTAAAGGGTAAGTGTTACAGAGGCTTCATACTTGAGACAGAACCAAGGAAGGACTGGCTAGCTCAGACACTGCCTTAAATGAGGATTTGAGGTCCAAGTCCTTTCATCTTGGTTGCCAGACTGCTGGAGGGCAGTGCACCAGTCATCATATTACCTTAGGCAGAAAGCATGACCAGTCTTTTACTTTTGATTCCTTAATCCCCCAAAGCCAGAAAGTCATCCTTAGTGTCATGAATGCAATGTAGAAATGGACACTATGAACATTGTTAATATAAAGATAGTTTGTTGTGTACAGTACACAGGATATGTGTAGCTATAGAAAGGAAGTATTAAATTGGCCACTTTGTCTTGTTTGTGTTTTCAGCTTTATTCTTTCTCATAAAGCTAGAAAACTGACACGCCTTACCAAAGAAGAAAGGTAAGAAATATTCTTCTTTCTTTTTCTTCTGTCCCTCTCTCCTTGCTGCCTACCCCTCTCTCATTCCCCACTCCTTCCTTCCCTTTCTCTCTTCCATTTCCTTTCCTCATTCCCTGCCAAATTCCTTTCTTTCCTCCCTCATTTCCACTCTCCATCCCTCCTATATGCCTTCCTTCTTTCCTTCCTCTCTTTCACTCTGCTTCTTTCCTTGCTTCCTTCTTTTCTTTTTTTTAGATTGATAGGAAGATAAATTTTTAGAGCAAGAGCACACACTCAATAAGGAATGTGGGCTTTTCAAGTATTATGTCTTTCATTCCTCTACATTCTTCTTTCTCTCCTTTTTTTATTTTTGATTATTTGCTTGCCTTTCAATGTTTAATTTTTAACTTATAGAATACCTCATAATATGTGTATTCTAATGTGATGTTATGTTAATGATAAAGGTCTTATAGGTCACAATACTTATTACTTCAGAACCAAATATTCAAATTAAGACTTACCAAGTTATTGTACACAAGACATTACGCTAAAAAGTATGAACAGTATGAAAAAGGACATATGAAAGCTCTGCACATGTACTTATAGAGGAGGTAAGTAGGTAGGCAAATTGTTAGATTAGGCACCACTGCATATGTAAGGCATAGCAATTGCAGATTATAGGTACAGAGACTAATTCCTCTGGAAGCTATTTCTTCTTGCAATTTGTATTCACCACTGGCAAATATGTATATCTGCACCACAAATGATAAAATATTTAATAACACAAAGCCCAAATGACTTTCCAGTGCATTCTTACAGTATGCATCAGCTTGTTTCTTTATAAGCAGTGTCACCTCAGTGCATGGCCAGAGCTATTCAAGTCTGACTGGTTTACAGATTTTAAAATATCCCCATTTTGTCTTTCTGATCATATTCATAAATTAGTGATCACATACTGCAACAACTATATCTTTTATGTGGTCAAGGTTATTTATTTAACTTTTTATTTAGATTTTATTTAAGTGTGTGTGTGTGTGTGTGTGTGTGTGTGTGTGTGTGTGTGTGTGTGTGTGATGTGTGGGAAATAAGATTCCATGGCACAATATTGGCTGACCAATGTTTATTCAGGGAAAAACCACATACACCAGAAACAGACGACCACCAACTGCAGGTTCCCGTTTCAAGGATGCATCTGGATGCTCTCTGTCTCCAACTAGGAAGTAAGAAAGCTACCTGGGGCCCAAGACCACAGGCCTAGTCACACCAGGTCATGCCCGCACCTGTCCCCACTCACCAATGGGTGTGATCAGTGTAACAGTTGAGGGCAAGGTGGATATCTCACTACGTGTGTGTGTGTGTGTGTGTGTGTGTGTGTGTGTGTGTGTGTGTGTGTGTGTGTCATGTGAGTACAGTTGCCTTTGGAGGCCAGAGGTGTTGTATACCACTGGACCTGAAGTTATCAGCAACTATGAACTGTCCATTGTGGATGTTGGGAGCTGAACATGAGTCCCCCAAGGAAAATGCACACTCTTAACCACTGATCCATTTCTCTAGCCCTCCAAGATATATATATTTTTTAATTATCTATTCCTCTACTACTCTGGGGGTTTTATAATGAGAGAGGAGTGTGGTGACTTGCTGCCTAGTCAGGCTGCCCTCTTACTCACTGCATAGCCTAGACCTGCCTTTAACTCATAATCTTTTTGCCTCCACCTTTCAAGTTCTGAAATTACAGACATGCATCCCCATGCCCATCTCTAGACTCATATACTGTCTGAAAATCTTTTATTTTTCTAAAGTATATTTTAACATAAGAGTTAGTGCCATGGAGAGTGGCGGAACTCATGAGGACTGATTCATAACCAAAGAGCTATTGGTGCTTTTTAGGGGAAGAAACTTCTGTTTCCTTTAAGGATGTAGACTCTGGTAAATTGACCATGGTCTGGTGGCTCACCCCGCACTCATGAATATATAGCTAACACAAATTGGACTTGGTGAGTTCTTTGAAAAAGAGATAGGACATAAATATGGGAGGAGTTAAGGGGAAAATTGGAGGATAGACATGATCAAAATACATTTTATGTATGTACAAAATTATCAAATAATTACTAAAAATATAGTTTTTAAAAATAAATGAAGGCTTGAATTCATTTCTTTCCCAGGCAGCCATATTTTTGAATTACCAGTCTCTTCTCCAAGGGTTTAAAATGCCCACTTTTATGAATTCAAATCTCTGTATGCATTTCATTCTATTTCTGAAGTTACCTGCATATCTCCACTATCACCATTCTTCCACTGTCACCATTCTTCTGTTCACACCAAGCTATTTCAGAGAAAGAGAAAAAGGGAGGCAAAAGAAATTGGGCATTTTTATTCTTTTGCTTGTAGAAAGAGTTCCTATATTTCAAACAAGATTACATTTTTTTTTTAGAAAGAGATTTAGTTTTAGGTGTATGTTTTTTTTCCTGAATGTACATCTGGGCACCATATGTGTACCGTGCCTGGTGCCCGATAATGCCAGAAGAGTGTGCTGGATGCACTGGGACAGGAGTTTCTGTGAGCTGTCACATGGATGCTGAGGATTAAATTCAGGTCCTCTGGAATAGCAGCAACTTTTTAAGTCCTAGACCAACTCCCTAGTCCACAATAATACTATTTTTAAAATTTATTGATCAAGCCCTAAGTCATGCTTAAAATCCCCTTGTGCATTACTATTCTAAAAGCCATTATTTAAACAGCCATGTTCATTTATAGAAATATATCATTGTCTAGATTTATGTTAATTGATGAATTAGTTGATTCATCTTAATTGGCTAATTATGATTGTTGGCTTTCTTCCAATCCCCCAATAGATGTAAGAGCTAGTATTTGCTGATAATTTATTTATTAGAAAGTATGATTGAGCTAGAAACTATATATTGGTAGTTTTCACATTTGAGAATCACTTGAAAGGCCTATGAAATGCAGATTACTGCCACTTCCTTTGGGGGGGGGGAGAATGTTGTGGATAGTTCTGGCTGTCCTGGAACTCACTCTGTAGACCAAGCTGACCTTGAATTCAGAGAGATCTCCCTGCCTCTGCCTCCCCAGTTCTGGGAGTAAAGGTGTGCACCACCACCCCCCTACTGCCAGTTTTCTTTCTGAGTAAAAAGTCAGGAATGGAGCCTGAAGCTAGTCCTTTCTAAATTGATCTATCCAATGACTCACTTTGTTTTCTGTATTAAATATTTAGCAATAGCCTAACTATATTCCTATTTGTGAGCTCATGGTTTTAAGACATTAGATATAGGACAAATCCTTTGTTTTTTAAAAATTAAAGTGAAACTGGATATGGTCACACATTTGCTTACAATCATGTCACATGAGAGGGAGGCCAGGTCAGGAAGATTGAGAATGCTAAGCAAGCCTGAGTTACATAGCAGGACAGTATCTCAAACAAAAGAAAACAGTAATTGCTTAACTTGAAATGTCAAAGTGGAAACAATGGCACCTGAGACTTTTACATAAGAAAATAGGTGCCTCTCACTTTTTCTTTGCCTTGCTTCCATTAAACTCCACTTTCATCATTAAAATGTTATTTATTTTTTCTGTTGTACAGACTAAGGAAACTTTGTGAACTCTATGCAAAAGTTCTGAACTCCCAAGAAGCTCTGCAGGTAAGGCTGTTTCCCAGCCTTTTTCCAATGGGGATGGGCCAGGTTTTTGTCAGTAGAACCCTGCAGCTCATCTTTTCCCTATAGACTCAGAAGGGTCTGTACATGTAGGGATGATATAGAAATGGTTCCATGAAGTGTGAGCGAACCCTGGCTGTGCAGGTGAGGAGGTAAGAAAGCTATGACATACTCTCAGTTTAGGTAGTGCTTCTTTTGCCTCTAAATTTAGAGTTGTTCCCAGAGCAGGCTTTTAGGTGACAGCAGTTTGTAATTAAAGTTCTCCAGTGTTGCATGAAGTGGTTGAATGGAGACCCTTGGAAAAGCAGTTGTTTTTGTATTTTCTAAAAGGTATTCGGTTTTCATTTGAGAAAGTCTTCTAAAAAGGATATTAATTTCTGATGCTGGAAAGTATATTGCATTGTGTACTATAAATAACCTGGAGGTTATTTATGGTATAAGGGGTGTGTGCACAGTACATGAAAACACTACACCACGTTCTACAAACGCCTTGGTTATTTCTAGGAAGCAGGGAGGCTTGGAAGCACTGCCCCTCAGATTCCAAGGGAAAGTTGCAATTTGTTCTGTACAATGAAGTCTATTAGCATGAGTTCTATATACAAAAGACAAAATACCTTCTTCTGATTCTCTTTCAAGCCTTTGCTCCTCTTCCTTACAGCCAGTCCATTATGAGGAGAAGAACTGGTGTGAGGAGCAGTACTCCGGGGGCTGCTACACAACATACTTCCCTCCTGGCATCATGACCCAGTATGGAAGGTACTACCCAATCACTGCACTAACTCCTGGGCTGGCACATACACAAACAAGCCATTTTTAATAAATAGAAGTGTACCGAGCTATGACTGAAAGCCCTGCAATTGAACCCAAGATCCAACTAAGTTACCACATTTCTTCCTGCTTTTTGCTTTCTTGTCAATATCAGAAAGAAAGAATATCCTCAGTTTCTTTTGAAACTTGTGAATCTCACAAAGGAAGTTGATGTTACTGTACCAGTTTTGTTGTTTCCATTCTTCATTCCTCTAGAGAAGCAAACTCAGTCAATACAACCAGAGAAAGTTGATACATGAGGAGCACTTTAGATAGCCAGAGGGTTTGTTCAGACTGGCAGTACAGTGTCCTAATATTGAGTTTAGAACTCAGTAAATTCCCCCAAGCATCTCTTTGTGTCAGTGTGAGTATGGCTCTGTAAATTCCGAATCAATTCTAGACCCAGCAAAAAAGGGCTTGGCTTTCTACTCTGTTCCTACCCATCATCTATTTAGTCATTTATTGTTGTTGAATTTTACTTTCCTTAACATGTGCATGAGAAACACAAGATAATGTGATCATTGCCTGAGTTATGCTTTAGCAACTTTATTCTGTTTATAACATATGGTATGACCCACTCACTCAGAGTTCACACAGCACTGTGCATCCAAGTATGAGTCACTGGTGCTGAGTTCAACACATTTGATGACAATAACAAGGTGTGAATTAATGGCCATTACTCTGACTCTCCTAGCAACACTAAATTAAATAAGGAAAGAGAATGAAAGGGTGTTGAGAGTACAGCACAGAGTGTTAGTGTATGAAGGCAACTGATCATGCTTTCCATAAGAACCAGTGGAAGAAGGGTTAACACTTGCTCAGCAGAAAATGATTAATGACTCTGGAGATCATGTCCCTTATCTGCCTCTAAATGCTAAAATAGAATCCAAAGAAAATCTGAGGATGAATGGGTACTTCCCAAAAACTCCTGAGTCATTAGGTTACTTTGAAAATATGCTGAGTGTAGACTAAGCCACAGGTTATTGTTTCTTTCATTGTGTAGTGGATAAGTGCTGAACATTTTTTCAGATGTCAATATAATACCTCCTTACTGAGGAGGTGACAGTGTTTGAAGCAATAGTGGGAAACAGAGGAAGGATAGACTTAAAGGAAAGTACTAAAGTATCAGCTCCAGTGCTTTAGTTAAGGGGCATAAAGCTATCCTGGGGACCCATGGAATTGCAATCTCACCTTACCTAGTGAAATGTGCAGTGGCTGCATGTCAGGTGGTAAGGGGCAGACGAAGCTTCCTGGGGAATGCAGTCTAGGTTGAATGTCATAGAAACAGCCATTGTTCAGAATTCTGTAAGTTCTTATGAGGTCTTGGGCAAAGTCAGGTGTGATGGGGCTGTAAGTGATAATGACAACAGACTGACAAGGATCCGAGATGGAGAAGTAGCTCAACAGTTAAAAGCACTTACTGCTTTTTACAGAGGACCTGAGTTCAGTTGCCAGCACTGCCATGAGGTGTCTCATGACACTCTGTAGCTCTAGCTCCAGGGACCTTCCAACCTCTGTGGGGACCTTCATTCACATGCACATAAGTAAAATTTTTAAATCAAATAAAATGTCCAGGATCAAACTAGAAAGATCTGTAGGATCATCTGTTTCCCATGACCATTCTGAGGATGGCTGAGCCCAAGAAGAGACTGTTTCACAGGATTTTCCTGACCCTGCAGGGCCATGATACCTGGAAGACTGCAATGAGTTTTGTTGTTAGTGCTCTAGATGAATTCAACAAGTGTTCTGCCTCTGTGAAACACTCTTCTTGGGCTCGGTACTATGTCTTTAAGCTATGTGTGCCTTAGTTTTGACATTATTATATGAAACCTGTCACACATCCATGAGAAAAGACAAAGATTAAAGGTATTACCATGTCATCACTAGTGCCTGATGTGCTGTGATTTGCCTTCTTCTCACATTCAGTACAAGGCCTGATAAATTAAGCATTCTTAGAGTTCCTCACCCCCTACAGGCATTTTCCGCTAGTCTACAGGACTGAGCATAGAGCTCAGCACTCAGTGGTTAGACAGCAAATCACACTACACCTTGGACTTAAAACAAACCTCAATCCCAAATCAATGTAGTGGTTAAAAGATGAATTTTTATAACCTCAGAAATGTCACAGGATGGAAACTGTCTGCCTAATCATTGCTTTTTACCTTTTTTACATGCAATTGTTAGATTGGTTGGTTCTCTACATCTTAGTCTTCCAATCTTTAACTAAGGTTTGGCCACAGTACCCCCCTACCAGTTCTCCAGCTGGCAGTTACTTCTGTTGCAAAAAGTGAGCATATGCCGCAATGCTTCATAGCTTAAAAAGCATGGAGAGGGTAAATATACCTTCTGTCCCTGGAAACACTTTCTGAATGCCCCCAAGCTGCCAATAATGAGTCCATGAATACATGGTAGTTTTTACTAGTACTCTCTTTATAGTCCCTCGACTTTTGTATGTCTATGATAAATACTTTAAAAAAATATATAACAATTCAAGTAAAGCCGTTAAATTTTCTGCTAAGAGGCCCAGCAACATGCCATATCAAATGGGTTACTTTTTTTTTTAAGTGGGACCAAATACTTGATAAAAAGAACTTTTTTTTCATGAATTGGAGGTATCAATCTGTAATGGTGTGGACAGCATGTTTGTAACAGGCAGGATGCAGAGCAGAGAAGTAATAAGGGGACAGGGTGATATACAGCCTCCAATGACACACACATATATTTTCTCTAATTGGCCCCATCATCCACAGTTTTACCACTTTGCAATAGTCTGTTCTCATTGTGAGTCCATCAATAAAGACCAAATCTTCCTTGGAAACTCTTGTAGACATGTCCCAAAGGGACAAGTGTTAACTGACATAAGCATTTGTTCTGAACTCTTGATATCCTTTTTCTGATCATGGAAGCCTTAAATGGAATGACAATTCCAATTCCTGGTGGTACTTCTTTTATGGTGTCTGTGTAAGGTAACAATGGACTTTCCTTCTTTTAGGCTAAGTACTTGTGACCTTTCCATCTCTTTGCTTAGCATGTGATCGCTCTAGATACTCTGATGGTAATATATTAGGTAACACAGAGATGATAAAAATGTTGACATCTGCTAGACATTTTAAATGCTGCTTCTGATGTTAATGAGCACTGTGGCTCTAGTTGAATCACTGCACATTTCTCTGAGCTTGTTTCCTTATGTGTAATGTGAGATGTTAACTAGTGGTCTGCCATAGAGTTCTTAAAACGATTAGTGTAGCATGATAACAAAAGCCCAGAGGGAGATATTGAGTTTCAAGCTGAAGATCAGAAAAGCAAAGCAGCCAAGCCACTAAAGAGTTCTTACCTCTAACAAGGCTCAGACCAAAGAGGGATGATCCTGGCCTGAGTGACTGTAGACTACAATACTCTCCACGAATCTCAGACTGCACTGAGCTTCTGCCTTATATTCCTCTCTAGTGCTGGGATTAAAGGTGTGTCATCCCAAGTGCTAGGATTAAAGGTTGTTTCTCTTTTCCACTAATTCACTCTCATGTAGTCCTGGGTGGCCTTGAACTCACAGAGATACTTCCGCCACTGTCTCCTGAGTGCTCAGATTAAAGTGTGGACACCACTGCCTGTCTTCTATGGCTAACTAGTGGCTTAGGTGTGTGGCTAACTAGTGTATAGTGTGTGTGTGTGGCTAACTAGTGCTTTAGCTGTGCACTCTGATCCCCAGGCAAGCCTTATTTGTTAGATTACAAACAAAATATCACTACAGATTAGAAAAAATATAGATTAGAGTATAGAGATGACATGTAGCAAAGTAACCAAGACTATGTTGAGGTTGGTAGATTACTTGGCTTCAAATAGTATCTTTGCTACTTGCTGCTTGTAAACTAGAGAAAAGCATTTCTGTTGTAGAATATTAGCTTAAGATGTGTTACTTCATTTATACTGTGGGATAGTCGTTTAATGATGCAAAGACATGTTACATCTGTTTGATTAAATAAAATTAACCTGGAGTCAGGAGGTTGAGTCAGAAACTAGCTGACAGGAAGTGGTAGGGAGGAACCATGTATAGCTAGGGTTCTTAAGTGGGGGCCGAGCAGGACACCCTGTTTTGGGGAGACATAAGAAGAGAGGTTAGCTACTTGATATTCAGCCTGTCTGGGAGGGCAGAATTTCACCACAACCTCTGAATCCCAAGTTTTACAGAGAGATAAAGATCTAAATAAATTTCGCTTTAATGGCCATGACAGAGCTGGTGCCTAAAGCAACAGGATTCCTGCCTGGCTACGGCTAGTGTAGCCAAACCACTGCTGGTAGCTGTGGAGTTGCAATTGCCCATTGCAACAGCAGTTGCTTAAGGGGCAACTACTGAATTTAATGAAAAACAACACACTTCATCTTTGTTGCTGGTTAGGTTCTAGGAAGCAGAAACTGAAGCAATCCATAGACAGGATAGATATTAGACTGTGTCCTTAAAATTGACATTTATGGAAGGGAAAGGAAGGAAGAAAGAGTGGGTGAAAGGACAAGCCAAGTAATGATGCAGTTTCCACAAAGGTGCCATCTGACTTCATGCAGCATTCTGGGAGTAGAATTGTCCTTCTAAGTGGTCTCATGTTGGAGTTTGGGGCTTGCAACTTTAAAGGCTTATTTATATGTCATTCACTGGAAGGTGCTGGAAAGAATCACGAGATCCATTTCTCTAGTGAAAATAGTCACCTCCAATGTGTATCAGCATCAGAGTACCATCTTCTGGAAGGACTTCCACCAACAAATAAGTCCTTCATTCTTGGTGCATAACAGTGTCTACCACATTCTGTCTCTACATTCTCCTCTGCAAAATACAAATAATAATAGTATTGGGGTTGTGGTGAGGAGCAATGAACTTTGAAGAGTTGGTACCCAATAAACTTTAGCTTAAAGTTTGATGCCATAGTCCTGAAACTTAGTGAGTTGTAGATAATCAATCCATTATACTCATTAATTTCTTCAGTTTTCTTATTGGAAGCTATGTTAAAAATCATTAGGCTTTCCCTTTAAGCGATAGCTGGGGATGTAGTCCAGTAGTGGAGTACATGCCTAGCATACAGAAAGACTTGGGTTCCATTCTGTACAATCCAAAAACAAAACAAGTTATGTGAAAAACAGAGGAAGAGGGCAAAGCTTGGTGAGAAGAAACTGTCAGATTTAATGGGAGAATAACTAGGTAATAAATCAGATGAATGTGTCACCATCCTCATAAAAGGGAACCATTTGTGACTGCTTATTCAGTCCCTCACTTTATAAGGATAATCAAATACATATTTTGTCCCCATTGATGAAAGGTCCTTTCCCTGTTGTTTGTTGGTACAGTACAGTGTGAACTTCAGCTTCTCTTTCATTTTGTCCACGACAGAGATAATACAATAGCTGAGGCATGTGAGGAACAGTCTTCTACATTGTCAGTATCCTCCTAGAAGTTTTCAACCTGAAGAAGCCAACTGTCCTTGGTCTGCACAACACAACTCATTTCTGGCTGTATGCAATGACATTTACTGCTTTGCTTTTGTTCTCAGGGTCCTACGTCAGCCAGTGGGCAGAATTTTCTTTGCGGGCACTGAGACTGCCTCACACTGGAGCGGCTACATGGAGGGGGCTGTGCAGGCTGGGGAGAGAGCTGCCAGAGAGGTAGGACCCAGGATCATGGGCAGTGAGGGAACAACAATGCCAAAGCATAATAACCAGCTCAAAAATGCCTAAGATCTTGGCAGTATCCCCACACACACACTGTATTCCCCATTTAAAGACCAGGGATATTATAGCAGTTTTAGGGAAAAGGAACACCTCCATCAAACAAAATAATAAAAATATCTAACATTTCACTTAAGTGTGGGTCAGAACTCAACTGCACTTAAGAGGTATTGGGAGGAGAGATGGTTCAGTGGTTAAGAGCACTTCCTACACTTCAAAAGGACATGAATTGGGTTCCCAGAACCCATTTCAGGAGTCTCACAACTGCCTGTAACTACATTTCCAGGGGGATACACTACCATCTTTAGAACTCAGAGGCCCCTGCACATCAGACACTCAGGTGCACAGAACTACAAATAAAACAGATCTTTAAGAATAAGGGATCTGGAAAGGCAGCTCAGAGCACTCACTGCTCTTGCAGAGATGTGACTCTCAGCACTGACATTCAGTTCTAGGGGATTGGATGCCCTCTTTTGATCTCCAAAGCATCATGCAGGCACCTGGCTCACTTATATATACTCAGCAAGCACACAAACAGATGCATTTTTAAAAGTTTTATTTTTAAATAAAAACAATCACCTAGCTTAATGTTAAAGAACCAAAACTATTTCTATTAGGATTCAAAATTCACATTTATCTTTTTTTGGCACATCTTCTAGTCCCATTCCCATTAAGATATGTTTGCAAGTATTAAAATTTATGATGACGCTAATGATTGAACCCTTTTATACCATAAATAAAAGATCTTTGGAGGTCTTTCTAAAGGTCAAGTGGATTGCTCTGCCCTTTACCTTGACATTGTTGATGGATATCCCAAGAGGCATTCACTTAATCCTTTTTTTAAAGAATAAAAGAAAGATAGTGTCTGTTTTGCTATTTGCCAAAGTAATCTTTCATTTCAGATTCTGCATGCCGTTGGGAAGATTCCAGAAGATGAGATTTGGCAGCCAGAACCAGAGTCTTTGGTAAGCTATATTTCACAGATTTATGTCTTTACTCTAAGAATGATTGTTCCCATGCATACACTTGCATTTATGCACATTCTTTTTCCCAATGATTTGATGTATGGATATCTAAGTAGACCACGTGACTTAGAGGTCACAGCATTAGATGAACTTTAACTAATTTGTAGTGCTACATCTCTTGCAGACTAATAGAAAAAATGTTATTTTTATCATAAAGAAATATTTCCCAGAGAGCTCTAGACATATTAAGAAATAACTGCATTGCACAATGGCAGAATGCCTGCTTAGCATGTTTAAGATCCTGGTTTGATCTCTAGCAAGAAAAGAAACAAAGAAAAGAAAGAGAGGGAAATGAAAAACAAAAACACCCCCTCAATCATAAAAACTTCAATGTCTGTTGAATAATCTGACTTACTGATTTTCAACAAAAGATAAGAAAAAAAGGTTATTATCCTCTATCCAGGAGTTGAGAGGTGGAACAAAGTGAAACACATTTAAACTTACTTCAGCTACATTTCTTTTTGTAATAAAGCCATAGTCTTTTTTTTTTTTTTTTTTTTTTTTTTTTTACGGACTCACTGGAAGGGTACATGGAGTCACAGAGAATGGGGATCAAAAAAAATCAATCATTCTATCCTTTTAAGCCTGAAGCCATAGAAGATAGTCCTGACATTCTAAAATGATTGTCCTAGTGCTTCTTCTAGAATCAGGATGGTAGGCTGAGGGGAACATTCATTTATCCTCTTCATCAAAAACATTCTTGATGTAAATAGGCTATTGTGGTCTGAGAAAGACAGTGATTTCAGATGGGAAGACAGAGAATAAAACCAAAAGTACAATTCTGAAAGAGGATATGCTGGGAGACACTATGAACAGTAGAGCCATCTCAGCCTAGAGGTTGCAACAGAAGGACTAATAAAGTAACATGAAGGGTCAGGTGAAGAAGATGGGGTTATTCACAAACAAATGTCATATTTATATCACAAATGTTGAAATGAGTGGGTTATTCTTTAAAAACAAATATGAAAGGAATAGTTTCTGGGATGACATGCACAACCCTGTACTGACACAAATGTTCTCTGAACACAGGATGTTCCTGCACGACCCATTACTAGCACCTTCATGGAGAGACACTTGCCTTCTGTGCCAGGCCTGCTAAAACTGCTTGGATTGACCACCATCTTTTCAGCAACAGCTCTTGGTTTCCTGGCCCACAAAAGGGGCCTGCTTATGCGTTTCTAAAGATGAGCCTTCCATTTTCAGTCTTCTCATTTGGTGTGGCATGGAGGCTTTGGGAAGGGGTTGTTATAAAATCTTAAAAGACACAGAGAATGAAGTATAGTAAGTTGTTTTCCATTTTGGTTGCTTGTTAGCACCCCTACTGTGTTCCATCCATTTCCATCATTTCTGCCCTCTTAATTTTTAGAACAGATACACAGACTTGCTCAAGCTCCTTGCTTGCTCACAACTTAACTGGCTGAACACAGTTTTTTTTTCCCCCAAAACTCAGTGGCTTTGTGCTTTTCTTTCTTCCTGTGTGTTGTGTCCTTGCCTATTAAAGTTCATTGCATTTGTGCTTACGATCCTGTCTTGTCACAACTGGAAGACATTAAACACCACCTGGAGCTCATCCTTTACTTTAGAATTGAATAAAGCAAATACAATAGAGATGAAACTTAATCACACAAGGCCTACAGTAAGTCCCCAGTATTTGGGTAACTGGAGAGGATACAAGTTGATGCTTTACCCACCTCCCAAGATGTATTTTCCAATCATCCTCTACCTTATACCATCTGTAGTCACTGGTGGTTGTTCCTATGGGGATTTACTCTGCATTAACTGGTATTGTGCTACTCAGTAGATACCCTTTGGTCTTGCTATTTTGTGCAGTATTGCCAACTGATTTTTATTTTTCTTGAGGATGGAAGTCTTACCTTTGTCATTCTTTTGTATCCTCCATTATGCTCCAATTCATAGATTAAGACACACTTAGGTAATTAAAAATAAAGCTGCTTCATCATATGTTTACTGCTTTTTCTTTTCGGACAATGACTTTCAAGGTTTTGGTAAAGCAAAAAAAAAAAAATGTTTGATAAGCCAAAAGTCTGCCAAAAAATAGACACTAACCAACACAAGATGCAAAACCTCTTAAAATAATTATAATACTTCAGTTGACCTTTGACCTTTCATATTTCATATCAGTGTGGTGTTCTTTACCAGGTAAACCCATTAATTGCAAATTATAATGTGACAGTCCATTAAGTCCTATATAAACTACTCTTTAAATGACTTCATTTTGAAGAGCTCATCCTTCTTGACTCCCAGGATTAATAAATAATACTAGAGTTTCTGATCCTACAATGACATTCATGTGCATGGATTTATGGGAACTTTAGAAACTAAATGATTAAAATAAAGAACCTGTTAAGAATTTGTATCTCTTTTGAGTTTTTTAAATCCATTTAAAATGTACTGCTGGTGTTAAAGTAGTTACTCAGTCGTGGGACACTCAAGCAGCAAAACACAGCCCCAGGGTTTCATCCTAAGCACAAACAAAACAAAACTAATAGATGAAGGACAGAAATTGGAGTAGTTAGTAATCAATGAAATTACTGCAGTTGTACTGTGTTTTGTGACATGAACTACTTGGAAAGATTTAAGATTCAAAACCTGCCTAAGTATAGAGAAAACCTACCTTAAAATAAATACTAGAAGACTAGGGGTGAATCTAAGTTATTAGGGTGCTTGCTTAGCACACACAAATAAGCCCTAGGTTAGATCTCCAATATTTCATAAAACTAGGCATGATAGTGCATGTCTGTAATCCCAAGCACTTGAGAAATGGAAGCTGGAAAATTGGAAGTTGAGGCTCATCATAAGATGTATGGCAAGCTGGAGATGTATAAGATACAAACTGAAGGAGACAATGTAAACCAATACAGAAAATTCTCAAAATTCTAAATGTAGATCTATCATATGGGCCAGTTATATCACTCTTTTCTACCATATGTGCAAAGGACTCAACATCATAAACTGCAGAGACTTGCTCAGCCATGCTCATTTCTGCTCTATTGACAACAGCTAGTATTGGAAACAACCTAAAAGTCCTTCAATTGATGAAAGTATAAGAAAAGTGATATTATCTATTGTATACTATTCAGCTATAAAAGTATGAAATTATGAATTTTGCAGCTAAATTAATAGAATTAAAACATGTTATACCAAATGAAATAACTCAGATGCAGAAAGAGGAATAGCACATGTTCTGTATTATTTGTGGATCCCAGCTCTTAATCTTTAGATGGGAATCTATAACTTGGAGTAACTACAGGAAAATCAAGAGGGACTATGTGGTGAGAAGGCGCTCTAGAGAGAGGAAGAGCAGGACATGGGGGAAATAGGAAAAATGATGGGATTAACTGAGAATAGTGGTTAGTGAGCATTATAGAGGGAGAGGAAAGGGTGGGGGATTAATAAGACTAATGGAGTTTGAAAAAGCCATACAGACACATTTTTATATTTATCTAAAATTACATTGGCTATCTATATAAGTGTATGTGTTGATGGATATAAATACTTTAAAATTTATACCATACAGAGTGGTGGTACTCTCCCCCAAGAGTCAGTTTATCTAACTCCCAATGCCAGACACAAGGAACCTCTTTAGAATTGCTGGTCATGAGAATATAAAATACTCCCCCCAAAATATAGGCTATTGCTGTTGCCTTTTGTTGTCTCAACAGAATTTAAAGGTGAAATCCTACTGCTGCAAAAACCACACACTTTGAACACAAGACTTGGAAAAAATTGTACCATAAGTAAAAAATATAGTTCAAAAGAAAAGAAGTTTATATCTAGGAGGGATTGTAAGAAACAGGGGTCAGGAATATCGCAGGAAAACTCATAGAAACCACAAGTCTGGCTCATGGAAACTCAAAGAGACTGAACCAACATTCAGGGACCCTGCATATATACGACAGTTGTGTAGCTTGATATATATGTGGGACACTCTGTAATGGGAGTAGGGGCTGTCCTTGGTGCTTTGGCTTGCTTTTGGAAAACTATTCCTCACACTGGATTGCCTTGCCAGCCTGAATACAGTGTGTGTGTAGGTACATGGTCTTATGGTAGCTTAAGATGCCATGCTTTGCTGAAACCCATGTGAGACCTGCTCCTTTGTGAGCTATTGTGGAAAGGGGGTGGATTGAGGTGGGGTGGAGGAGAGGAGTGAGGGAGGAAGTGGGAGGAGAGGAGAGAGGGAAGGCTTTGGTCAGGATGTAAAATTAATAAATTAATAATAAAAATAAATAAATGGTTTGTAACATATATTCATAACAAAAATACAAAGGAAAGAAGTCACCCAAATGTAAAATAATTCTGAGAGTAATTTTTATTTTCTATCTTAACTATTTTTAAGTAAATAAAAGGCACAAAATTAAATAAATAAATGCAATTTATTGAGGTCCAGATTTCCCAGAATTTTCAAATAGGAGAAAATGTCCTCATCAATAGGTTGAAATGAAGAGTAGAAAATAAAAAGTATATTTACTGTTGCTTTATTTCCCATTCAAAGCACTGTTGTTATTACGGTTTATTATTGCGAGCAGAACCTCTTTTCTAGTCATCTTTTCATTGTCTGTACCCCCTAGAATGCTTAAGACATGAAAGGGCTCAAGTCAATAAAGGAATAGATTGCCATAGTTTTCACTTTAAATTAGCAATTCTGCTGTACTCACTGAGTCTCTAAAATGTCTCTGTACCAAATGAGCCAAATATCATTTTCCTTCACCCTCATTCTTAGGATATTAGTTGTCTTTTTACCCGAGTTTTAGTTGAGATAGCACTAATAACTGCTTAAATAGTTTCCACCTTGGATATATTAATGGGTCTATGTTATGGTTCTCCATTGGGGTATACCTTAGAGTGATTGGGGGGATTTAGATAGACCAACTGCCTAAGTGCATAGGGAGTTTAGCAAAGCAGGGTGGTAGGGGTTGGGCATTTCCCCAGCCTTTCTTTGTCAAGTTCTAGCCAAAGGCTGAGCACACTGGTTTGAATATGTTGGAAGATTTGGACATATGGCACCGAACATTTACCTCCACCCTCTTTCAGCTGCCCAGGTTGTTATGTCCAGTCCTCGAGACCCCCCCCAAAAGAGCACCAAGGTGACCACTCACCCATGCAAATGCACAAAGGTTTTTTTTTTTTTTTCAATGGGATACATGCTTCAGCAGGGACCTCATCCAGCAAGCTGGTGCAGCAGCTTTGGGAAAAGGCCCTGTGCCTCAATTGTAGGGGGCTTATAAAGGCAAAAACTACAAAGTTACACAAAGTTAAGCAATAACCATATAGTTGAGCAAAGTTTGATTATAATTTATCTTGGGAAGGGATTTGGGGATTTCTATAGTCCTATTTCCTGGGCCAGGTATGCTCACAGTGAAACAATTATCTGCTTTTGTGAGAACAATGAGCTTGCATTTACATATTGACATAGCCTGGGGGTGATTTCCTCTCTCCAGGGTCTAGATGTAGGCCACTTGTCAAGTATACAGGATAGGCCATTTGTCATGTAAACAGGTCAAGGGGTTAAGTTCCTCTAACCATCTTTTGTACTAAGCAGTAATCAGTTCTGACCTCTCAAGGTATCCTGAGGTAGAAAGATGCAGAAAATGATATGGAATAGGAATAAACAGTTTGGTATACTAAGCACTGATTAAACAGCATAAAGATGAGAGGAGAGAGGGAGAAACTGTGGTCAGGATGTAAGATAGATAAATAAGTAAACAAATAAATATAAAGAAGGAGACATGTTTCCTTGATCACAGAAACTCCATGACTGAAGAAAAGTATCTTGAAAGAATGGCTGCTTTCCTTTGCTTCCCCTGGCCCAAGCAACTCTCTCACACTGGAAGTGACCCAGGGAGCAAGAGTGGTACACCAAAGAAAAATAGAGAACTGTACCAAGGATATAATCAACTAGTTGCTCCTTTGAGTTGCTGGGGACCCTTTGAAGAGTTGTGCAGAAGTTGCTTCTGAAAAAAAAATCATCTGCTGGGCCAAAGAAGGCAGTATTGATTACCCACTGATCAAATTCTTCCCAGTAATATTAATTTCTTTGAAATTCCAGCTTTGCCAATAGAACAAAATGGCCACTCTAGCTGCTGACAGTAGCTTGTTCACTTGGTTGCTATAGCAACAGCTGGATTGAAAACGTGAGTTGATGGAGTGCTGGAGTTGTCACATTGAGAGAAGCACATTTTCATTTCTTTCTTTAGCCACGGAAGGGAGATACTGAATTTTAGAAAAACAATCTGTTTGTGTAGCAGTATCATGGATATTTTAGACAGACACCATCCCAATTTGGTATTGTGCAACTGTAGATTCTAAATAAGATCTGTTAGCAAGGTCTCAAACTAACCAAGCATCTGGAGCAGGTGTTTGCAGGAAACTGACTGACTTGGTCTTTTCATTTTGTTAGCATAACCACTACTACCCACAGGACTTGAGTAGTTAAGATTGACAGGTAGCCTTGCATCCTGGTTCATATCTCTCTGGCTGATGCCCTATAGCTACTTCTTCCAGTTTAAACCATCTCTAGTGGAGAGAGAGAAAATTTAATAAAATTCTTAAGGCATTTATGAGTTTCACAAAGGTTATGAAGCTTCCAAGCCTCAGGGGGCTGTAAACAATTTCTAGGGGTGAGCATACTCCAGAAGCAGCTATCTGCTAGTCATGCAGGGGATTGCAGTGGTACAGCTTTCATGAATCATCACCCATGCTGGAGAGGGACACTTTGGTGATGCAGCTGCCTGCAAGTCATGCAGGGGATTGCAGTGGTGCAGCTTTCATGAATTATTGTCCGTGTTGGAGTGGGTAACTGGTGATGCAGCTGCCTGAATCACCCCATGCTTTGTAGTCCCAGTAAACTCATTGGCTCACTAAACCTGGTCTTGAGATGGAATTGCTTCTTTGGTTTGTCATTGACATCTCTACCTGGAGTGAATGTAAATAGTCTGCCCAGGAAAATAATGCAGCATTGGCCAGAGGGCCATGACCTTGTCTGTATCAAACATTTTCTGTCATTGTGATAAAAAACATTTGGAAACAGAAGAAAACAAGTTAGGTCACTGGAACTAAATGATACTTAACTCTGAAGAGGTGACAGTGAAATGGCTTATGTTTCACTTGACTTATGAAGGCATCTCAGCTGCAAAGGCCAGTACTCAGGGCATCATTAGATTTGACTGTATAGTATTGAGGATGCTCTGTCCCACTCCTCGCTCATTGCCCATGTTGTTCCAATGGAGGTGGTGCACCTACCTGAGATGAATTGACCCTGCTAATAGCTGTTCTCGTAAGTGACTCTGATGTTAAAAGTCTGTTTATCCCCCAATTACCCAATCCTTTGTAACAGCATATGTAAGGATGGAAAAATTTAGCCTAACTCTCCAGTGACCCCAGGAAGCTAAAAGTTTAAATTCCAGACCCTGTCCCCTCAGTAAGTAGACAAAAGGTCTTTGCTATTTACGACAGACAGGGTTGTTTACAGCAGGACCTGTGAGTACAGGAAATGAGCTTTGTTACCCCACCCTGCGCAAATGCAGACCTCTGGGGCTATAGAAAACTGATAGTCTATAAAGCGCGGGCTTGGATGGTTTAAATTGATTGGCCCGCACCACGTGGGCTCTGGATACTATGAGATGATTGGTTTAAGACGTGCGGGCTTTGTTGAAACCCTATAAAAGCTGTCTCAATTCTGTACTCAGGGTCCTCAGTCCTCTACCCCTGTGCCGTGTATGGCTATGGACCCCAGTGCACTTAGAATATGAAACACTTCATGCTTTTACATCAAGACCACTTCTTGTGAGTGATTTGAGGGGGGGTGGCGTCTTTCCTGAGTCGGGCATAAAGGTCCATGCTCCATGGGTCTTTTACATACACTTTTGAATCTTTTTTGATGGGGGGATGTTCTTTTATATATATGTTTCTCTTATTGGTTGATGAATAAAACATTGATTGGCAGGGCTAGGAGACAAGAAGAATGCTGGGGAAAGAGAGACAGAGAGGCGCCATGTAGAGACCAGGAAGATAAGATGTGCTAGGCATTCATTGGTAAGATAAGACCATGGAAAAATACGTAGATTAGTAGCTATGGATTAATAATTAAATCAGAGCTAGCCAATAAGAAGCCCTAGCCATCGGCCAAACAGTTTATAAATTAATATAAGTCTCTGTGTGCTTATTTGGGGCTGAAGGGCTGCAGGACAGAAACTCCAGTTACAACTTCTCTATCATCATCCTAATCCTAGATATCTATTAAAATCTTTGTGGAATATTTGTTTAATAAGGCAAAGATGTGTTACATTTGTTTATGCTACATTTGTTAACTGTATAAAGATGTGTTGCATTTGCATTAGTTGAATAAAATTAACCTGGACTCAGACAGAATAAGCAACTGTCTCTAAACTCACAGGTTTAGCCTTTGAATCTCAGTTTTATTACGAGAGAGATTTAGTCAGAATTACCTTCAGGGGCAGTAACAGAACCATTGTCTAGGGGGAACAGACATCCCCCCAGGCTATGGCCTCAGTGGGCAGCCACTAGTAGATTAAAGTGCAGCCACTATGACAAAGTAAAATAGCAAATACCTGTATTTGTACACTTCTCATTTAAATAAAGAATTAAATCTTATTACCTAACTAAATAATAAACACATCTACACTCCAAGGAACTGGTAGAAAGTTTACTGGTTTGTTCTGCAATGGTCTTTGCTGTTTGCTTCCTACTAATTTAAGAGGGAGGGAGGTCTCATTGAGTTACAGATTTTCCTGTTGAATGATCTTAATGACATTTTCCCTATGAACACCAGAAACCAGGTTCCTGTACTTAATTAAAAACAAAACAAAGCAGGGTCTCACTATATAGGCCAGGATGACCTTGAACTCATTATCTTTTTACCTTAGCCTCTGGTGTAATGGGATTACAGGTCCACATCCCTCCCAGAAGAACTGTTGCTTTCTGGTATGGCTTTTGTCATTTCTACTGAGCCCATGTGATGAGTCACTGGCAAGCCATATACCACTCAAATGGAGTGACAGTTCAGCCTCTGGTTCCCAGTTCCCTGATCACACTGTCCACTTCTTTCTCCTTTAAATCTCTAGTCCCTAGCCATCTCTTCCTTAAGCACTCTGATTTAGTTTATTCTAGATGAAATTCCATTTCCCCAGGTGGTAAAATGTAGTGGCATTTAGACATTGGCCTTGAGTTTGACACCTTTGCCTATATTATCTCTAGGTTATTTCATTGTATTATATTTTCCTTCCCCTACCCTGAATTGAAAAACCAATTCAAATATCAGAAAGGTTCCTAGGTTATTAAAAATCCAGCCTAGTGTTTTAAAGTTGTGTGTGGCCTATGAGGAGAACAGGGCCAAGTGTCTCAGAAGAAAGTAGGGGCAGAGGGACAAATTGGTGGTTCTGTTAACACTGGAAAGGCCAAGGCAAAAAAGACAAAAAGTTCAGGGCAAGCCTGAGTTACATAGTGAGATCCTGTCTCAAAAAAATAATAGAGGCTATAAACATGTCTCAGTGTTATGCGCAGGATACAGGACACCTGAACAGGACAGCCACAAAGCCAAGTACTGATGCAAACATACAGGGGTTTATTAAGAACAAACTCGAGTTCGGGCAGTCCTGCAGTACTCCAACACAACAAAGGGTGAGACCCAGAAGCAGCAGGGGAGTAGGCTTATAAAGGAAAAAACAGCAAGTTAGGGGAGTACAAAACTCATCTTTTCCTGATTGTTTCAGGAGGGATGCTTCCTGGGTCGATTGGCCCTGGGGTTAAGGAAGCATTTGGAAATTTCCTTTAGAGTATCCTATTGGGACATCTGGTGACCATGATAACACGTCTGTTTCCTCAGTGTTAGGCTGATTCAGCAGGATGTGCGGGCCCTGGAGCAACTTTTAGATCTTTGTGGTTTTTCCGGGAACTGGGCTCAGGGTCCAGTCAGCAGCTTCTCAAGATGGTGTCCAGTCTAAAATGGACTTGTCTGCTGGTGCCTGGCTTCTCATCAGCAGTTTAAGAGAGATCACTGCTCTTGTAGATGTCTAGAGTTCAGTTCCCAGTACCCACATCAGCTGGCACACAATCACCTGCAACGTCATTTCTAAGAGATTTGTTATCTTCTTCTTGTTTCTATGGATACACACACACACACACACACACACACACACACACAGAGAGAGAGAGAGAGAGAGAGAGAGAGAGAGAGAGAGAGAGAGAGATTTTAAAAAATACATAATATGATCAAAGTACATTACATGAAATTCTCAAAGAATAAAACAAATTTGAAAATTAATAAAAAGGCCATCTGAGTGGAGGAGTCTGAGGAGGCACATTGGAGTTCAGGGAAAAGGTTGAGGCTAGTGATACAGTTATGTGAGTCATGAACTAACTACAAAGAGAGAAAGATCTGAGAATTAAGCACAGGAAATCAAAATGCAGTAAGTGTTCAGTATCTACAGTTTGCTCTCTATGTCCACAAGATCTATATTCCACAAGTTAACCCAATCTCAGATCAAAAGATCAAAAAAAAATTTTTAATTGTATGTAGGGGAACAAAGGGAACTAATTGTAAAAGAGTATGGAGGGGAAATACTCTTACCATACAATGTATACTTGTATCAAAATGTCCTTATATGATGCAATACCATGTACAATAACTATAGACAATGAAAAAATGTAAATGTAATTAAAGGCCAAAAGATTAAAGAAAAATAGTTCATTAAAGTTATTGGACTTGTGGTAGGTTAAAGAGGGGGAAAGTAGATACTTTACAAAGACTTCAATTTCATTTCAAATGTTGATTTAAAATTATTCCTTAAATTACATGAGTAACAGCGTCAAAAATCATTTGCTATTTTAAAAAGGTTTGCATCTGCATTTAATAGGTAGAAATGTTTTCTTGCCATTTCTTCCCAAATAGCACAGTATAGCAGCTATTTACAATGTGTGTACTTTGTGTTGTATTATTAATAATATACATATGATTTTAAAGTATATGGAAAGATGTGACTGAGTTATAGGCAAATAATACATCATTTCATATAAGGAAATTGAGCATCCAGGGACACCATGTCCCATAGGGTCCTGGAACTTGTCTTTCCTGAGTAGCAAGAGATAATTGCAATTGTTCAATTATAGACCAGTGTAACCCTTGAACAGAAATCTAAGAATGGTCACAACTTATGTACCCAGATTGAGGCGATTTGGGTGTAATCTTTCATTGTAATCTCCACTTTTACAGTCTTCTGAGTTTAAACATGAATAACAATTCTTTGTAGCCTTCTCAAAACATGTCTGTTACAAATTGTTGTTGTTTGTGTACCTGGTTAAATAAAGTGCAGCTATATGGATTTGCTTATTGTATTCTACTTCGAGGATCTGAGCAACATTCAGTCACACATGTAAATTTAAAGTTATCAAAAGAACAAAAAAGGAGATAGTGGATAAGCAGTGGGTAGGGAGAAGCTGGACAAGCAGGTGGGAACACAGTAGGACAATTACAGTCCAGCAAGTACTCACTGACCAAGGCCTAGAATACTCCTGTTCCATTTTATCACCTTGTCTGAAACATAACATCAGAAATGTTTTTGTTTTGTTTTGTTTTGTTTTTTTGGATATATATATCTGAATGTCTTGCCTTAATACGAGAGAGCTCTGTCAAAATAGGGTCAACCCAGAGAGAACTAGTACTCTGAAGATGAGGTCCTGGGACCCAGCAACAAAAAGTGTCTGTAGTTCACTTGGGAGACACAGTGATTCTTTGTTTCACATCACTGCTACTTTCCCCTCTCTGCCTATGTCCTCACAACAGCTTTTTTCTCAGCTGTCTGTTTGGCCTCTGCCTGGAGCAGTGCCCTTCAGTGGGTAACCTTCCCCATTTTCAGGATCCTGCTTAGAGAGAGGGAAAAGTGTCTCACTATGTCCAGTGCACCCAAGGCTTAGTAGGAGCATGCAAACAAAACATGACCTAAGAAGTGTCAGTTTCCTGCTTGAGAGGTAAATGGGAAAGAAAACTAGACTAGATATATGGGATTCAGTGCTATAATTTGAATATGAAATGCCCGTGCCAAGGTTCATTTTTCATATGCTTGTTCTGTATCTGGTAGTACTTTTTTGGGACACTGAAAAACATTTAGGAGTTTTAGCCTAGTTGATAAATGTAGACTGCAAATGGTAGGCCT
This sequence comes from Cricetiscus sungorus, assembly GCA_030556225.1. Taxonomy (NCBI): domain Eukaryota; kingdom Metazoa; phylum Chordata; class Mammalia; order Rodentia; family Cricetidae; genus Cricetiscus; species Cricetiscus sungorus. The sequence goes on along the minus strand of JANBXA010000609.1, from coordinate 17,511,611 downwards.
TTGATAGTCATAGCTCAGCCTTTGAATTGTGGAATCTTCTCTACTTCCTGGCCTGCTATGACAGGAAGACCCTCCACCACATATTCTCATCACCAAAAACTCAGACATGCATTCTCTGCCATGATGGTCTGAAGTCCACTAAAACTCTGAACCACAAGGAAACTTACATTCTTAAATTGGGTATTTTGTGATAGCTATGAGACAAGAACTCAATATAACATTAAATCTCCCATGAATTCTGTTGTTCTCTTGAACATCCAACCCATCATGGTCCATAACCTTCTCCTTTGACATATATAGGCAGGTCCTGCTCCTACTTCTACCTTGGGTGTTCACCCCTGTTGTTAACCTAGGGAATTGCTGCATTTTGTGTTTAGAACTGTGTTGTGTGATATTTTGATTGTGTCCTGACAAATAAAGCTTGCTTGGGGTCAGAGGGCAGATCAAGCCACTAACTGACCAAAATTAACCATTGAAATTCGGAGGAATGCAGACAGATAGGAGACAGGAGGTAGTAAGGTAGGGCTGAAAGAGAATCTTGTCCCTTTTGGAGGAAAGAACGGAAGAGGTAGGAAGTCACTGGTGGCTGCTCCCCTGCTTCTCTGACCTTTCAGCTTCCTACCCTAATATCTGACTCCCAATTTTTTATTGGTAAAGAATAATTAGATAATGCTTCAGAACTCAGCTCCAGAATTAATTCTCTTAAAAAAGCTAAGGAGATTTGTCTACATCCAGTGACACTCCTCTTCTGCCCTAGTGAAATGTGGCTGCAGTGCAAATCACAACAGATGTTCTAGTTGGTATGAGACCCATATGGATAGGCAGAGCAGAAACCAATCATCAGGAATATATGAAAGGAGCTCTCCACAGGCATATGAGAAATAATATTCAGCCAGTGGGGGAGGAGATTAGTAGCAGAAGGAACTGCAGGGAGAACAAAGGAGTTAAGGTAGGTGTCCAGTGGCCATTCTCTCTCTAAAGGCACACCTTCCTTAGAGAACAGAATTTATGCCCAGTAGGTTGAACATCCCTCCCTACCCTATGCTACCTGGGGAAGGATTTCATGCCTACACTTGAAATTATATCTCACCATGAATTTCCTCTTGTTATCCTCTATCAATCCCTTGAGACTCCCTGGATCTATTTGCCTGAACCAAAATGGTTGGGTCCTAGTGTGGCAAACCTACCTATCCTTGTAACACTTCCTGACCACAGAGGCTTTTGTTCACTATGGGCACACCAGCCTCCTAGCCAAGAGAAAGCCTTGTGCCAAGAATGTGTTCCCTCTCCCTGTAGCAGGGCAACTGGCCCTGTATAATCAGTTTTCCTGAACACTGATCCATGGAGGATGATGCTATTTGTCATGTGCTTGACAGCATCCATATGTTGAACAATGCTCATGTCATCTCAAATTCTCTTTTTTTAAAACCTAAGCACAGATTTTGGCCATGGATTCTTCCATGGCCATCCTTACATGGATATGTAAGGGTGAGGGTAGTAATTTAAGGGTTGCAGGAGATGATTGACCTAATTCTAAGAAGCCAGGGGCTACCACACTATCTAGGATTGCCCAGTATCCATGCTATCCCTTGAAGTAAGCTGAGGCAAAACTGGCTTTCTTTTTTTCTTCTCTGTATTTATTAATTTCAGCCAGATTCTCAACTTCCCCTAGAGGCTGGGCATGTCATGAATGATCGAATGAAATAAATAATGAATAAATGCTTCTCTCTTGGATTCCAATTTAAGTCCAAGGAGCCTGCTGAGATATGAGGCCTAGTCTTGTCAATTATTTCTTCAGACTGACCTCCGGTTACTAATTGGCTCATTTAAATTCCTTCTTTTGAGGGCATGTTACAATGGAAATAAAAAAATTAAAAAGCAGCAAATTTAAGTTTGGGGTTGGACGTATTTGAAACTATATCATTGCCATTGTGATATAGGGTACCATATGAAATTGTGATCCTGGGAAATAATAGTAGCTTTTAATTTTTTGCATACAAGTAATGTTTCATAGTAAACCCTGAATATTAGTTCTGATTCTTGATTTTTGCTTGTCTATAATTTTGTATGTGCTGAGAAAGTCTGGCTTCAGGCAGAAATTAGCAACATCCTTTTCTATAGAAAAACAAAGGAATGCATTTGTATGGCAGACACATTGGGTAAAAGGATAAGGTTGTTGCATGTCTGAAAGTGAACAACCCAGGGCTACAGTCACTAGAGATCCCATCTCTCTGTCTAAGGAGCTAAAAATCTCTAATTAGCCACATACATTCAAGTTATTATGATAGGGTCTATCACTAGTCAACTGAAACCAACATGCTCTTTTTTTATTACAGCTATTATAACTAGAGTGAAGTGATGCTTTATTATGGTTTTGATTTTCATTTCCTCCAAAACAGCTACCCTTCAGCCTCAACCTCCAGAATGTTGGTATTCCATATGTAAACCTGTAAACCCAACTAAAGAATTTCAAATAGTGATGAATCAAGGGTGGATATGGTACTTAATGATCATGGTGGAGAAATAACTGTGAAAGAAACGTCTCAGGACGTACTATTTCATCAGTTACCTAAAGGGTTACCAAAGCACAAATGGGAAAAAAATCTTCCAGAGACAGAAAAAAGACTGAGCATGTCAGAGGATTTATAATAACTAGTAGTCTGGAAGGCTCTAAGGGGGAAGAGAAAAGTTCAAGGCAAGTCTGAGGAAGCAAATGGGATTTAGTATGTAAGACCTTGGGAGCCATGGTGTGTTATCCAAAGTGTTAAGGAGAAGCTAGTAAAGATAGTGAGCCTGGACTGACAAGCCATTTGGAGCTGTACATGGTGACACATGCCTATAATCTCAGGTACTCAGAAAACTAACTAACAAAGGCAGTTTGAGACCACCCTGCACTATGAAGCAATATCATATATAAAAAATATATATTTTAAATATGCTACATGTATTTACCTATGGGGACCACATATGTGCTATGGCATGGACCTCAGAGGACAATTCACAGGAGTTGATTCTTTCCTTTCCCCGTGTAAGTCCAGGAGATCAAGCTCGGTTCGTCATGCTGGGAGGCAAGTGTCTCTACCCACTTAGCCATCTTGTCAGTCTTCAAAATTAAGGGGAACAAATAAAAGGATGAGAAAATGGCTCAGTTTGGAGCTCTTGGTTAGCATGCATGATGGCCTGTCTCCAATACCAAAAATTTAAAAAGGTGAATGGATCATTAGGACTACTTGGTTAAAGAGACTCTAGGGCACATTTTGGAAAGCAACAACTTACCAGAGAGGTTTTAATTGATGAGAAGTAATTCAAGATGCACTTTACAAATAGGAATAATAGTAGACAACAAACTTAATTTTGTGGTCAAAATTTATTGTTAATAATAGCTCTACCTTCATTATTTTATTAAATTCAAATAAGAAAAACATATGCTCAAAATCAAGATTGAAAACCAGATCTAGCTGTGTCTGGAAATGCGAGCTCTTAACATTTATGTTTTCCTTGAAAGTCGGGAAACTTAACAGTAATCCGTTTCTAAAGGAAATGCTTGACAGGGTGGTAGTGGCTGGGGAGCTGACTCAGTAATTCAGAGCAGGGGATTCAGGTTCTCTTCCTAGAACCCACATGTCATTAAATACCATCTGTACCTCCAGTTGCAGGAGATATGATATCCTCTTCTGGCCTCCATGGGCACCAGGTACACACACACACACACACACACACACACACACACACACACACACACACTTAACATATTTGGGATTATTTAATCCAAATATTTATCCAATAATAATAAGTAGCTCCAGTTTGGTGCTAAATGTAAGAAACAAACCAGAATGCTTTCTGTTTTAATTATTTTATGTGTATGGGTGTTTTTTTCTGCATGTATGTCTATGTACCACATTCATGTGAGTTTTCATGTGGGTGATGGGATCTCTTTTTTTATGATAGCTCTTTTATCTGGAATGAGGTAGTACCTGGCCATGGTTTTCCTTTGCGTTTCCCTTCTGGTGAGTAATGTTGAGATCATTTCTATATAGACATGTTGGCCACTTGTAGATCTTCTTTTGGGGAATTTCCCTTTAGGATTATTGTCCACTTTTCACTAGATTATGATTTTTGTTTTCTTTTATACTTGCCATTATCCTGAATTACTTATGTATTCTGGATACTAACCTTTTGTCAGCTAGCATATGCTAATACTTTCTTTCATTCTTCATTCTGCTAGTTGTCCCTTGTTGCTGTGTAGTGTTTTAATGTGTTGTAGACCATTTGTGTATTTTTTGCATTTGTTTCAGTGCTTTTGAGCTCCTATCCAAACGTTTCTTGATCATCCCAAAGTCACTGTATATTATTATTATGCTTAGACCTCATATTTGTCTCTAATCCATTTTGATCTGAGTTTTACATATGGTAAGAGGTAGACAGCTAAAGGAAATTAAATTATTATGTCAAAGCTACGTGCATATCCCCATGTTTATTACATCACTGTTCATAATAGCCAAGAAATAGAAAGAACCTATGTGTTTATGGATAAAGAAAATATATGACATATCACACCATGGGCTACTATTCAGTCATAAAAAGGATGAAATTCTGTGATTTGGTGCACTATTCATAGAACTGGAGATGATTATGTGAAACAAAATAATATATTCACTTATACATGAAATCTAAAAGTATGGATTGTATAGAAGTTGAAGGTAGAAACTGGAGAGAGCAGAAGGGAAGGAATAAATAGGTGACATTTGTTAATGGTCCCTATGTCACAGTTAAGCAAAATAATTCTGGTACTGTGTCTCATATAATGATAGGTGATGATAAAATATGTATTGAAAAAACAGGTAGGAGGACTTTCAATGCTTCAACACAAGAAAATGATAAATGTGAAGAAGTAGGTATGTTTACCCTGTGTTGAACATTATACAAATTATGTATGTGTAGTCTCAGTAATTTGTGGCACTCCTCAGAATACGTGAATTAGAAAAATCTAACAAAACCTACATGATATAGGTGTAGTAAAGAACTTTCTGAACTGAACTCCATTTGCCTAAGAATTAAGGCCAACAATTGACCAGTGGGAGTTCATAAAACCAAAAAGCTTCTGAATAGCTAAAGAAACAATCAACCTGATAAAGAGGAAGTCCACACAAAGGGGAGGATATGTGCCAGTTATACATGTGACAAAGGATTAATGCCCAGGATATGTAAAGAACTAAAATTCAATCAAACAAAATGCAGTCAAAGGACTCAGCCATGCTCATTACTGCTTTATCCACAATTGCTAGGAAACCGAAGAAACATACATGTCCTCCAACTGACCAATAGATAATGAAAATGTGGTATGTATACATTATATAATATTATTCATCTACAAAAAAATGAAATCATGAATTTTGCAGATAAATGGCTAAAACTAGAAGAGATCATATTGAATGATATAACCCAAACTCAGAAATAAAAATATCACACATGTTCTTTGTTACTGGAGGCTCCTAGTTCCAAATCTTCAGATATGAGTGTGTGTATATATCCTGGAGTAGCCACAGAAGCCCAAAATTAAAAAGGATCATTACAGGAGTTGGGATATGAGAGAGCAATAGAGGAATGGCAGGATATAAGTGACCCGATGGGGAAAACAAGATCTCTAATTAGGAAGAGGAGGGAGATAAATACAGAAGGAGAGAGGAGGGGAAAATAACAGTAAAGATGTCTATAAAAAAATCATAAAGTATACTACTATTTACTAAAAATACCTATAACAAATGAAAGTCAGGGTACAAATGTACTTTAAACAAAAATTTCCCCATCTGAGCTAGAAATGCTCCCTCCAAGAACCAAAAACCATCTTAACAAAAGCCGGAACACCAGGTATAAGAGCTCTTTTGAGTTGTTGGGTTATATAAGAGACTCCTAAAAGTTTACAGGCTATTGCTATTGCCCTTGGTCCATCCCTCAACCCCCCACCGAGGTAGAAGGTATGTCCTTACTGCTGAAGACACCATACCCTTCAGACACAGGGACCAGAGGTCCCTGAGCTGAAACTTACCTGAAAGTACCCTTCCTGAGAACTAGCTTGCATGGTACCAGAAGGCACAATGAAAGCTTCCAAAGGAGGTAAGTAATCAACAGTTCTACCTATGCCTATGAATCACATCAATGACCAGCAAGGTAGGATAATCCTACAGTTACAATAATGGCACACATAACTTGGTGGTACTAATGACTTTCTAGTTTGACTTTAGACCCACTCAATAAGATGGAAATCATGTGTGGTACTGGAAACCTAGCCGATTTCTTGGTGCTAGTGAAATCATGGTTATTACAAGACACTCTACAATCACTGACAACAATGTATAAACACTTGCCCTTATACTTACAGATAATAAGAATAATCTTCATCTTCATCCCTCACTAAGGAAACCTTTCTTTGGAAGAGACAGAGAACACTACAGAAAAGCACAACCAATCAAAAGAGTCGCAGAGCCAAAAGAGTTGCAACAAGAGTTGAAGATGGATACATCTACAAAAGACTCTTGCATCTAAAGCTTCAGGAGTATTACAGAAGAAGGGGCAGACAGATCATGAGAGACAAAGGATCAGGGAATCTGCTATGAGATATCAGAAACTACACCCATAGAGTCTCACCAACATAACTGTCCAAACATGATCTGAACAAGGATGACATCCATAGACAAGCTAAAATGCATAGGAAAGCCAAGGAGGCCTCAACCCTACACAAAGAACTATAGGCTACTGAGGAATACTGAGTGAGAAAAATGGTCTCTAAGGAAGAGTGTAGCAATTGGTTTTCCAATACCAAATGGTCAGCTCTGAAAACATTACACTGAGCATGTTGAGTTTAGAAATATATATGTATATACATGTAACAATGTAACAACAATTAAAGAAAAATGAGGTCATGAATCTGAAGAGTAAATAGAGTATATTAGTCAGATTTTTCTAGAGTATTGGTTCTCAACCTTTCTAATGTTGAGACCCTTTAATACAGTTCCTCATGTTTTGGTGACCCCCAACCATAAAGCTATTTCATTGCTACTTTATAACTGTACTTTGTTATTGCTATGATTGGTAATGTAAATATCTGATATGTAGGATATCTGATATGCCACCACCAAAGGAGGTTAAGAACATTGATAGGTTAAGAAGCACTGATCTAGAGTAACAGAATTTAGAGACTGAATCTCTTTCTCTCTCTCTCACACACACACATATGCTTATATACCATATGTAAGTATGACTCACAGGATGTGGTCCAGCTAGTACAAAAATGGGGCTGCCTGTAAGCTGAAGTTCCAAGAATCCAGTAGTTGCTTAGTCCAAGAGGCTGTATGTTTCAGCTGGTCTTCATTATATTCTAGAATCCTGAAGAAGTAGGCTCTAATACCAGTGAAGGAATGAACTTTCTAGGGAGGTGAGAGAAAGCAGGAAAACAGCAAAACTTCCTTCTCCTATGTCCTTATATAGGCTTGCAGCAGAAGGCATAGCCCAGATTAGCGTGTTTTTTCACAACTCAAAGATCTGGATTAGAGGTGTATCTTCCTACCTTAAAGATCCAGATTGGAAGTAGATCCTTCCACTTCAAATTTGGGAAGCCCTCCATTTTTGGGTTTTAGTTATTTCACTTACGCTTGTGCTTGTGACCATGTGTATGTCTGTGTTTGTGCATGAATGTGGAAGACAGTAAATCTAGGTGTGGATGGAAGCAGGGCAGAACCCATGAAGTTTGAAATTATTCATGGTTTTGTGTGTCCCTCTATGTTAGTATGCCCGGAATAACAAGGATTTGAGGAATGGCTAATGTGACATTTAATTTTGTTTTCACTATCAAGGCCCATATGGTAGGTTGAATAATGGCCCTACTAAAGATGTTCAGATCCTAATCCTTTCACCAACGAATCGATCCACTTCTATCACAAAGACACTTTGCAGATGTGGTTAAGGATCTTAAAATAGTAGAGAGACTATCATGGTAGGGCATCTCAATTGAACTCTGTAAGACTCATTTTGAACTTAAGAAATGCAGAGCCATAAAAAAATGAAAGAAGTTTGTGTCATGTTAAGCTACCAAGTATATGGTCATTTGTTACAGGGACAATAGAGCAATTGATGAAGCCTATAAAAGTAAGTGGCTGTCACAGACAAGGTGGTCAGGCTGCTTGGGAGAAAGGCTGATTTTCTGTCTTTATCTCTCCTTGACCTGTGTAAACCTACCGGGCATATATACACTAGGGTTTCTCAGCACAGTCTGGACACTGTGCCATCCACTGCTTGCTACTTGATTGAGTCCACTGAGAAGTGTCACATCTGCCTAGTCCCCATTGTTTGCTGATTCATGTGGTTATAAGGGTATATGATAGATGAATATATATAGGTATATGTATAGGTATACATACATACATACATACATACATACATACATACATACATACATACGCTGGATAAACTGTGTACCACTATTGATTTTTAAATGTAAACTAAGATCACTGGTAGACATATTTAGTATTGGTCTGGCCTAGGATACAGTTTACCATCCTTGATGCTGATCTTATCTAGGGCCCCTTCTGTTTGGTTTTATTTAGGTTCCTTAAGTGAAATACCACCACCACCACCACCACCCCCACACACATGGATCCTGCTTAAAATGACAAATCCTATTAGATGTATGTTTCCTGAATTTTAACAGCACACAATAAACTAAAATAATCACAATTTTGGTTTCCAAATCCCAGAAGTCATGTAAGTCTCTGTCTCTACCACAAACTCCTGGCCAAAGTAGAATTTCTGCTTTCTTTCCTCCATAATTTTTCACCTCTCTGGGCTAATATAACTTTTGATGATATATTTTTTCCCTTGCCCTTTCTATCCAACTTCTCTTCTGCCCATGAATTTTCTTTCTTGCCTATTATTCAGCAGACACAACAGAGTCTGGGGAATGAGCAATTCTAACAGAAAAAAAAAATGTTCCTCAAATAGGGCAAAGAAAGGACTATGATTACGAGGCATAAACATTAGGTCCATTCCACAACTGAGAAGGACAGAAGCCATCACAGGTAGGTGGTACAGGTGACAGCTCTTTTTTTTTTTTTTTTTTTTTTTTTTTGCTAAGGCAGTGTCCTAAGTGCCCTAGAATTTCCAACAGAAATAAACAGTATTCAGCCAGCAGATGGCACTCTCTTAAAACAAATTTACTCAGCGGCATAGGGCCTGGGAGATAAGATGCCACTGCCAATGAAGATGAATTATTTAAAAAGAGGAAAAAGATAAAAGGGGGGAAAAGAACACAAAGTTTGGGAGTAAGGTGGTAGGAGTATATATATGGTATGTGTTAAGGGGGAGAGGGGATCAACATGATCAAAATATTTTGTATGAAATTCTTGGAGATGTGTTGAGGGGGATGTGGGTAAAAGACTGGTGCATTGGACTCTTGTCAACAGGACAAATGAGAATGTAACATTTGACACATACTGGTGGATGATGCTCCTTGTGATGAGCCATGTCATCTCTTTTTTTACTCTTTTTCTCTGTCTTCTGCAGCCTCTTTACCGATTTGTTGCATTTGGTGATGTTTTTGGAGCCTCGGGACTACATCCTAATAAACTCACATTGAATCTACCCCCCCCATTCATAGTATCCTGTGCCTTTCTATAATAGCACTGAACAGGGCCCCAGGTAATAGATCACTTGCTGTATCTAATCATATGTGTGCTTCATAAAGCAGCCCATGTCTTATCCACATAGAGGCTAACTAGCACACAGGTGTTGAATGATTCTAAGAACTCCAGGGTCATGACTGCTCACAATTTAAGAAGTACTTCTGCTTCCATTCTAAAAGGTTGATGGAGAATATTTATGTTATGGCTTTGCCTGCCTGCATTATTTCAGCACTACAGTGGGACCTGCAAATTAAACATTCTGAATCGCTATCTAGGAGCATTTTAATAACAAATCATTCCACATTGTTGCTACAGACCTGTTAGAGTTCTTATTGGTGTGCTGTTCTGTGGAAATTTTAGCACCTCTATCATCCTCCACTCATCCTTAACCAGCACTTCTTCCCCCAGTACACACTCCTCCACTGCTGATGGGAGTGCAAACTTGTACAGCCATTTAGAAGATCAGTATGATGGTTTCTCAGGAAAATGGGAATCAGTGTACAAGAGGACCCAGCAATTCCACTCTTAGGCATCTACCCAAATGATCCACATTCATGCAACAAGGACATCTGTTCAACTATGTTCATAGAAACATTGTTTGTAATAGCAAGAACCTGGAAACAACTTAGATGGCCCTCAACTGAAGAATGGATAAAGATGTGGTACATTTTCACAATGGAATACTACTCAGCAGATAAAAAAAAAAACAATGGAATCTTGAAATTCGCAGGCAAATGGATAGAACTTGAAGAAACCATCCTGAGTGAGGTAACCCACTCACAAAAAGAGGAACATGGTATGTACTATGTACTCACTTATATGTGGATTTTAGACACAGGACAAAGGATCACCAGCCTATAATTCACAATGCAAGAGAAACTAGTATACAAGGAGGATTCTAAGAGATTCATACAAGGTCCTTCAAAGAAGGGGAAAGGAACTAGGTCTCCTGAACATATTGGGAGTGGGGGGCAGTGAGTGGAGAGGTATTTAGAAGAAAGAGAAGGGGAGGAGAGGAGAACATGTGGGACCAGGAAGATTGAGTCGGGGGACAAATAAATGAGAGAGGGGGGGAGACCATAATAGGTTTGAAGAGAAAACTGACTTTAGAGAAATGTTCAGAGACCTACAAGGATGACCCCAACTAACAATTTGAGCAACAGTGGAAAGTCTACCTTAAATGCCCTTCCCTGATAATGAGATTGATAACTAACTTATATGCCATCATAGAACCCTCATCTAGTAGCTGATAGAAATAGAAGCAGACACCTACAGCTAAACACTGAGCAGAACTCCTGGAATCCAGCTGTAGAGAGGGGGGAGTGATAAAAAAAGAGGTCAAGACTAGGCTACAGAAACCCACAGAGACAGCTGACCTGAAAAACGGGGAGACTATGGATCCCCAGACTTAAAGCTGGGAAACCAGTATTGTACATGGGTTTTAGTTAGAATGCCTGGGCAGTCTAAGGAACCTCTGACAGTGGAGCTTTGGGAGCACATTCCCCATGGAGGGATACTCCCTTAGCCTAGAGGCAGGAGGGAGGGCCTAGCCCCTACTCCCAATGACTTGACAGATTTTGCTGATTCCTCCTGGAAGGCATCACCCTCGCTGTGGAGTGGGTGGAGAATGGGACAGGAGGGGATCGAGGGGGGGCATGGGAGGGAGAGGAAACTGGGATGGATATGTAAAATAAGAAATATATAAAAGTTTTTTGTATTTTTAATAGCAACGACAGTTCCCCATCCCTCCCCTCCTCTAGCTCCTCCCAATGCCTTCTCTCCAACCCACCCCCATCCACTCATCAGTAATGGTAAGGCCTCCCATGGGGAGTCAACAAAGTCTGCCACATCAAGTTGAGGCAGGACCAAGCCCCTCCCTGATGGGTAGAGGCTGAGCAAGGTAACCCTTCATAGGGAATGGGCTCCAACAAGTCAGTTCATGCACTAGGGATAAATCCTGGTCTCACTGTCAATGGCCCCACAAGCCACAGAACTGTCACCCACATTCAGAGGGCCTTGTTTGAGCCTATGCAGATTCCCCAGATATCAGTCCACAGTCTGTAAGCTCCCACTAGCTTGGGTCAGCTGTCTCTTTGGTTTTCTCCATCATGATCTTGACCCATTTGCTCATATAATCCCTCCTCCCTCTCTTTGACTGCACTTCAGGAGCTTGGTCCAGTGCTTGGCTGTGGATCCTTGCATCTGCTTCGATCAGTTAATGAATGAAGGCTCTGTGATGACAATTAAGGTAGTCATCAATCTGATTACAGGGGAAGGCCAGTCCAGGCACCCTCTCCACTTCCGCTAGGAGTCTTAGCTTGGGCCATCTTTGTGGATCTGTGGGAATTTCCTGAGCACCAGATTTCTCCCTAACCCCATAATCTCTCTCTCTATCAAGATACTTCTTTCCTTTCTCTCCCTCTCTGTTCCTCCCACAACTCATTCATCCTGTTCCCTCATGTTCTCCTCCACTCTCTCCTTCATTCCTCCCTTCCCCTCCCAATTTACCTAGGAGATCTTATCTATTTCCCCTTCCCAGGGGCATCCATGAATCTCTCTCTCTTAGGGTCCTCCTTAGACAGGACATTTTCTATGTTCTGCAGAACTAGATACTGTCCTGCACCCTGGATCCTCCAGCTGCCAAGATACAGACTGATCCCAGTTTCTTGTAAGGACTTGAGAATCACAGTTGCAGTTTCTCATTAGGAATTATTCCTGGTCCTGTCTCTTCTGTTGTAACATTCCCTTCCAGAGACTAGCTAATAAAAGGACAAAGAGCCTAGATCTGTCCTTGATGAAGGCAGCTCTCAACAACCTTCCAGCTTCCCCATTCGAATGTCCTGAGTCATCAGTCCTGCATTGCAGGCTGACTCTCCCCCAGCACAATCCTGCCTTCCTCGCCCCCTTAGAATGCTGTCTCTAGTAAACTCTTGTCTCTGACTCAGCATATCAGTCTGTTCCTAGGAAACTCAAAAGATGATAAGAGAAATAGTATTGACAACCAAATGCATCAATCACATAATGTAAAGAAGAAAATCCGGAGTAAACATCTAGCACAAGGTCATCTTTCCACAGATGGGGGAACTGAGGCAGAGAACCCAAGTGATCTGCTTGAGGCATCATAGGCTAATTAGGTGAGAAGCCTTGTTGTAAAATCTACAACTATGACCTAGACTGATCAACTATAATATTATAGTATTTGATCTATTCCCCAGGCAACTTTTATAACTAGAAGATGAAACCCAATGCTGAGAATTTGGAATCTCCATTAGAAATGTTTTTTTAGAATTTTATCTTCTGTAGACTTCTGGCTATGAGAAACCATTTTCAATCTTGTGATAGAACTATCAGGCAAACACAAACAGAGAAGCTTGGCTGAAGGAAGGGTGGCATCACATTTTATTAACAGCAACAAAACCCAGTACCATACAGACAAAATCTTACTTCAGTGGCAAATCATATACATAAACATATACCCATGTGTAGCACTGGGGCCAAGTTTGGACATGGAACATTAGGCACCAAGTTCACAACCACTAAACAAAACATAGTTCACAGTCCCCTTCAGTAAAGTTTATTTTTTTTTCATCATAACATGAGACAATATTTAATAGCTGTGGCAAAAAGGTGTACTTCTTAAATCTAATTCTCATCCTAACTATGGAAAAAGGCCATTTGGCCTTCAGAACTGTGAAGGGGATTATCAACCTCTTAAAATTACTTTTTTCTCTGTTTAGAGCTATGTTATCTTTGTGGTAGACAGCCTCACATATGATGTTTCTCAACTCTCATTACATGTTTAAGCACATCTGTACTAGAAATCATTTTAATATACAAGCTGTGGCTTAATAGGATTAATATCATTAGGATGGGTTAATTGCATTTCTAAGAAGCAGAAGAGTGTAACCGCAAACTCAGGAGATTTTCAATGTTCAGTAGTTTAATGCTAATAATCTGAATACTGTTAGAAACCTTGTCAGTTCAGCTGTTTAAATCATTTCTCAAGGTGTGTCAGGACTGAGTTAAGCAGTAAGTTAATATACACAAATCTAACAGATTACAGAATTCTCACTGTAGTTTGTTATGAATCTAGGCAACTCCTTACGTACTGGTGAATATCATTCAATTTTCTAAGTTAGTTAAAATGCTCTTGAATTGTAAGATAAAACAGGGTAGAAAAATCTAGATTTTTGCTCTTACAATGGGCAAACATTTATGATAAAGCTAGTGTCATAAATTTGGGTTGGCTGGCATGTGCTGGCAGTCTTTTCTTCTTAAATAAGACGTATGCTTTGTAGGGAAACCTTTGGAACATTTTTTGTTTTTTTCTTATTTTTTTAATTGACAGTTTTTCAAATGGGAAAGAGAAGAATAGGCACCATTCCAGGCCCACAATACTCCTAAGAGTATTGTGGATATATAAAATCATTCAATTTAATGTTTGTTATAAAACCAAATAATTAAAAGTAATATTATCAGATTGAGCCCTAATTTCATTTCTGTATTTGACTGTCTCAATAAATAACAATAGAGAAAATTTCATGTGTCCTTTGGTACTTGAGAAAAATGGCATGCTAATATTTAATCATATTGAAGACACGGGTTGACTTAGATATCTAATCCTGTGATCAGACAGCCAGGGAACACCTGAAAAATGCCAATTTCCTTAAATAAGCACAGAATGTTACTGACAAGGGCCAATTCATGTTTAGATACAGTTCAGGAAAGAAAGTGCCTATTGTAGTTTGTCTCACATGGAATTGGTCAGTGAAGCCACCTAGGGAACATTTCAGCCACTATTTTACTCTGCACATCTGGGTAGCTACACATAAATCACAGTAAGTTAAGTGTTTTAATTCTGAAACCATCAACTACTTTGCATTAAAAGCAAGAAAAGAAGAATTATTCTTCACATGTACTTCACCATTTTGAAATTAAGCACTCACAGGCTTTTATTCAATCAACCAACACAAATTAGTCTAACAAACAGGATGAAACTTGATCTTACTAAAATTAGCTAGGTAATTAATTCTTTGGATTGTTATCACATTACAAAGACTGAGAATAAACTGAGGAGGGTTAAATCAAGTGCACTTAAATGGCCCAATGACACAGGCTATAATTCATCCACATTTTCCTTTTGATGGTGATAGTGCTAAGGATGATCAAGCAGGAGGCCCGAGAGTGAAAAACATCAGGATCACAGCAGCAGTTTAAACTTGTACATTACAAAGCAGATAAGGGCCATGGAGGTGGAAAAACCAGTGATCTTTAGTAGTCCAGGCACAGAAGGCAGGTTCCTCTCAAAGAAGGTATGGGTAATTTCCAATGCTGGAACATCCTAGATGAATGAATATAGACCATTAACAAGAAATCCTAGAGGAAACAAAGCCTATCTGTAATAGTGCATATTTCTATCCCCAAGACAGTTACATTTATAATAAAAGCATAGACTGAAAGAAGGTTAATGCAATTTTTATGTGTTATAGTTTGTCAATAGAGATGGAGTAGTCAATCTTACCTTGGATTCAGGCTCTTGAATCCATATGTCTTTCTTGGCAACTTTTCCTAGAGCATTCAAGACCTGAAAGAAAATTGATTATGACATTATAATGTGACATAGACTTTTGACAGACTCAAGGTCATATTAAACATTGATGAACCCACAGGTGTGTGTCAGAGAAATATATACATAGACTGTCAGTGTCAAGAAATGGATAAAGCACATTTGTTATCCACATACAATGGAACATTATTCAGCTTTAAATAAGAATGAAATGCTGTCAGTGTGACAACATGGATGGACTTAGAGAACAACACAACTTTAAATGAAATCTTCCATGTCTAGAAAGATAAACAGAACATATGATCCATTATATGCAGAAGCAAAATAAATGGATCCTATAGGAGTATAAAAAAAAAAACTAACAGAGGCCAACAGAAACTAATAAAGGCAATAGGAAGTAAGACTACTGAGAGTGAGTAATAGGTACTTAAATATAGTTCAATTGGAAGAATAAATTGTAGCATTCTATAGCAATATAGGTTCAATAAGATAATCATATCATATAGTTGCAAAGATCTAGAAGAAAGAATTTGAAATGTTTCAAAGAAAGGATACATGTTTGATATGAAGGAAATGCTAATTATCTTGATTTGATCATTGTCCATTATTCCTAGGCATCAAAGTATCAATGTGTACCTGTATCAATAAAATAGCCCAAGTATCTAGTTTCTTGTTGTCTATCCATATAAATAAAACAAAGAACCAGAAAGACCAAATGACAACAGCTCTGCCACAGGGCTGGGCTATAGCCCATACCACTCATGCATGTTACCTTCAATTAAATTCCCAGTACTGCTTCCTGAGATGTAATTACAACTGAAAAAGAGTACACCTTATATTTCTCCCTTACCTCTCTAGCTGCTCGTTCTCCAGCTTGGACTGCTCCTTCCATGTAGCCACTCCATTGTGTTGCGGTCTCCGTGCCTGCAAAGTAAATCCTGCCTACTGGCTGGCGAATCACCCTGCAAGGAGATAAAGAGGTCACACAGAGTTAAATGGGAAGATGCTGAGGGGAAATGAGCTAATCACTTACTGCCATCATCTAGTCCACAAAAGGAAGGGAAACCAATCAAGGAGAAAACACTCATGAGTCTCAGCCAAAAGTAAAAGTCTATTCTTAGTTTCATGTACCTGTTCATGCAGATCTAAGCTATTAAGCCTGGGAGAAGCAGACTATAAGTTTACTCATCACTAAAAGTGATGATGACTATTTTCAGCCAGCCAGTCAGCCTGGGGTACAATTTCCTATAAAGTATCTCTTAAGACTGAGTAAGTGATCCTTGATCCTATGCCTACAAGGCAAAGAAGTAGTACACTGAAACAAGGTGGTTGGTTCTAAGGAAAGGTATACTAGCTGTATACACTGAGGACTCTTCCCTCTGAAGACTATCTGATGCTCCTCTGTTGACAAGAAAGATGTTTTGGACAAATACATCCATTGTCCTGTGAGTGGACAGCTGAGAGCTCAAAAAGCTCCCCAAAGGTCAATGTAGTTGTTCTCATCTCACAAGTGCTGCTGCCACCTGTAATCCTGCCTACTACACCTCTGTGTGTTAACATCCACTTCTCTGAGGGTATCCATTGAGTTACAAGCTGACAATCTGTCTGGGATTTACAAATAAGAATACTGCCTATTTCTACAATTCTTAGTGACACAGTTCATTTGAATGTGTGCAAACCCTGTATGAGTTAGTGCAGTGATTGGGTAGTACCTTCCATACTGGGTCATGATGCCAGGAGGGAAGTAGGCTGTGTAGCAGCCCCCGGAGTACTGCTCCTCACACCAGTTCTTCTCCTCATAATGGACTGGCTGTAGTTCAATGGGGAGAAAAATTACAAAAGAAAATAATAGTGGAACTATAACCTGCCAACACTGAAGGCTCTTAGGCATTTTACATTAATAAAACATTTATATTTAAAGCAGAAAGTGGGGATGGAACTCAGTGGTATGAATGTGCCAGGCCCTGAGTTTGAGCCCTGGCATAAAAAAGTAAGCAAATTAGAAAGAAAGGGAAAGGGAAGAAGTAGGAGAGAAGGGAGAGGGAAAGAAATCAGTCTGTGAATGAAGCTGAGTGGCAGAACACTTTCCTAGCATGCACAAGAACCCATGTTTAATCCCCAGCATTGCAGGAAAAAGAGTATATTGTAAAATAGACACTGCTTCTCTTAACCTCTTGCCCAAGGGAGTCAAGACATAGAGTGGTAGACAGACACTCTCAGTCATGCAGATTCTAAAGACTAAAGCTGAGTCTTCAGGAAACCCTATCAACAAATCAGTTTTTGAAAAGGTCTTCTCTACTGAGTCTAAGACACTAGCCAGGTATCGCTGACAAAGGCAGGCTGGGAGGGAGCAAGTAGTAGGCAGAACACAAAGCAATTTTTCAGAATCCCTTCCCTAAGCTGGAAAAGTTCATGACAAAAAATACTGCTCAAAGGAGAGACAATTAAGATGAAAGTGCTCCTTGGGGAGTATGAGAGAGCTTTCTATGACTTCCCTATCACATTCCAAGCATTAATTATTTGCACAGACAAAGTCCTCAGCTATTTCTGGGCTCTTCAGAAACCATTTCCTTCAGAAGCAATATAAAAACCCTTGGAATGCCAAATGAGGTATGAAGTAAGCCTCTATGTAGAGAAATGAATTAGTATGTCTTTGACCTAGGTAAACATTAAGTCTGCTGTGTTAAATATATATCACAGTGTCTTCGGCAACATATGATGACATACCTGGGGTTTTGTTTTACATCAAGCACTTGACAATGACAGATGCACAAGATCTCTGTTATGCAGAGCAATCTCACTGATCTGTGACATAATGATTGTGGCTCCAAGTGTCTTACCTCAATTGAATGCCTACTACGCAGTGAACACTTATAAAGTCCAAAGGGATGCCATATCACAAGTTCCATGTACCTCACACTAGTTTTTAATGCCTTTGGGTTTCTGAAATCAGTTCTCTAAATTAAACACACCCATCTCTATTTTCTGCTAAGGCTTACAAGAAGCCAGAACCTGCTTTAATTTACCACTTTGAACCAACAGAGAAAACCCTGTTAGAGACTGGGGATTCTTACATATAAAGCTTCTTGAGATCCCAGAACTTTGGCATACAGCTCACAGATTTTCTTCTTCCTATAGAGAAGAGCAAAGGCATAACTGATGGGCATAGAATAAACACATTAAGTTCTAGGGTACTTGATAGTGACTTCCTTGAAGAAAAATTCAGTTTAATAGCCTCCTGCACCTACAAAACAAATGGTCAATTAATCCCTGAACTCAGTTTATATGACTCAGTGGATTTCTGTATACTGATTTACATCATATGCCTCAGCACAGTAATTTGAGGAATCAACAGAATTTTCCTTCTTTTAAAAAAAAGACAAGGCTCACTGTGTATAGCCTGTAACTTGCTATGCAGATGAGGGTCGTTTTAAACTTGCTGTGATCCCTTGTCTCGGCCTCCTGAGCACTGACATTATGGGCGTATTCTACCATGCTTGCTAAACTCTTCTTAAAAGAAGATACAGTTTAAACTCATGACTATTCCTGATGACTTTTTTAAAAACCTAATTTACTAAATTTACTCATCTTGTAAATTAATAGCTCTATCTCAAGTATTAAATATATACTACTTACATTTATTATTTTCAGCTTTTATATAGTTTAAACATGTGGGAATACCTCCAAAATATTTGTTAAAGGCTAATAAACAAAAAATATTTTTTATGAAAATGAGGCAAAAAATGCTATTCAAATCCATAAAACAAGCACTAGGACCAGATGAGAGAAATGGTTTAAGATGTGTATGTGTGAGTGTACACAAATATGCAGGAGTCGATCTTACTAGTAATAAAGAAAAAAATATACAAGTTTACATTGCCAATAGCATTAGAAAATATTTTTAAAATATAACGCCAATTTCTTTAAATAGTGTGGAACAAAATATAAGCTTATTACTCTTGATAACATAATTTTTACACCAATGATATAACTCTTAGAACTCCTATCATGTGAGTACATAAGGTTAAGTTGGAAAGAGGAGGTGAAATTAGAAATGTACTTATTGCTATACTGTTTCGATGCCAGAACTTAAAGGAGACAATATCACTCATGAATGATGCCTCACAATGTATAGTGGATGTTAATTCTAGGACAGTTAAAAATGCTTGATTAAAAGTCCTAACATAGAGGAAGAGGACAGTCTTAAGATTACGGCTTACTTGCTTTCTCTGTCTAATCTATAGTCTCCATTAAAGAGGTGACGCTGAAGTTCAGTGAGTTGCAGATTCCTTCACTACAATTCAGTTAAGTAACGGGAAGTTAAACCTTTACTTTTCCTAGCATTCAACCCATAGTAGATGCTCAATATGTGTAGAGTCAAATTCTATGCTCAGTCCAGTATGGTATCCTCTTTTCTATGCCACAAAGAGATAGCAGGTTCTCACTTTATGAGAGATGTAAGCAGTAATTCCGACTTTCAGAGTCAATTAAGAATGTTACCAAGTCAAGTAGGAATATATTAATCAGTATTCCAAAAAGCTGGATGTGTTTAACTTACTTTCTTGAGATAAAATAAAATTTTTTACTAGAGTAGAGCTATACTTAAAAATCAACCTTCATTGTAATTAATTTTTAATCAAATAATAAAAGCATAATAAAACATCACGTGCTATATTTCATATGTACAAACACACCAGAGAATTACCTTTCCTTCATTAAAAGTAAAACTTTTAAGAAGATATGGAAGGCAATGACGTTATACCAAAAAAGTTTTTATGCATATGTGACAGGGATAGAACACTGGGCTTCACACACACAAAATATGTGATTTACCACTGAGTTACATTCTCCACTGAGACTGAAGAATTTAGTTTGGATTAAAAATTAATAGAATATATTTTAAATTGCAGCCAAACAAGGTCACCATGCAAATCATTTTGGAGTTATATCTGTTGACCGGCTTAATAATCTGTCTCCTCATTATAATCACCTGAGCAAGTGGTTGGAAATACAAATTCTCGGCTTCTATTTCAAACCTACTGAATCACATTCTATAAGGCTCAAGAAATTAGACTTTCTAAATACCTTTTGGGAGAGTTAGACACAGTAAGTTTTGAAAACTTCTGCTTTCATCACTGACATATTCAGTAAAGGTTTTTTGTTTTACAAGAACTTTACAGTGCAGCCAGTATGTGGAATCATAACCAAATGTCTACCTCTAGCCTGGTATTTATTTTATTATTAACAGAAAGGAAAGGCAGGAAATCCAAAAGAAAATGTCAAGCTTGGTGTGGTGCAATGAAAAAAAAAATTGGATGTATTTTCTGTTACTCTTGACTTTGTCATATGTTAGGGGCTCTGATTTGAATGTATGTGACCCCTCCCCCAAGAACTCCTATGTTAGAGTTAGTAGGATGGTTCAGTGGGTACACATGTTTGCTATATAATCCTCATGACTTGAGTTAAATCCCTGGAACCCATGTCAAGGTAGAAGAGAACTGATACCAAAAAATTGTTTTCTGTTCGCCACTCATACATTATGGCATGCATGAAGCTACACATACACACATGCATGGACAAGTGTGTGGACACACATACACAAGCAACACACTCACACTCACACACACACACACACACACACACACACACACACACACAATCATGTTTTTTCCTTGTTAGAATGTTATTACCAATGGCAGTATTCAGAGATCGGGGTAGTACTCTTAGGTATTCTGGTTACTTGCAATTATCTCACAGGGAAACCCTACCTCATAACCACATAAACTGAATACAAATGTATAAAATACATAGACATTGACTTGATCAAGGAAAACATAATGAAGTATTTAAAAAGTTGGTTTGTTGAGGTTGAGAATATTTGTGCTTTTCTTGCTGCTGTTTTACTATTATTGGTGCAACAAACAGAGGGTAAAGGCAACCCTTATTGATTTTGCAGATATAAATTGTTTACCTTGTGTCTTTATTTAGCTTAGCAAGTCGATCAGCTTTCCGGGCAAGTATGAAGCTGGATAAAGAAGACACATTTGAATTGTCAATTATAGTCATGATAAATGTACATCACTACTTATTCAGCATTAATGAACTCTCCCAACCGTCCCGTTTTCCTGGCAAGGACAATCAATAAATCTAGATAATTATCAATACATGCCTACCATACATGCCATGGTACACCCCTTACTCCCTGTGCTAATGCTCTTCAGAACCAGTAATTGGTGCCCTTAGCTCACAGATAAATCCTTCCCCAGGAGTTATACTCAGCAGCAGATACCTCTCTGGGTCAATATACTGCCCTTCCTAAAAGGCAATTGATATCCAATTATTAAGTTGGCCCATTCCCTTGTCTGAATTTGGGACATCCATGAACGTTCATTTCAGCTTCTAGATTTCCATGAGCTTTCTGATATTTTTATTTGGATAACAGTGACAGTCAACTCTCTCTGTAACTGGTCCTGCTTCACTCCCTATTGCAAAGGCAGTAACCAGGCAACTGAGCTGGGTCTGGCAGCACAGTCCTGTAATTGCAGCTGCTTAGGATTCTGAACAGGAAAGTTTAAAACCAGTCTTGCTACAAAGTAATTTAGTGAGACCCTATATTAAAATAAATCACACAGGAAAGTAGTAGACATTTGCCTACCATGTACCAAGCCCTAGGTTCAATACCCAGTGCTGTACACACAAAAAGGGGGAGAATGGTGGCTATTCCCTTAATATACAAGAAGGAGCTGATCAACAACAATAATGAAAGTTAAAAATATTTCTTCTCAACACTCATAGTGTTGTAATAATAACAACAAAAGAGATTACAAAAGAGACAAAAGAAAATTGAACAAGTTGATTATCCTTTTCAGTGTTCTTTAGGAGACACATTGGTAAAAAGTATCGCAGAGGTGGTAAGTCTGGCTTATACTAAAAATATTTTGAAAAAAAACTCATTTTAGAAACAAAGGAAAGCAGTTTTAAGCGTATGAAGATGAGAAATCATGAGAGAAGGCAAATACATCAGAAGCTACATCTGGAGGTCAGCTTGCAGATTCCTCTGGCTCTGGCTCTAAACCTATTCAAGTGCTGTTTCCAGTAAAGAACTTATCTCCTAATGTAAGAGAAATGCAGGAGAGTATGGAGAGACCTTCTTTATACCATTTAAAATCTCAGGCTGAAGGCAGGAAGAGAACTCCATGCATCACAATTGTTTTCAGTGATTCTTCATATTTGGAAAAATAAAGTCTGGCCTTCCATAAACATAAAGTACCAGTTAAACTGGAGGAATATATTCTGGTGATTTACTGCACAGTAGAATGCCAATAATTCATATTATTTTAGGTTTTAAAATAGGTAAATAAGATTTTCAATGTTCTTATCATACAGAAATAACCATATGAGGTAGAGGATATGCTAACAAACCTGATTTGATCATTGCACATAGTAGATATGTAATGGAACATTTTTATCCAGATATACATCTTTTAGCAATAAAATAAAATAAAACCAATAAATATATCTTTTCTAGGAATTTCCTAAGCAATTCCAGCAAAACTTGGAAGGGTGCCAATACATATGTCCATGTTATAAAGCCAAAGCAACTCCAATACAGCGTAAGGAAATATGTTGCCTTTTTATGGTCATTATATTGTATACTCCTGCCTGCCTCAGGAATTTAGTGCTATTTCTTACATTACAGACAGAGGAGTGATTATGAGCCATTTTATCAGTAACCCAGGCAGAGCCTGCTTCCCAGGGTCCTTGGAACATAGGTCTGTCCATTTTCTCTTTGTAACTTTCCTAAAATGGCATGATGTGTTGCTTATTGAGCTCAACTATCTCTTCAGGAAGGAGGCCTGCATTTCCCCAAAGCAGAAACCATTGGCCTCTAGAAGCAAGCCATTTGACTGTTTTTATGTGTGTTCTTTTGTTATAGCGCAGCACAACAAAAGGCTTTTGATATACATAGGCTATTTTAGAAGAAAAAAGGCATGCAACTGGGAAGGTGTGTTCCTCCTTAGCATTTTTTCCTTCCCTGGAGCTCTAGTTTCCCATAGGCTGGTGGACTATCAGTGTACTTCTGAAGGAAAGCATTGGTAGTGAAAGATAACTACAGGCCATCCATTTGTGGCATGGCTCATCTTATATTGATACTGATATTTTGTATACAGGTGTTTGGAAAGCCAATCAAGTCCAGAGACACTGTATTTGAAAGATTTTACAGGGTATATTTGTTCTCTTTCTAGATTAACTGTGGACATTCTGCCTCTAAGTAATGTTGACTATCATACTGTCTGTCAGGCTGCCTTTTCTACTCTATACTTATCATGTAAGTTTTTGTAGGAGAATAGATAGGCAGGTGCAAGTTTTAAATGGTGTCAAATTAGTAGTTTTCCAGTATCATTTTACCACACACTAAAACATTGCTAATAAATATGCTAATACATGAAAACATAATATAATGTATATTTATCATTGCTTTAGCCTACTTATAAAGCAATATCTTTTGCTAGCAACTATACCAACACAAAATAGAAACTACAGCCAGCTCTAACTTACCCCATGATGGCAGGCAGTGAACCATCTGGTTTGGTGTCATCCAGAGTGATTGAAATTGGTGCTTCCTCATCTTCAATGATCATGCATCCACAATAGTCTTAACCAGGAGAAAATTAAAGAAGGGATTGAAACCACATTAGAGATACACACACACACACACACACACACACACACACACACACACACACACACACACAATACACATAAACTATTTTACTAAGTAGGATGGAAAATGTTGGATCACTAGTCTTTGCTCCCACTCCAGACGGTTTTATTTTAAAGCACACATGACTATACAAGGACATGCATTCCTTACGTAGAAAATGGCCCACCTCTATAATTTTCCCATAAAGGACTATGACTCATGCATGGCAAAATGGTAAGATGGGGAAAATGATAAAATAGCTCTGAATGTAGGAACACATGGAGAAAGAGATGGGATGTGCTGGAAGGAATCACTTCCATTAACACTAGAAGTTATGAAAAGGATTCTGGTGGGGTGGAAGAAAAAAATAAAAAAAGAAAAGAAAAGGATTCTGCTGAATATGAGCAGAAACCATATCTAGAAAGCCCCTGTGTCCTAAACCCTGCCTCATTTAATAATCACAACACCCTGATTAGCATTTGCCACAAAGCCTTATAATCATTTTATGTTTAGAGACTGATGTTAATAAGCTGCTGAAGTCCAGGAATAGCTGGCTTCATAGCAGCACTGTTTCCTGGTCTCATTCTGCTGTAGAAGAGTAAGCAGCAAGATAAATGCCAGGAGCTTGGCAGTGGTGAACCTATAATTGATATTCCCATTGCATGTCTGTCTTGTTCTCCCATTGTCAACAATCACTCTTGAGGCCATTCTGTGAAATTTAAAGACAGATTTACAATTTCTCTACAAATTTAAAAACATTTGTCTTTTTTATTCAGCATATTCTGTTCAATATCCCTAAAATGTGGTTTCTTTACTTAATAGTTTAAACAGAAATAAGAGCAGCCTACCCTTTTTCTTCCAGAAGGCTTCCTTGTAATACACCATGCACTTGATGACAGCCCCCATTGGAAGACGCTGAATTAACTGGTTTCTCTCAGATGGAAGTTCTGGTTTGAAGTGGATCTTGGACGTCAAAATTGGTGGGATGGCACTAATTACATATTTACACTGAAATGCAATATGCAAAATACCACTGAAACTTGAGCTGTAGCCTTTGCAAGGGGTACAGAGCATCATTAAATAAAAAATCAAGCCACTGTGAAGCAACAAAGTAGAACAAGGTAGGTGGGCTGGTAAGTTTTGTCAACTTGACACAAACTAGAGTTAGCTTGGAAAAGGGAGCCACAGCTGAGGAATTTCCTCCATCAGTCAGGCTTGTGAGCTTGTCTGTGGGGTATTTTCTTGATTAATGTTTGATATGGGACAGCACAGTTCCCTGTTGATGGTATCACCCCTGGACAGACGGTCTTGAGTAGTATAACAGAGCAAACTGAGCAAGTCATGGGATCAAGCCGATTAGCAGCACTTCTGCATGACTCTTGCCTCTGGTCCTGCTCGAATATCTGCAGTGACTTCCCTCAATGATGGGCTATGATCAAGACCTGAAAGCCAAATAAACCCTTTCCAAAGGTACTTTTAGCTATTATGTTTATCACAGCTACAGAGAAGCAAGCTAGGTCAGTAAGTAAACCAAATCTCTCAATCTGGAAGACTTGAGGTAGATATATGCTAGAGTTAATTATATGACTGATTAGACTATCATATGATTAGGAGTTGTAAAAGGCACAAAATGTATTTACTACAAATTCCTTTGAATACTATGGGTTACCTCATAGTGTTCATGATTCAGTGTCTCTACAATGATGTTGTCATCTGTTTGATCAATGTAAGTAACAGGAGAGCTCAGCTTCACTTTACCCCCAAGGAGGTCCATCATCTTTTCACTTACTTGTCCAGCTCCACCTACAAATTTCCGTTCCTATTTGAGAAGGTATGCAGAAAAGAAAAGTTACAAAAGGAAAATGGCGGAACATTTGCCACTAATTGGTAAATCTCCAAGAAGGTAAATGCCAGACCTCTATCCCTGGCATAGCCAATTGTGGGAAGAATCATTAAAATATAGAGAGTAAGCCAAGGTATTTCAATTATCATTCTCAGCACAGTTTCTAGCAAAGAAAATCCACTGCTAGCATATAAAATCAGAGACCAAAAAATATGTTCTTCTATGCCAATGCTGTACTGATCAAATGCAAATAGCAAGCCTGGCAACTTCAAATCTGTGTAAGTATGGTGTATGTGAGGAGCCCTGGGAAGGGAAGGTAGCTATGTTGATCCTAGGGGATGTGGTTTCTAACTCACCACGAGTTACTTGCCTGAGCAGGTAAGGACATAGAAAATATTATATTATAGATGACATGAGTTTAAAAAAATCAAGCACAGTATACAATTAGGGTTAGCAATGCTCTATCAGAAATTGTCAAATCAGGTCCTTAGGAACCTCAATTTCAGCTTTTGGATATCTTCTTCTTAAAACAACTGTAAATTTCATAGTCAAGGCAAAATATGGGTGGCTAAACAATCTGTTTCTTCCTTTAAACATTGCTAAGAATTCTTTTGTGCAGCACTAAAGGATCAGAAGTTCTTTACCCCCTGTAACCTGCTATTTTCATCATGGATATTGTTCAAGCATAATCCAAAAGGGTAAATTCTTAATACATCATATTTGGTTATAACATAGGAAATATTTTTAGTCTCTGTAGAAGATTCTTTGAATGACTAGAAATGCATGTCAGTGAACTGAGGGTCAGGCCACAGATGACAATTATGAGACTTCATTTATGAATAGTCATGCAGTAACTTTTGCAACTGTTTAGTGAGAACACCAAAGTTCTTGATAAAACTGATCACAGAGTTGTTAAGACTTAAATTTATCACTTCCTCTTTATGAAAAAATTGAAATTATTTACCAATGAATTGAGTCTATGTTTCCAAATAGGTGCTTTGAAATCTAGTATACTAGAAGAATCATGGACTAATTCTATCTGTTCACTATCTTCTCAGTTTAGAATTTGTTAAATTGAATATAAAGATGTTTTTAAAGATATTGTGATAATGGCTTGAGATTTAAAAATCTAAACTCAACTTTCTAAAAGATCACATAGGTCTTGTCTAGAAGTATTCTGTCTCTTAAATTAAATGATACAAATAACCCATGAGTTAAGATAGCTCAGAAGGTTACAAGGAATAATAGTAAACTTATGTGCATAAGTACATATTTTAAAAATGCAAATGTCCTATATTAATTTTGGGACTTCTAATGATCACCCGAGGAGAACAATAATTTACTTTGAAGACAAAGTCTAAATTCATAAAATAAACTAAAAATTCTGGGACTCAGGTAACACCATAAACTAGAATTTATCTGCAACAAATTAATTAATCTTATCCTACTTGGGCATAACATTCCCAGATAAGAGTGATTCTCTTTGGATAATGGAGAGCTCTGCAATGAATGTCAGAGTGTAAAGAATAGGGATTTAGGATTTTGGCTTTGTGGATAGTTTATTATGCACTTAGTCAATGAATTAAATGGCTTCACTCATTAGTAAAGGAGATGTATGGAAGCTCAAAAAATTGCAAGGGCACAGCTAAATTTAAAAATCCAAACTACAGAACTTACTATTAAAAAAGAGTGGACAAAAATTTTTTTGCGTGAATTAAAAGAGTAATTTCCATTCAACAGGATTTAACAAGAAAGAATACTTGTGAGAAACAGGTGGCATAAAGAAGCCTATGTAAAGAACAGAGATGATTTTAAGTATACTAATTTTATAAGTACTACAATATTCTTGGGAATTAACTTATTTATTTTCAGTAGTTTAGCTGCTTCATCATTTTCCTACACTTTAAAGCAAGGAACTTAATAATTAAGATATAATTCAAATAAAACATTCAAAATAAAACTAATTCAAAATGAAATATTCTTTAGCAATGAGTTTTTTGGGAATAAAAGAGGAAATGAGAAAAATTTCAGACATATTTTTAGATCATTTTGCACTACCATACATTATTATAAGCAATGAAGGAATTATCAAGGCAAGTTACTTTCAGAACTGACAAAGTATACCTGGCCTCCATTGGTAACTGAGAATATCCTAGTGGTTCCACCACACTGCTTCACATACCACAAGAACCACAGGGCAGATACCTCATGCGGCTCAGAAGTCACATTGATATTCACAAAAAGAGAAGCAAATTCCCGAGCAGTTCTGTTCACAGAATAAGAGTGGAAATCACATGTCAATACATACAGAAAGAAGAGAATCAAGTCTTGAAAGTTATCCTCTAACATTGCTTGCATACAATATATTATAGCAGTTCAAACTGTTACTATAACTACCACACTACTTGCTCTATATTCCAGGCATACTCTCCATTCACTAGTTAAAATGTGCCTATTTCCTTCTCTTTTAAGCCATTTACAACAGCTACTCCTTATTTTCTTATCACTCACAGGTCTGAACCTCTCCACTTTCTCTTGGTTATTCCTGGAAGACATAATTCCTCAACAGCATCTTCTTCATTCTCCTTTCTGTAAGAAATTCCTAACATCCCAACTACATTTACACATGGTAACATAACAGACAAGCAAGCTGGCTTTCCTGGGTCTCTTACACAGTATGAGCCCCAAACAAGGGGAGTACACACACACACACACACACACACACACACACACACACACACACACACACACATACACACACACACACACACAGAGGAATATATATGGGGTATATGGTGTCAGTGTGCACAATCACAAAACTCATGGATTTAGGCCATCCAGTATGAGAGAGAGCACACATGAGAGAGAACACACATCTTGGTTGCCTGGGATACATGTGGTTGATGGCTGTTGACTTGGTGAACTACAGGCCAGTAGCATCTTTTAGGGAAACTATATCTGAAGGAAGTCATTCTTATAAGGTTCAGTGTTTCTTGCGTCATCTCACAGTAAATACCATGTCCCTACTTTATATCTATTTTTATATCTTCCACCCTTAGCCCTCTGAATTATCATGGATGTTAGCATCTAACCGTATCTGTCTTTTCCTGACTCTCAAAGGCTGACATGGCTGATTTCTGGAAGATGTTGCTATTCCCACATTATCTATCATCAAGCTTATCCCTAACCTTAGCCTATAAAGATAACATCTTACCCCTTTGGGCCACCTAGAACATGTTCTCCTACCACATATATACTCCCTTACTTTCCCTTCACTACTGTGGTGCATTCTGTTTGTTCTTGTCTTAGCATGTACGTGTATTGTGTGTGTGTGTGTGTGTGTGTGTGTGTGTGTGTATGTGTGTGTGTTCACATGTGTGTGGATCATTTCCATGCATGGGGCAGTTGGCAGAGGTTGAATCCAGGTGTCTCCCTGCATCTCTCTGTACTTCATTTATTGAGGCAGTATATCTCAACTGAACCTGGATCTTGCCAATTTGGCAAGTCTAGTTGCATAGTTTGTCCACAGATCCCTTATTTTTGCCTTAGGAGCACCAAGATTACAGGCAGGCAGCTATGCCTGCCCATCTTTTATGTGGATCAAAACACTGGCTCTTACACTTGCAGAGTGAGCACTTTATCAACTGAGCTATTATCCAGCTTTGGGGTTCACTACCTACACTTCTGATTTCTTCCAACTCCTGTGGATCATTCCTGGAATATCATTCTGCCACACTATGGCAGTGCTCCCTTTTCTTCCCTAACCCTAGTTCTTTCCTGGAAATTTTCATATTTTTCCATGAGGATCACCTTTCCTAGTATTCCATGAGTGTGACAGGCATCTTGCTGAAAGATTCCATCCCTCTTCACAACTTTTAGCCTTCCTATCTTTCTTCCTACAATTCAATTGGTCCCTGTAGAAACATACCAATATTCCAACACCATTCACCCATCCTTTCACCCCTAGTGTCTATCAGTCATTCCTATAATAAACCATTCCATTCCATCATCTACTGTTACTAAGTTTCTCATAACTCAGTGGCTCAAGTCCTAGAAAATACCATCTACTAAAATTATGCTACTTTTTCTGTATTCCCATCATCTTTATCAGTCCCTTCTAAAAACTATTCACACTCAAATGTTCGTACATCCTGCCTCCCATGTTATCAGTGGATCATCTACCACAATCAGTCTTACTCTCAGTTTCAACAGTATATTCCTAGGATATACTATGTCATCCACAATCTGCTCATCAATTGTCCTTTGTCCCTATGAACTATTCCTAGAATTATATCATTATGATGTACATATTTTTGCATCTTTTTCATTCCTACATCCAAATGGAAATTGTCTTTTAAAGTCAGTTTTATTTTCATTTTTTGAATATAGTGAAGGAGGCAAGCACACTTGCCACATTTTTTAGGTGTCCTTGGAGGTCAAATCAGAGGGTCAGATCCCCTGGTGCTGGAGTTATAGGCAATTGTAAGCTACCCAATAAGGGTGCTGGGATCTGAACTCAGGACCCCTTGATAAGTAACACAAATGTACTCTTTACCATTGAGCCATCTTTCTAGCCTTTGGAATTGATTTTTTTAAAATATATTTACAAACTGCTTTTGTAGGTAATCTCTATATAACATAAAAACATGGTTACTATTTTCTATTCAAAATATGACCCTTTTGTTCAAAAATGTTCTACTCTATGCACCTCCTATCTTAAGTTTTTGATTCATTTTCCATCCAAATCTGCTGACTAATAAGACTATTATTATATTTCTTAACTTCTCCCTATAAGTTGCTAAGAAAAGCACTACTATTCAAGACAGGATACAAATGATCAGAGGAAAAAAATAAAGTAAGATTTTAAGCAATCAAGTATACTTTGTCCAACAGATTTTATCAATGAGATCTTTCATGGTCATCCTGTCCCATTCCTCAGCATGTGGTGCTTGCCATGGTGCATCAAAGGGGATCTGTAATGAAAGGTCATGTGCTCATGAGTGAAGGAAACTACCATTATTGCTCTATCCCTCTCTAGAGAAGACTTCATGTAAACTTCTAAAAACTTGTTTCTTAGTGTCTACAACTGGCTTAGAAGTGCATAGAGAGGCGAGATAAATCTGTAATTCATGCCTTAATGCTACTGTCAAACAACAGTGATAATAGTGATCATAACTACCATATATATATGTATATATATGTGTATATATATATATATATATTGGAATAATGATGGTCAGTATTAATATCAGCATTATTATTGGAAGATCACACTAATTTTTAGTCCCCCATAAACATTAATGCAGAAAGTGCTTCTCTTCCTTATTACTTAAAGTGGCATTGTAGATACATAACTGTAAGTAAATATTTGGCAGAAATGTCATATATATGCTCAGAGGCATAGAAGTAAAGTCACACAGGCAGTAGTATAAGCAAGAGTGGTTTTGAATGCTGGTGCCCTTGCTGCATGGTTTTGAGTAAATTATATAAACACTTGGTATTCATTTTCTCCATCTGTCAAGTAGAAATCCTTCCAGGCTTTGCAGAGTTGCTGATTACCCTAGAAAGGGCATGCATCAATGCAAATCAGCAATGTTCCTTGCACCTTACAAGGATATTAATCAGTTTCAATCTTCAGCAATATGTTATGTGCAAATCAAATACACAAGTTACCTCTTTTCCCATTTCATCCATTGTCCTCCATAGGTTGTTATAATCCAAGTAAGCCAAGGGATTCCACACAGGTGGAAATGCACCACGAAATGGGTAAATTTTCCCCTGGAACATAAAAGTAAAGGGAATCAATTTAAAATTGATAATACTTACATGACATCCTAAAACCACAGGAACCAGGTAGACCTGTGATGCAGGTCTGTAATCCCACAAGCTCAGGAAGATTCCAAGTTGCCAGTCTGAGCAATTTAGTGAGATTCTACGTTAGAATACGAGGGAAAAGGGGGCTGGTGATGTTATTCAATGGTAGATTGTTTAATATGTGTGTATGTGTACCCATCCTTGTGTTCTACCCCCAGAATTACAAAAAATAATTAAAAATAAAAACCAATTAATATAAATCATTTTCTTTGTGTGTATGTGTGCATGTGTATGAAAGAGAGACAGAGAGACAGAGTGGGAGAGGAGGAGAGGGAGGGAGAGAGGAGACATAAAGTATGATATATGTCTCCACAAGTGTGTGACAGTAGACTTGACTATGTGGATACACATGATGATATGGTCACCTCTGGTTATATTCTATGATTGCTCTCTACATTATTTTCTTGAGACAGGGTCTGTTATTGAACCTGCTGATTACTAGTTTTACCAGACTGGCTGGTAGGCAAGCATCTAGGATCTCTCTGCTTCTACACCCCTAGCCTGGAAACAGAGTCATATACCACTGTGTCTGGCTCTGTTTTACAAGGGTGCTTAGGGTCTGATCTTAGATCCTCATGCTTTCACAAAAAAATAGAAATGAAAAAAAAGAAAAGAAAACACTGAGTAATCCTCCAGCCTCAACCTAAAACAGTTTCAAAGCAACAGGATCCTATACCACATGGATGTAAATATATTTTCCCTAAATAAGCCTAATTTTAATAAGATTGCTAAAATTGCTTCCAATGTTGTGTTAGCTTTGACTCATTTTTACTCATTAGGACAAGTAAGTATATAAAGATAAAACTAATTTTAGTATAAATGCTGAATCCATAATATTCTTATCAAATCTCTCTGAAAAGGTAATCTTATATGAGTGATAGTATGAATAAATGGAAGACCATCTTGAGACGCATACAAGTCACATCTCAGACCAAATTTTAAAGGTTTTCACAGGATAAATGAAGACTGACTAGACCACTATATCTGATGTAAAGAATCAGACTACTAGCAGTGTAGAAGAACAGGCATTTACCAACTGGAATTGTTCAACATCTATTTTTCTTTTCTAGATGTTCCCTGGTTTCCTTTTGGGAAACTGGCACTCTTCTTTGTAGTTATTATGTAAGGAGTGTAGTGCCAGATGCCATTAAAATAAGGATAGACTAGATTCCCCTAAATTTGTGATCTAGCCCAGCTATGAGCTTGTCATGAGACCTTGGCTAATTATACACTGTTGGAAGATTTGACCTTGTAGTTAGGTCATCATAACCCAAGTGCATAAGAAAGTGGATTCTCTTCCTTAGGATAGCATGCCACACAGATATTTCCTGTTGTAAAGAACATGATTCTTGTTCCTGACTTGT
This sequence comes from Cricetiscus sungorus, assembly GCA_030556225.1. Lineage (NCBI taxonomy): Eukaryota > Metazoa > Chordata > Mammalia > Rodentia > Cricetidae > Cricetiscus > Cricetiscus sungorus. The sequence goes on along the minus strand of JANBXA010000609.1, from coordinate 17,478,586 downwards.
CAGAGTTCTTCTGCTTTCTGTGAGATTCTGAAATGTGATGTTCCAGTCTCATAAACTCCCTTTGTTAGCTCAAATAGATTTGTGTGGCTTAGTACTAAGATTTGTAATGTCAAGACAACTTGATATTTAGAAACCATTTACTTTATTTTATTGTTTGACACATACTATGCTAACCAAAAACAAGGCCAAATAGAGAGTGGAAAAGAAAGACTAGGTCATTTATAAGGTGCTATCTGCAAATTTAACTCTTTTCAGTGGTTCCTGTTTCTTCATCTGTAGATCCAATCAACTGCAAATAGAAAGCATTAAAAAAAAACACTATCTATACTTAACATGCACAGATCTTGTTATTATTCCCTCAACAAAAATTATAGCAATTATTTAGATAGCATTTACATATGGTATATATTATAAGCAATCTAGAGATGATTTAAAGTACACAGGAGAATATGAATAGAATAAAGAGAAAAATTCCACTTTATTTAAGCACATAGACATCCCCAGATCTTGGTTTTCACAGGAAGTGTTGAAATGAATCCTCTGCAAATACCAAAGGGCAATTATGGTTAAAAATAAATGAAATCTTTTCTGCTAGTACAATTTCTCATTAAAATTTGATTTTTTATTAATAAATATCTGTAGAAAGTCAACTGCATACATTGCATAGTATCAAAAGTTGTGCCAGACTTTCAAAAAGGTTCAACAAAAAATCCTGACTGTCAAGGCAGAGGCATGATAGTATGTGCATACTCTCCCCACCCCCACAACTAAATAAGAAAACATGGCATCCATTAAATGACAAAGAAGCAAATTTCCTTTCTACTAGCAAATTCAAATAACCTTGGTTGATTATGTGATCTGATTTCTTATCAGAAAATGCTATGTTGAAATGCTACAATACAACTTTTTGGGACTCCAAATCCTTTATCACTGTCATGAGCATCATCAAGCATTTATTGAACTTTCTTCATGCCTGGCAGTGGCTGAAACTCTTCATATGCGTTATCTCATGTGTTGCTTGCATCAGTTCTGTGGGGGGGGGGCTACCAATATTTATCTTTTATAAACAAGGAAAGTAAAGCCTAGTGACAGCAGCTAGGAAATAGTATGAGGATAATTTCCTCCCCTAAAGGCTTTCTTCATAAAATGTGTTTTCCTCATTCCTACATGGTTGATGGAACATGGAGATAGGTTCGTTTTAGATGCATTTTAAACTTCCCTAATAAAATAAAGAAAACTCTCACGTGTGAGATTTATCAAATCTTCTCCATGTACCTTTTCTGTTTCTAAAGAGTAAAATACAGAAAAAAAAGCACCATGGGAGTGAGGCCATCTTTGGGAAAGGCTAACACATTTTGTGGAAGAAATAGAAACATTAATACAAGACAAAAATAACTCAGGAGAGGAGAGAGAAACTGGACTTTTTTGATAGTTTGGGAAGCCTTCAGAACAAGTGGTTCTTGTTACAATTTTTCTGTTATGGTGGAAGATTCACCCCAGCCCCTGGCATCCATAAACCCAAAGAGTCTGGGATGTTATGGTGGAGGTTCCACCCAAACCCTCTCCCCTATCTCCAAACTCTGCTGCATCTCAGAAAGACCATGTTTAATAGATACAACACTCCTAGATGGCCTCCCCACCCTCCCAGAGAGGAAACAGGAAAGAAATACCAGGAAACCACAAATCTATTTTCTGGGGGACAGTTTACATACCCCATGGGAGTGATCTTAAGCATCTCTGGGGGAGAGATCATCATTTAGGGGCTTTCTGAGGTGCAGTAGGGTTTGGAGGGAGACAGGGGAGGAGGGCTTGGTGGAACTTTCACCCTAATATTCCAGACTATTTGGGTATATGGATGTCAGGGGCTGGGGTGAAGCTTCCACCATAAAACCCCAGACACTTTAAAGGTCCCACCATAACACTTTCCTAACTTGAAATCTTGAAAAATAATATGTATTTCCTCTATAAAATGACTTTGTACTCAAACAAAAGTCATATATAAAACGGATCTCTGAATTGAAAAGACGATTTTTGAGATAAGGTCTCACCATATAGCCTTAGCTGGCCTGGAGCTTAACATGTAGACAAGGAAAAAAAGTACTTTAAAAATATTCTCATTGATTATTATATAAAGCATTTATAAGTTCCATATTACTAATAAAATTCTCCTCATAGAACAATACCAAATTGAGTGTGATTACATAAGTCTTAAGGGCCCCTCAATACAAGCATTCATAAACACACACAGACCCAGAAAATGTCAAAGAATAGGGTAAGGGTAGAATCTAGCCTGGAAATCTCCTTAATAATGGAAACCATAGATAGCTTAAAAGATGTAAACTTCTATCCTTCTGAAAAAGGCACCAAGTAGTTTCCTCTTTATCAGTTTCTGGCTTTTCTATTCTCATTTGCAGTACACAAATGCTGCATGGATCTGGCAACTTTAAGGCAATAGCTTCCTCCATTCTCACGATCACCTAAAAGAGCTCATTTATCAATGGCTACTTCTAGATTACATAACTGGAGATGAATTTGACATGTGTGACAAACTGGAAGAGGGCCTGGGAATGTCTCTTGGCTGAGGGAAACATGCAGATGCTCTCTCAGGGTCCTAAAATGAGACTCCATAGTTTCTCAGCAAGATGTCAGCAGTTTTTCAATCCAATCCCAATTATCTTCAAGAAATGCCTTCATGACCTGAGAGTGAGGCAGGGTCTCTAAAATACTACTTCCAAGTAACTATTACTTTTTAAAAATAAAAGGAAATAAAGAACCTAGAGTAGCAATTGTTCATGTTATGCCTATATAAAACCATACTATCTTTCCAAAATAACCTTTAATCTCTGAAGGACTGACACGGTAGAAGTTATTTATGTTGAGTAGAACACAATGTTCCTAGAATCATGTTCCCAAATATTTAAGTCCACTGGAGAATCACATCTTTAATATATCAATGTTCATAATAATAGGAGGTTATTAGCAGGACATGATAGTTTATGGTTCTCATAAAGCACAAGATATGCTGTTTATATTAAGAAAGTAGTACTTACTGACTAACAGTAAAAAGTTTCTCTTCTTTATACTTTCAAATTTTAGTTAAGCAGAGGGAAATGAGAACATTCACAGTATTTTAAGGAACTGGGGTGGCTGCCAAATAGTTTTCTTTAATCATCTGGAAAATAAACAGCTTCTAGATTGGTTTGAGAACATGCTTTACAACCAATATGAATTTCCTGGGACTTGCCTGTGTCACTGTTTTCCAATAATGCTTAAAAGAGAAATCTTTTCTACCGTTCATAATGCAGGAAATAAAGGAATCATCTAAAAAGAAACTCGTTAATTCACAAAGAACCATTATATTGTTTAAAAATGGGTCAAGACCATGTTGAGGAAACCCACAGAAACAGCTGACCTGAGCAAGTGGGAGCTCATGGACTCCAGACTGACCGCTGGGGAACAATGCATAAGACTGAACCAGGACCTCTAAACATGGGTGTTAGTTGGGGGACTTGGATGGTTTATGCAGCAGCTTCCAGTGGAACTAGTATTTATCCCTAGTGTTTAAACTGGCGTTTTGGTGTCCATTCCCTATGGAGGGATACCTTGTTCAGCCTAGATACAGGGGGAAGGGGCGTGGTCCTGTCACAAATGATGTGACAGACTTTGATGATTCCCCATGGGAGGCCTTACCCTCTCTGAGGAGTGGATAGGGGTGAGGACAGTGGGAGGGCAGGAGGGAGAGGGACATGGAATTGGTATGCAAAATAAGATTGTTTTAAAAATAAAAAGTAAACAAAAGTTAACAAAGTAATTTTCTTCCTATTTTTGATGGAAATAGCCAAGTTCTCAAACATAAATAACTTCCATTTTACCTAGAAGAAGCTTCCACAGTTTACATGGAACTATCTCTCTTTAAATTACCATTCTCTCTTAATAATCACACTCAAATGATGCTCACTTCTTCATATCTACTTCCTAAAATGTGATTTTTGTCCCTCTCACCAAAATTCTTAGAGCTCCCTTTCTCTTAAGCTCCTTATAGCTATATTCAAAGGCATGAATTTTGTCAACCTCATTAACAATTTGCTACATCCTATGCACCCCAATGAATTTTATTTTTTTCCAAATATCCAACTACTTTCCCAGGATTCCCCCACCCCATTCTTTGATTCACCTTTTCCTTTTTCTCAACCCAACCGTTTCCAATTTCCCTTGGCAACTTATCTACCACCTGTTGTTATATTTACACAGTGCTATAGTTTGTATTTTTATCTTTCTGTGCCCTCTGTTCAGGAGTATGAAATTGTGGTTTACATCTCACATAATTTCTGCATTTTTGCTCACGAACTAGTGTTTAACATATCCTCACGCCATCTCAAGATCTGCACAGCAACCAGTTAACACGTTGATAATTAAGTTGAGTAGCCCAGACTCTAGAAAAAGAAGAATCACACTATGGTATAAATGATGCTCTTATATCAAGACTGAAGAGACTTAAATGAATATTTAGGTGGTTCTCCCCGAGGGATTCTAGTTACATAGATCTATCTATATCTATTATCTATCTATCTATCTATCTATCTATCTATCTATCTATCTATCTATCTCATCTGTCTGTCTGTCTATCATCTATACGTCTATCTATTTATGCACACTATGAATATAATACAGTCTTACACATGCTAAGCAAGTTCTCTAACACTTAACTGTATTCTGATCTTCAAAATCAGTCTCATGAACTAATGAATTAATGCATTGGAACAGCATGACCCGGTGTGGTTATATTATTTCTAAACTCCAAAGAGGACCTTCTTTCTAATGCTAAAGAGTAGGGTGGAATAGAAAGGATGAAGAACGGGGCTTTTTAAACATACTCTTATCTTAAATGGCAGTAAAATGAAAACTAACACATTACTTCATTTCACACAGAATTGCCTCTCTTTTGTTTAGATTCTACCAGCCTTCATTTGTGGGATTATTATTTTTTCAAGCCTTATCTTAAAGATAAGTCTTCAGGTTCTATATACTAGGACCAATAAAATATCACACTGTGATCACTTGCCTCAATTGGTTGTAAATATTCCCATAGAGCATTAGAGGGAGACTCTATCTACCCTATACCAAATTCCACACAAGCTTATACTAAAGTTTCATGTGTTTAAGTACTTGAGTAGAACAGCCGAGAGGATACAAGGACAAATCATTACAAGTACACTCAAGGACATTTTATTTGGATATCTAGAGTTTTAGGAAATGTGATCTTCATTAATCTAAGTCATCTAGACTGGTAAATATTGTTAAGAGTAAGTAAGGTTTCTCAGCCAAGGGTTTTCCCCAGATATTTTTGTTAATGTTGGCAGATAGTCTTGATTATTACAATTTGGCACACGATGATGTTATACATCCTATAATTAAATGGGCATCCATCTACAATAAAGAATTATCTGATCTAAAACATCAAAACTAAGAAACCACACTAAACAGAAATATATAAACTGTGAGTATCATAAGCTGTTCTGGGTTCCAGTTCTGTCTGTTTTATTATTGTTGTTGTTATTATTTGTGTGTGTGTGTGTGTGTGTGTGTGTGTGTGTGTGTGTGTGTGTATGTGTGTGTGCATAAGCTCATACGTGCTACAACAATGTATATGGAGGTCAGAGGACAATCTTTTAGAAATAAGTTTCAGCAATTAAAATTAGACATTATTATGCTGGAAGTGTTCTGAACCACTAAGTCATCTCTCTAGCCCCTGCCGATCTCCTAAACTCTTTTTACTTGTAGTATTTCTGGGTTACCTCAGAATATTTCAGATTGTTTATTTAAACGTGGAATCTAAGGATCCTATCATTAGGCCTACTATATCACAGTATAGAGCCAGGGAATCTATATTTTTTAATAAATAGCAGATCACCCTGGTATTCACTAATGGTTAGCCATTATTACATTTTAGTATTTCTTAAAAATCATCTCATTCATTATCTGTGCCTATTGTCACAGGTAATGACATTTTTTGAATGATAAAAAGTCAAAATTATAAATAATTTGCTAATATATTGTTTTACTTTATGTTCATTAAACTTCAAAAAATAATAAAGCTGGATACTGTAGCATGTATCTGTAATCCCAGCAGTTGGGAGGCTTGAGGAGTAGGAGGCTCACAAATTTGAAACCAGCAAGACCCTCCCTGTCAAAACAAACAACCCAAAACACTAAGAAAAATGATCTTGTCATTTCAAGATGTTTACTTGCTATTCTTTTCTCCTTTTCTATTTTAGGGAGGTGGGAATTAAGGTAAAAGGGCCAGCCAAAGAAATCTACCCTGCCCCCAACCTAGAGCCAGTGAAAGACACACTTTAATCCTGAACCCAGAACCTAAGAAACACACTCTGACTCTGAAAACAGAGCCAAAGAAACACACTTTGGCCTTGGAACCAGAGCCAGTGAAAGAAATATGCCCTGTCCCCAAAACTAGAACCAAAATAACTTTTTAAAAAAGCCAGTAAAACAGTTTCGTCCTGAAACCAGAGCCAACTCTGCCCCTGACCAACTGAGCACTAAACCAACCGATCAATCCCTAAACAGGAAAACCAAACAATCGCTGAACAGGAAACCAACCAATCCCTGAACACAAAATCTAGTACCCTGACCCTGAACCCAGAGACATGGAAAGAAACATACCCTGGATCTGAAATTCAAGCCAGTGAAAGAAACTCTTTGACCCCGAATCCAGAAGCAGAGAAACACCCTGACTCTGAAACTAGAGCCAAAGAAACACACTTTGGCCTTGGAACCACAGCTGGCCTAACTAGAGCAAAAAAGCTAAAATGGGATGGTGAAAGAAACAGAGTTTGGCCCCGAAACCAGAGCAAACTCTGCCTGCCTGACTAACTAAACCAACCAATCCTTGAGCAGGAAAACTAACCACTCCCTGAGCAAAAAAATCTCCTTGGGAAAATGCTACCGCTACCCCTAAGAAGCCCTACATAAGGCCCTCTGCCTGTTCAGTTGCTGGCTGTCCTTTCCCTCCCAGGCAGAGGCAACCACTCTCCTGGACTCTCCCTTCCCAAATAAAAAAAAAATTTAAAAGAGTTTTGGGTGAAGATCTTTTTTTTTCCACCAGTGTACAGCAGAAGAACCTTTGCTGAGACACTCCCTTAAGGGGGTTGAGCAGAAAAAAAAAAACAAAACAAAAAACAAAAAACAAAAAACAGAAAAAAAACAATTACATCTGCTGGGAAGTTCTCTTGCGAGTGGAGCGTAACTTGCCAGACCCAGAGGAGATTGCTACATTTCTACTGGAGTTCCCCCCCATAGCAGAGTGAAGCAGAATAGCTAACAACTTGGGCCTGAGCTGAGCAGAGAACAAACAAATAGCTCTGCTAGGAAGTTCCCTTACAGGAATCTCTCTAGGAGAGGATCAGGATTGATACATCCTGCCAGGAAAACATCCCCCACTGCACCACTGCTTCAGTTATTCCCTGATTTCCTGACTAGTCAGGATATGCCCCCCCAGCTCTTATACTTACAGGGAAGGCACAGGTTTTTATTGTATAACCCAGGCTAGATTCATGATCTTCCTACCTCAATGACCTATGTGCTAGGATTATAGGCCGGAATCACTATGCCTGGCTTCCTAATTTGTTTTTAGAAAATTAGTCATTTTACCATTTTACTCTTCTTACATTCTTGATATACCTCTAATTCCATGTCTCATTTATCTTTCTTTCATTGCTCCTAAATAACACTGTATCTTCATAAGCAAGATGCATCTTAAAGTAATATAATTTGGATAGCCTTGGATAATTTTTGTAAGTTATATGTCTTTGAAGATATTCAGTCATTTATAATATATATTGCTTTTTTCTTAACCATACTTGTAGAGATGTATGTGTATGTGTGTATGTATACATAGATACATTGTGCTTAAACCTTGTTAGTGCTTAAATAAAGTTCATACCACTATGCTCTTAGTTCAGATTCCTGTCATCCCAACTATTATCCCATCGATCTCCATGTTAGAAGATATAGCAAGATCAAGCCTATAATGCCACTGAGCTAAATTCTCCTTTGAAAACTTATTAGGCATGCTCCTAGACCTGGAAGTTATATGTATTAACATACGATGACCTGGAAAGAGTAATCTCAAGAACTGCATCTAGATACCTAGGTCATAAACCACTTGCACATCTTCTCCTGAATGACAAGAACATGACCCCTGGCCTTTGTCATGATCATCACTATATTACACTAATTTATACACATGGCTAACTTTTCAGATTATTCTCAATGTACTCAAGAAGACAGACTATGCTTCAAATGTGTTTGTGCCTGCTCCTTTTATACTGCATTGACAGTGGCAGAGTTCCAATAAATGTTTGTTAAAAAAAAAAAGATACAAAGTGGGAAGTGAGGTGCCTACATTTTTACATCCTAGCTTGTATTACACCTAGCTTTCACCCAAAAAAGTCTGATCATGTTCCACACAAATAAATGAGTCCCTCTTTCTGTCCCGCTCTATGTCCCTCCCCCCCAATAAAAACAAAGAACAACAGCAACAAAAAAACCAAAACAACAACAACAACAAAAAACTTCTAGTGAAATGCTAAGTCAACACTGACTTTTTGTTTGTCTGTTTATTTTTGAGACAGGGTTTCTGTGTAGCTCTGGCTGGCTTCAAACTCAGAGATCCACCTGCCTCTGCATGTGCCACCATGGCCCAGCTCAGCACTGACTTTTGGTATTAGTACTACATACAAACTTTTTAAAATATCACTGCCAAATGGACTAGAACTTACTATATGGAAGATGATGAAGTGGACAGAGAAAGATAGAAGACACAGTCTCTTTGGGAATGTAAATATTAAAAATAATTTCATATGTTAATATTTCCCACACTAATCTTTCCAGATGCTATATGAAAATTGGCTCTAGGGTCCTAAATCTGGGAAATCTTGGCTTATAGTGAAGTAATCTTTTTTATTGCCAGACTATGTTGGATTTCTAATTTGCTAATGGGAATCTTGACTCTTTAATATAAGCTTAGAATATGGAGTACTTCCAAAATGGATCTGACTACCAAACTGAAATACATATTTTCATATTGATGTTCTTCAGAAAATAAACACTCAGGAAATATTTCCCTAGATATTATTTTTTTACAATCTGGCTGGCACTGACAGAAGACTGAAACAGCATGAGAAAACTTTCTACCTGCAGTCAATGAGAAAACATTCTCACATGTAACCCTTCTGGACAAGAGAATACAGACAAGAGTAGAACAGGTGAAATAAATGGAAATGACTTGCACATTTAGATAAAAGTAAAAGGGCACCATGGGCTCTGTGCAGAATCTCTGCCATGCGCACTTCCCTCTATCATAAGACAACAAAGTGAGAAAATATATCATAGAAGATAAAAAAGACCAACGGCTGAGCAGAGTTGGCAAGCTAGAATATTAGCTGTATATATCCATGTTGTTATGTTCCAATGATGGAACAGATGCAGGTCTGCCCCTATACTGAAAGAAGGATTGCTCTAGGATCATGATGATGAGGACAATGATGGTATGAAGGATGAAGAAGAATGTGCCTGCAGCCATCATACTAACTACAATCTTACTAGTAACAGCACATCAGAGAGGTATTTTTTAAAACTGCCACAGGCACTAAAGACTATTCCATTAGTAAATACCCAAATAATTAATTAGCAACTGCTCCCATCTCTGTGTTCCAGGATCTCCTTTTATCACATTAGCCAGCAAGTGTTGCCAAATTGATTTCCTCCTATTGTTTTGAAGTCTGATTTTTTTTTTTGATATTTACTTCCTGGATATAGCTATGGAAAGAAGGCCACAGAGTACTTTGACAAACACACAAAATTAAATCTCAACTTGTGATTCACATGTGTGTCATGTGAGTCTGACAAATTACAGGAAAGTTATGGGAATGGAATGAAATAGAAGAGTAATCATTCCCTTTGAAGTGTTAACATGAGAATCTTCTAGAATGAAAAATACTTATTTTCATAGCCTTTGGGACAAAGCTATATATTATACTGAGTGGTAGTTAATACTTGATAATATTTGGATGGTTCCATTGAAATTTTTCTTCTGATTGCATGAAACCCAATTGTGAAGCAGAAAGTACAAAGTTTTATAGAAATAGCACCGAGCTGCTCAATTATTAGGTATTGACATTATTACCATTATTTGCATCTTTTTAACTTCAAATTCTAGTTGGGAAGGATAGTTATTGATGAGGCTCTCACACTGTCTTTTCTATTACTTCTATAAGACCTTGACACAAACTCATTCTTACAAGTTTTTTTTCTCATCTTAGTAGAAATAGTCACTAAAATGTTAAGTTTTCAAAAGGTAGTCTCTTTTAATTTGATCTAGCAGTGAAACGGTTTTGAGTCTAATCTGAGACAGAGAATTACATTGTAGCATGAATCTTGTCACATGGCAAAGTATTGGGTAATGACAGAGACACCTTCTGATTAGACCAACATGTATTCATTCAAAGAACAACTGAATTTCAGTTCTTCAGGAAGTACCCAGAATGGGATTTATAAGTCATTGGTTTTCAGGTTTCAATTGTTACAATGCCACTCTGCAAAAGCTTGAAAAATACAGGACCAAATACTGAGCCTTTTGATTACAGTTTGTATATGTTTTGTAGGATTGAGGTATGGGTTACAGAGATGGACACAGCAAGGAAGTAGGTAGCAAGAAAAAGGAAAGTGAATATTCTCTTTCCTTTCTTCTTTTTTGCTTTTCTTCTTTAAAAAATATTTAATGAATTCTTTGAGAACTCTGAATGTGTTTTGATCATATATGGTCAGCTCTTTACAGATCCACCTCCCTTCACTACCTATCCATCTTTTGTCCATTAAAAATAAAACCATCAATACTAATTTATGCTGCTCAAATATTCTTGGATGTGTAACCTTCCACTGGAGTAAGGTTGGCATATCAGGAGCTACACTGGAAGTTGGGCATGAAGTCACATGCTTAGTTGAGGAACTATTAGCACTTGATAGCTATTAAGGGAAGTAGAGTCAGTTTTCTCTTAAAAAAAAAAGAAGACATCTTAATCTCAGATAATATCTTAGAAAGTAAAACAATTTCTCTGGAGAAGACTGATTATTTAATGTTTCAATCTATTCAGAAAGTTATTCTGACCATTAACCCAAATACCAAAGCTACAACTGAAGAGGTGATTGAAGATGTACAACCTAAATGTAAGAGAAATCATTCATATCTAACCACTTCAAGATAGCAGGACAATTTTAGCACAATTCAATGAATGATTAGAGATAATTCCTATAGTGATTTATCACTGATTAAAAATGCCAGAAAGGCCAGGAATGGTGGTGAATCTCTAATCTCAATACTTTGGAATTTGAAGCAAGATAGTGAGAACTTGTCTCAAAATAAACAAACAAATCATAGTAGAAGGGATAGAAAGAGGAGAAGGAAGAAGCAGAGTATGCAAAGATCAAAGGGGATCTGCGTGGCAAGAGATAGGTCAGTGGCAGCACCAGGCCCTGTATTTTATTGCCAGTACCATGAGAAAGGCAATGCTTGTACCACAGTGTGAATGCTCTTAATATCACTGAGTTATATATATAAAATGGTGAGTAATGCTAGAAAAAAATCTACTAATCTCTCTTTTCAGTATTATGGGCCACCACTTTGACTGAGTATTTCTGTTGTAGAAACCACATCTGAGTGGTATCCGAGGGTATCCCAGAATATACAGAAAATAAAAAGGAGCTTTCAGTGCTGTGAGAAAACCTAGTGTCACATATGCTGGGCATAAGATCTACTCTTGAAACATCCAACCCCTAGCTCTTATATAAAGGTTGAAATTCTGTCATTTAGATCTCTGATGATCCACAAATAGCAATTAAATCTTTTTTAGAGAATCTTCCAAATCTCTCTCTCTCTCTCTCTCTCTCTCTCTCTCTCTCTCTCTCTCTCTCTCTCTCTCTCTCTCTCTCTCTCTAGTTCTTTGTGTTTTTGAAAAGAGTTGAAAATGAAAATGCAACTTCCTGAGACAAAAGAAACATGTTCTATAAATTAGTACAGAAAAGATACTAAAATAATCTTTAAATTAAATACCCCTTATTAAAAAAAAACCTTTAAACTAAGAGTTAAAAACAAGGTCATATTAGTAAGCATTGAGACAAAGTAACACAAAAGCAGACCTTTTCTCTTTGACAGGGCACTTTGGCTGAAACCAAGCTCGTCTCTTAGCAACAACATGTACTTAGTATTCTAGGACACACAATCTGAAACATTTTGGGTTTAGAAACTTGGAGTAAATAGCCATAGGCAGAATAGAAAACCCAGCACTAGGAAAAATTGCTTACCTGCTATTACTAAGCTTTTGAAGTTTTAAGTAAAGCTTCTTCATATCACTCTCTAAAAATAAATGTGCAATGTATATTTGTAACTCCAGTTTTATTTAGAGAGGATGTGAAATGTAGGGAGAAAGCAGGTTTTGAAAATGCTTGTTTTGGCTCTGGCTGGGTTTTCCCTATCCAAACCCTTCACCACACATTGCAAAAATTAACAAAAGGTTTCCATAACTCAATGGAGCTCATTCATAAAACAAATGTAATGATGGATCACTTTATTTACAAATGTGAGAAATTAATCACTCCAATGAGTACTGAAGATCTAATACTTTTTTTACCATCTAAAGAGGGGGTAAAACATCAGAGTATCTTAAACACATTGAGCTATTTAGCTGATGCTACTTAAAGTCTACCCTTAGGTTAAAAATGTCAGGATTAATTTTTGTTAATTTCATAGATTATATATGTTCAACCCAATAAAGACATATCAAATTTACAACCTTTAACCAAACATTGTGGCTAATGCTTATAATGCTTATAATCCCACTAATCAGAAGACCTAGGCATAAAAATTACTGTGAATTTGGGGCCAGAATTGACTACCCAGCAAGATCTTGTCTCAAAATGGATGAGAATAAGGAGAATGTTAAAAAAAAAAAACAAAAAAACAAAAAAAAACCCGTAGAAGCAAAGAAGAAGAAGAGGAGTAGAAGAAGGGAAAAAGACATAAAAATATCAAACTTTGTATACTAGTTAGTTTTATATCAATTTGAATCAAGCTAAAGTCAACAGAGGAGGGAGTCTCAACTAAGAAAATGGAAATTGTCTCCATAAGATTGGGCTATAGGCAAGCCTGTAGGACATTTTCTTAACTAGTGATCAATGTGGGAGGGCCCAGGGTGCCATCCCTGGGCTGGTATTTCTGCGACCTATAAGAGAGCAGGCAGAGCAAGACATAGGGAGCAAGCCAATAAGCAGCACCCCTCCATGACTTGTACATAAGCTCCTCATTCCAGGTTCCTGTCCTCTGTAGGTTCCTGACCTCACTGCTTTTGATGATGAACTGTAATATGGGACTGGAAGAAAATAAACCCTTTCCTCCTCAACTGGCTTTTGGTCACAACATTTCATAGCAATACTGGAAGTATGGCCTTGTTTGAATAGATGTGGCCTTATTGGAGGAAGTCAGTCACTGTTGGGTATGGGCTTTGAGATTTTAGAAGCTGAAGTCTGGCCTAGTGGCTCACTATCACTTCCTGCTCCCTGTGGATCCAGATGTACAACTCTCAGCTACCTCTCCAGCACCATGTCTGCCTGCATGCCACCATGCTTTCTGCTATGATAATAACAGATTGAACTTCTGAAACTGCAAACCATCCCCAACAAAATGTTTTCCTTTATAAGAATTGCTATGGTCATGGTATCTTTTCATGGCAATAAAAACCTTAACTAAGACATTAACCCAATATGCTATCACGTTGGACAAACCCTTATTTTCCGCTAGAAGTAGAAAGAACAAGGAGAGCTGAGAGATTTTTTAAATAAGTAGTGTTATTTTTCAATACAACATTAATTAGCAATCTTACTAAGAATATTAAATACCATAGTACTTTTCCTTACTTTAAGAGTCTCCATTTACAGTTTCCTCATACTGAGAACATCCAGTACACTTAGTATTGTAACAGGATTTTACATTACTATTTTAGGCTTCTGGACCAAATGACTGAGAAAAAGCCCACCAGCCTCATACATGTGGACATAGTAACAAACATGAGACGATTCTTAAAAAAGAAGCATCAAAACAACTAGAACAAGTACAAACTATAAATCAGCTTACTGGAGTCCATAGCACCCTGACAACACAACAGAATAGAAAGACCTTGAGCTGCATTCCTTCTTACTGACCCTTATTTACTTGGCAGATTAGTTGGCCTCTGAAGTTCAGGCCCTTTCCATTATATGAAGCTACAGTCCCTACGTAAGAGCCTTCAGAAGAGCAAGTGTTAAGTGAAATAACAGAAATACAAACTTTGAAATCAGGCCTGGGACACAGCTGGGGCTCCATACAGGAAAACCACCCTTATCATTACTACAGAAGTAATGCTGACCTTGGAGAATCAAGTAACATTGCAGAGGTTGATCTACTGTTTTATGTTTTTAACGTATAGTCTCATGTAGTTAAAGCTTGTCTTGAATTCCTGATCCTCCTGCCTCCATCTTCCAAGTAATGGAATTACAGGCACGTTGTACCACCAAGCATGCCTTTCTGGGAAGGATTCAAATATGCTATTTGTTGTCCAAAATGCAAGTGATGCATAAGTTTATGACCAAATTGCCACAGACTACATTTTTAATAATTATGAACCAATAGAGCTATTGTGTTGTGTTGTCATGCATAGTCAGGAAATAGCAACGAGTCAGAGACTGATAACTAACTACTTTGTTTTTGTTTGAGACAAGGTCTTATTATATAACTTGACTGGCTCCGAACTTACCATCCTTCTGCCTCAGTCTATCAAGTATACCCACACATTAAGCTAATAACTATATACTAAAAGCAACCTCAGCGTACCAATTCTAAGGCCACAAGATGCCCTTTTCTAGTTTTTTATATGTAACAGCTCAGTGACATTTATGTTTTAGTAAAAGAAAATATAGTAGGGGTTGAGTATGTCCCATCTTCAGAAAAATGAAGCTGTGCCTTTTCTTAGATACAGAAATACCAAAGATCTTATTTGCCTAATGTTAGAGAAGGACCCAACAACATATAAAGGCAACCCCCGTATCATTTTTTTAAAAAAATTATCTTTCTTTAACTTAGACACCTGATATATCATGAGCTTGAAGTAGGATTTTTTCAAAGTATAAAATTATTACACCAGCATTTCTAAAACTTATGCTTCCCTGTGAAGTCCACAACATGCCATGGGTATTGGAAAGCTCTGTATTTAACTAAAGAGTATTACTAAGTTCAAAATGTCCTATCAGGAAGTTTGGTCAACATACCCAGACTCTCACAACTTTCAGGTAACATCCAGATTCTTAAATATCAGCTTTTCATTTGAAACTTACTTTGTCTCAATTACATATAATGGGGTGAAGAGTTTATAAGATGGCTTAGTGGGTGGGGGGGGCTTATCATCAAGTCTGATGACCTGAGTTCAATCCCCAAGACATACAAATTGTCCTCTGACCTCCATGCTTGTATTATTGTATGTGCACATATACATGAATACACACACACACACACACACAAAATATGATTTTAAAAAAGAATAATGGGAGTGTTTATGGCTTAGTCAATACAGTGCTTATTGTACAAGGAGGAACTTGAGTTCAGATCCCTAAGCATGGGTGAAGCATTGTGCACCTGTAATCCCAACACTAGGAGGGCACAGACAGGCAGATACCTGGGTCTTACTGGCCAGACAGTCTAGCTGAGTCAGTAAGCTCCAGATTCCTGTGAAAGACCTTGTTAATGAAAACAGTTAATGAATGCCTCCATATATATTCACACATATAAGCACAGACACACAAGGGGCATATAAACAAACACACGGGGGGAGGGAGAGGGAGAGAGAGAGAATGAAAGGCATTGAATTACTCACCATGCACCCCTGTCAATTTCTTACATTGCTCTCATGTTTTAGAGTGGGGATATCAGGGAGACAAGAAAAGTATTTAGTTGAGGATATAACTATAAATTGTCAGTGTTTAAAATGTACAAAATGAACATGGAACTGACAGAGTAAGGAAGTAATTAAAAAAAGACTACATCTGCTTATTTATCAGCTAGTCTTCACTGAGACTAATGGTAAGATATTTTACAAACAGAAGAGGCCCAGTGCTCCTTTATCCACTACCTCAGTTTCATTTCCTGGATTATAAAGTATAGAAGATCACGATTTCAGGGATTAGTAAACAGTTACTAGTTGTATAGTTTTGTCAAATCACTCTACCTCACTGAACCTTCATCTTCTCATCTGTAGAATGGGGAAAATCATGACAGCCAAGGAGAAAGTTAGAAGAGTGTAATGAAGTCATACATAAAAAGGACTCAGTTCTTTCTTGTTAGCCTCTAGAAACACTAGAGATCTTTCAGCACCTGACTCACAGGAAGAATACATAATGTGGATGAATCTGCTCAACTGGGTTCCCAGTTAATTATCACACTTCCCTGTTGAAATGCCAAGTATTTGAAATGCCACGACTATTTAAATATTTGAGCACAAAGGATTTGGTTTCCCTCCTCAAATTTAATGTGGAAATCAACACGTTTCTGTAAATGGGCGCTGCTATTATCTTTACTGTTCTTGTTACTCATTTGGCTAGGAGTATGCCATGCTTTTTAGAGATGAGAAAATAGGGAAGTGTTTTGACTATGTCCTAATAAAGCCAACATATCAAAATACATGGTATAATTCTTTTATGATGTTGGAGATTGACTCTAAGCTTCATTCATACTATACAAATGCACTGCCCCTGAGATATACCTTCAGCTGATACCACTTTGTAGAACCTCCTAATACCTTTTTGATCTTCTCTTAACCTCTAAGCTCTCAATATTTCTAAAGACTACTTGTTTGTATTCTCACCTGTTATTGTCACACACTCCTAGGCATCCCAAACTACTTGTTTAACAAGTGTGCTAAAATTCCTGAGCTCCCGGTTGTATATTACTGTGCATAGATCACAAGTGTCCTTAATTCCTAGGAAACTCCCAACATGACCCAACATGATTGTATATAGTGAGGAGAAGATGTGTCTTTTGGAAAGAGGTGTGGTGGCTGATACGGAAATCCTGTAATTTGGTATGAGTAAATGACCCCTTCCTTCATAGTTTCAGGAAGTAGCCTACAATAACAGATTATAAAGTTAAAGTTAATTTCTCAAGCATTTTTTTCTAGATTCCAGTCACTACGTTTGGCTTCAGTGAGAAACAATAACAGTATTGTTTCTTAGGTGGATCTGAGGAGCTGAGTTTTAACAATCTCTTCTTTGAACTCGAGGAAATGCACAACCAAGCTATACTTTCCAAGAGGAAGGGCCAGGTACAAAGCAAATGAGCAAAGTATTCAAACATATGCTGGCCGAGAATGCAGAAGAGCCAATTCAAAAGCTAGAATGGCCTCATATTGTGTTCTTTGGGGCCTTTAGAACTGGCTCAGGAGATGCTCGGAACTATGGAAGACTGTGTTTGTGTGCGACTGTCCACCTGTCCATCTGTATGTCTGTCTGTCTGTCGGTCTGTCTGTCTGTCCAGGCAACTCTATCCCCTAATAAATGCATTAGGAAAATGCATTAGGAAGGGGAGTAGGGCACAGCCTGGGAGGGCTATGGTAGGTATTATAGTTACTTTTCTATTGCTTTAGCAAAACATCATGACCAAGACAGCTTCTAAAAGAAACCATTTAGTTGATTTTACCATTTCAGAGGGTAAGATTCCATATGGTATATCAATGTCTGGTGCCAAGAAAAGCTGAGAGCTCATATCTTGATTGAAAGTATGAGGCAGAGAGAGAACACACTAGAATGGAACAAGTTTTTATAAACTTAAAGATACATCCCCAGTAATACACCTTCAACAAGACCATACCTCCTAATCCTTCTCAAACAATTTTACCAACTGGAGACCAAGTATTCAAACATATGAGCTTATGGTTCAACAACAGTATTTGTAGATTGTTTTTTGTCTCGTATTGCTTGTTTGGGCATTTATCTTACGTTATTTTGTTTGTATATTACAGTTTCTGATTTGTATATTTTTATGGTTTTGTGTGTGTGTGTGTTTCTTATGCTTTTTCTAATCTTTCTTAAACTGGTTTATTTTATTCCTGTTTGCTTTCTAAAGGGAGAGAGAAGGTGTGGAGTTGGATAGAAGGGGAGGTGGGGAGATCTAGGAGGAAATGAAGGAGGAGCAGAAAGTTAATATTTGGAATTTATAAAAGATACAAAACCTAAACAATAACAAATAAAATAATTTAATCAATAAATTAACTAATGGTGTGAACAGATAAGTTCTCAAAACATGAAATACAATAATCATTAGAGATGCAAACTACACTGAGATTCCATCTCATTATAGCAAGAAGGACCATCATTTAAAACCAACAAATCATGGGAAGAATATGTGCAAAAGAAACACTTATACACCACTGTGGTAAGAATGTAAACTACTCTAGTTACTATTGAAATAAGTATGGAGGTCTCTCAAAAACTAATGTTAGATCTACCATAAGGCCCACAAATACCATTCCTGGGTATTTAATCAAAGGACTCCTTATCAAAATATCACAAAAATACTTACACATAAATATTTATCACATCATTATTCATAATAGCTAAGTTATAAAACCAACCTAGGTATCACAGGAATTGATAAAGAAAATATGGCATATATAAATAATGGGATTTTCAGCTTTACAGAACAATGAAATTATGGTGGAAATTTTATACAGCTGAAGACAATTATATTAAGCAAATCATTATGTTTTATCTTATTTGTAGTTCCTAGATTTTATACAGATACTTACAATTATGAAAGTAGAAGCAAAACTAGAGGAACAAAGAAGACTAATGAGAGGGGGAAGAAAGGAAGTTGGAAGAGTATGAGAAGGAACATGCTCCACATATAATATATGCTTATATGACAACATACTTATGTAACATACATCTCTTCATGTAAAGTGAAAATACACAATGAAAGAATTCAAAAATAAACTTTAAAGAGGAGAAAAAAATCACAAATAAACCAAATCTTCTTCAAATCAAGTGTTCATACATTGGTCATACAAATAAAAAGTCAGGCTTACCTTGACATACTGAACTAGACGCTCATTGACATTCACTTTATAAGTCTCTATGCCTAGCTCTTTAGACAAGCGTAAGATTCTGTTTTGCGTTGGTCCCACATAGGCTCCGCCAACATCTACCCATGTAACATGCTCATTCTGTGGAAAAAGGAAAAGTGATGATTTTACTTAAACTTTGTAATCAAGAAATCTTTTCATCATGAAAACTCATTTATTTTGCTAACTTAATTGTGTGTTGCATGTCCCTTTTAATGATCACCTGAAACTCAAAACCTTTTTCTCTTCCACTCAAAAGATGAGGACCACTGTCTGACAATTCAGTAGGCATGTCCATTTGTAGTTATCGGTGAGGCTGATTCAGCAATACAACACATATAAAACATTATAGTCCATCCTGCTGATCTATATCCTTTGCAAATCACTTAACTTATTATGTATATTTTGTTTTTGGGTTATCGCTATGGGAGTCACCCAGGGATGTATTAAACCTAATTCCCCAATTTATGCCAGAGGAAATATTAAATCAGTCCACATTTGTGGGCTTCTGCTAATACTCTAACACATTTCCAGGTAAAACTTCATCATTGCAAAAGAATATTTAAAAGCTTAAAATATTCATGCAATGATTTAATTATGTATAAATATGTGAACTCTCTTAAAAGCTAAAACTATTTTTCCCTCTTAAATGAAGCTCTCCACTTTTCCCAGCTTTTTATTAATACATTTGATTTAATCAACAAATTTAATGTTGGTAACCTACAACTCTTTTATGTATTTTTAATAAGTTTTTTCAGGAGTACTTCATTCTATTTCATTCTATTGTTTTCATCAGTTATTGTGTGTGCTCATTGCCTTTTATCCTTACTTGCCTGATTATTTTTTATTGTGATAATCACTGTACTTGAAAACCTTGCAGAAATAAGTAGACTTCTGGTAGTTATTTTTCTCAGAAAAGATTTCTGAGATCCTAATGATACCAGACAACTATTTCTTTTCAGTATCTGAGATTTGGAGCTAGAAGGAAATGTACATATAGCCTAGTCTTCTTGTTGTTTGCCCTTAGTTCTAAGATGCAGCCCAACTTGAAGAGAAGGGTTGAAAACCTTTCCTCATACACAGATTTCCCTAGGCTGGAACAAAATGAACAGGGGAGAAAGTCAAGTAAGAAATCCTTTCAGGACACTGGAAAGGCATTGGCTTTTTACTTAATTGAGGAAGTGAGACTTTGTAAGGCTTTGAGTAGTGCTAAGATCTGACTTCAATTTGAATGACTCACTTTCACTGCTATGATACTAAAAATTAATTATAGGGCACAAGAGTAAAAACAAGGAAATCGGCAGTCTACAGCAGCAACCTGGCCTAGAGGTGATAGTGGCTCCCACCATAATGTAGCAGTAACAACAGTAGGAAACAATGAATTCCAAACATATTTTGAAGACAAAGGCAAAACAGTTTCTGGCCAGAATGAACATTGGTCTGAAAGTACTAGACAAAACCCAAACTATTTGCTGAGTTATTGTGTAGGAGAGTTGATTTTGCAATTGCTGCAAAGTAACCTAGGATATTTAGCACGGTAGAAAACTGTTCTACCACTGAGCTATTCATCAGCTATCTCCAAGTGAATGTTTTATGTTCCTTAACAAGAATGTACTGTAGGCATGGGGTTATACTTCAGTGATTTAGTTCTTGCCCAGTATGTACTGGGTTTCATGCCCAGTACACAGCATTCAGTTTGTACAATCGATTTTGAGATGTCTGATCAATGTCTCTACTTACTAACTTCTAACTTCTCTAACAGATCAAAACAGTGAATTTTAATTAGTATTTTACTTATTTCAACAGAAGAGTTACTCAGGGTTTACACCCTGCTTTAGCAGTAGCAGTGAAGGGCTATTTTTGACTTCTTTGATCTGGATATCCTAAATTTCATGTTTTCTTTCACTAAGTGTCAATACTGTCTCCTGAAGTTTCTTTAGTCTCCAACATCTTTTTAAGAATAAAACTGGAGTCAGTACACAAATAAATTTCTATTGACTTAACACAGATAAGAAGAGTCTTGGGAATATCCAAACATTTCTTTAGAATACTGACACACTCTTTAAAGCAAGTAATCCTAAATGAAGCAGGAAATACACTAAGGCATTCCACAAAATGTTTCTTTAAAAATCAGAAATACTCAAGAGGTACCATGGGTTCTGCAGGAAAATATTAAGAAGTATAATGTCATGCTGTGCTTGTTCTTTCTTTATTTAGAACATGTTACTCAACCAAAGTTACTCAACCTAACATGAAAAGCTATTAAGAAACAAATATGTTGACCTTGTGGTGACCTTGCAGGTATTCCAACTTTATTAATTTGATTCTATAGAATTATAGATGGTTTAATTATGAAAATTAAAGTTCCAACCTTTTAGAGAAAAACATTAGAAGTCAGGTGACATTATCAAATTTGAAATTTTGTTTTTTTAAGATTCAAATAGTTTATAAGACTGTTTCTTCCAAAGTTATACTGAGTGATTATGTTGTTTGAACCAATTTTCAAAATATTTGATTTTGCTTTCTATTACATACCATTCTGACCCTTCATACGCCTTCTTTTTCTCTCTCTAGGCATTTGGAATATAAATGCTAAGTGTACATTTCTAAGTAGCTCTAAGATTTCTTTCTCATATACCAAAGAGTACATGCTGAATAGATGCTAATAATCCCTGCCAGCTGCTGACATATATAAATGGAGCAATATGGCAAAGTGGCTCAAGCCAATGACATAGATTGGGATAAGCATGTTAGAATTTCATTTCCTTTATATGACTTGCTCTTAACTGAAAATCTGCAGCATGACTGATGTTCCTATTTAATAAGCAAAAGGTTTAAATTATAAGAAAAGTAGGACTAAGGGATAACTTAATAACCACCTCTAAAATGAAAGACTATTTTTCAGAAATGACAAAAGAATCACATCTACTGAATGAATATAGGCAGAATACCATACAATGCTTTCAATTTCAATTTGAAGATGGGCTGAAAGTTGGGGTACACACTTATGATTCCATCATTTCAAAGGTTATGGCAGTAGGATCTCAAGTTGAAGGCCATCCTGGTTATACACCAAGACCCTATCTCAAAAAATTTTAAATGAAGAATCAAATATGGTGGTTCATGCCTTTAATACTAGCACTTGGGAGAGGCAGGTGGGTCTCTGTGAGTTCATGGCCAGTTAAGTTTGTTTACATATGAGTTCCAAGACAACCAGAGCTACAAGATGAAACTCTGTCACAAAAACAAACAGAACATTAAAATAAAGGTGTACAGGAGAGGAGCTTCTTGGAAGACTTTCATGTGAAATGCTAGTAGGACTTACCCAAGGTAGACTCAAGTAGGTATAGTGAAGAGATTCCAGTCCCCTCACTCCTTTTGTACATTTTAAAATGTATGCAAATGTTTTGCCTGCAAATATGTGTATGCACCATGGGTATGCCTGGTACCCACAGAAGTCATAAGAGGAATTCAAACCCTGGAACTGGATTTATAAATGGTTGCATACCATCACATGAGTGCTTGGAACCAAAACCTGGTCCTTGCAAAAGTAACAAGTACTTTTAACCAAAATCTATAGCAATATCCAAGGAAACACAGAAATACTCCAAATAAATTTAATGTCAATTTACATCAAAGTAAAGGAATCAAGCATGCTTTATACCACAAAGCAGCATATCTGAAGCCTCCCTTAGAAGTTTATTAAAAAGCAAATGGAGATTAAGCACTCCTGAAAATTTACTCTTGTTTCCAGATGATTCCAAGACTACAGGTCTATAGACAATATGTGGGGTAACAAGGTTGTATGACACACTGTTAGAGATAATCAAAATAAAAAGCAGGCCTCATGGGTCTAGTGAAGTATATGCACATAATAGAAGTATATGCACATAACTAGGATATGCACCATCCTAGTTTGGATGTCATCACACAGCTTTTGCAGTGGCCATTCCAAATACCAACTTTATGTCTGTTTCTTCTCTGCTGCCTGAAAATGTTAAATACTTCCTTCCTCAGGCCCCACCTATAGCTGAGATAGCCACTCTGCCTAATGAGACAAATGTCTGCCTGGAGTTTACTGGTAAAGGAAATACTCTTGGTCTCAGCCAAGAATGATGCTGCTCTTTCGTTCTATTTCCTGTTTTGATTGTTTTGAAACAAGATACCACTATGTATCACCTTTCAACTCAAAGCAGTAAGCACTGCCCTTGAAAGGTCCAGTGTTTCTTGTTCCCTTAAGAGAAGACTTGCTTAGAGCTACAGTACTCACTTTGTTATCAAAATATAACAAGCCAACATGTAAAGAATGGCAGAACAAAGGGTGGAAAATAATATCAAGCCTTGATAACAAAGCTGAACTCCTGTAATATCATGGAATAGCATTAAACTTCTGTGCAATAATTTAATGTTTACTGCCTAAACCATTGTTACTATTATTGCATAGGCTATTCTGTTATTAGCAGAAATAGTTATCTAGGCAGACATTCTCTCTTTCTGATCTTTGAAAAAAAATTAAGCTTTTTTTTATACTACCAGTACTCAGCCTTTACCACTCTATTAGTGTGCTCTACCAAAGAGGCTCATTAACAAATTTCTGCCATAAGCAAAGAAATCTTTATCCTATATCACTTAGCACTTCTGAGCACTCTAGTGCTCTTCCCTCTAGTGACAGACTGTAGCCTGGCCCTCCTTCTTAGCTTCTATGGCTTTTTTCTAACCCCTGTCTCCTGTCTCATTACATGGCCCACGAACTTCCAATCCTTGGCATTATTTCGTTATATCTTCTCCATGTGTACTTTCATGAGCTCCCACAGATTCAGTTACTTATAAACACAGTAATAATGTATAATAGTTAACTTGCAGTTTTCCAGAATGTTAATGTAGATCCATGTATAAAAGGCCATGATGTAACAAGAACTGTATTTTTTGAACTGTATTATTTACATGTAGCCAGACTTGACCTGAGCAAAATTGCTAAGGGCAAAAGGTACACAATGCTATGCTACAATTACTTCTGCATACTATAGCCACTACACTTCTTTAAGCTGCATATTTTTGAATCTGTTGAATATACAAGGAACCCACATTGTGTGTGTGTGTGTGTGTGTGTGTGTGTGTGTGTGTGTGTGTGTGTGTGTGTGTTTTAGGGATACAAAATTACTTTTAGTCCAGCCAAACTATTGCATTACCTCAGGTACTATATAATCAAGTTGACTCTCTAATATAGAGATTATAACACTGTAATTAAGTTAATTGTTCACATTTGTGTTTACTAGGATGTTATTGAAGAGGCCATCATTATCTAGCCAGCACTTGTTGAAAACAATGTTCATGGTGAGCATAATACGTCTCTAATCCCTGAACTGGAAGACTGAGGTACAAGAATGAATTTGAGGTCTGCCAGGACTATATAGTGGGTTTAATTAAGGCCAGCCTTAGATACTGAGAACAATACTGTCTCAGAAATAATCAAGAAGGAAAGAAAGAAAGAAAGGAAGGAAGGAAGGAAGAAAGAAAGAAAGAAAGAAAGAAAGAAAGAAAGAAAGAGCCACTTACTTGATGAAATAGTTTAGACTTGGTGGGCAAATGGCTAAACTGTGTGATCTCACAAGATCTCCTCCAGTGCTATTACTTCAAGGGGCCCCATTCATAGTTTTAAGTGGCATGCTATAAGTATTGAAATCACTTACCCTCACAGTATGTGTTCTTCCTCCAACTCTATCACGGGCTTCCAAAACCAAGACATTAATTTTATATTCAGACAAGTGTTTGGCAGCAGCCAACCCTAAAGGTAAAATGAAAGAGAAGAAATGTTCACATCTAAATGCCAGACATCTCAGACTTTTAAGATCTACGCAGAAAGTAAGTAAAAGGCAGTACACTTAATCTGTTGATTTTGCTATTACTCTAAGAAATTTTGATCAATATTGTTAGCTATCATAAAGGATCCCCAAATGACTAGCTTATTCATCTTGTACTTAAGATTAACTATTAGAAAAAATAGTGATCATTTTTTGAAAGTGTATGTTGTTTTCTAGAGTAGTCAAATCACACTTAGAAAAACTTCTGAATAATTGGTCTTGGAATTTAACAGGAAGTTCTTTAAGAAAATCAACTACTGTTAGCCCTCCCTATTCATGGATCCTCAGATTCAATCAACTGTAGACTGAGTTGTTTGGATTTCTTGTATGTTTTCAGAAATTGTGTCTACCTAGCTTAGCTAGCATGGTGGTACACACCTATAATGCCAGCACTTGGAAGTAAAAGCAAGTGGATCAGGACTTCAAGGCCATTTATTCACAACTATATTGTGAGTTTGAGGCCAGTCTGGGTTACACAGGACCTTGCCCTCCAAAACGTTACTTAATTAAAAAATAAATAAAAATTGGGTGTGTAGTGACAACATTCAAACATTTTGCCAGTATTCTACAAATAACATGAAAACTACACAGGATTTGTATTTTACTAGGTATTACAAGTAATCTAGAGATGATTTAAAGTATATAGGCAAGAAAAGGATTACTGGACTGTCTCTAGCCCTGACATTGCCTTTATCTCAAATAACCAAGAAAGCTTAACAAGGATAGTTATCAGGTCAGTGTATGTGTGTGTATGTATGTATGTATGTACATACATACCCAAGATAGTCAGAATATTCTAAGTATTAATAGCCAATTGTTCTGATATTTAAACAAGTATTATGCTATCTGACATAATACAAGAACAAAATATATCAGTATGTACACAAGCTTTTTGTTGATGCATACAACCATTCCTATCTGTCTGTCTACCTATCAGTCTAATCTATACCTGTCTGGATTTTGTGCTATCAGATAAATCATTCTGTGGATTTGTGTGTGTGTGTGTGTCAGAGAGAGAGAGAGAGAGAGAGAGAGAGAGAGAGAGAGAGAGAGAGAGAGAGAGAGAGAGAGAGAGAGAGGAGCAACCAGGATGTTGTCTTTAAAAGGCCAAATTTTACAGTCCTTTCAATTTCAATAAGCTAAAAAACATAGTGCAGTCTCAAGTGATAAATAGAATCAAGCTAACAATTAACTTCAATTTACCCTTAATTCAACAGACTGCTTGTCTAGACAGTCTCAATTTATTTGATTACTGCTAAACATTTATCTTCACTTTAAATAAGTAAATCTCACCTAAGCTGTGTAATGTAATTACTTCTTAATTTGTTATTTGTTCAAGTCTTTCATTGAAATTTTAAATACACTACAAATGTTCCACACAGACACCATCAAATTCCAAACATAGAGAAAGGCTAAATTTAAAGCCACGATCCCCCCAAAAGTTTTATGAACACTGATCCTCAGATAAGACACTCCAAGAAAGAGTATTAGTATTCATAAAAGTTGGGATCCTTATACATCTTCTTTTGGGATAAATTTCCAGAGAACACTGTTTATATTAAAGGCCTTGAGCAGTCCTGTAGCAAATAATAATGATAATAAGACGACTCATTAAATTTAGCATTTCTCCACACTCAGTTATTTTTTTTTTTTTTTTTATAAAAAGACCGTGCATCAAAATGCAGTTAGGAAAAACTGGTTAAATCACTTTCAAGATTGTTCAAATTGTTACAGTAATAAACTCCTGCAGGCAGGGCCCTAGGTTAAATAACATCATAACATCTATAATGTAAGTTAAGTACTGGAGTAAAGCTTTGGTATAGTCATGGTTTATCCTCTAACACCTCACAAAATTATTACTTGATGTGATATTTCCAACTTTTTAACATTGATCTTCAACCCAGAATGTGCATAGTTAATTCCTTACCATTTTATGATGTTGCCCCTGG
Source organism: Cricetiscus sungorus (assembly GCA_030556225.1). NCBI lineage: Eukaryota > Metazoa > Chordata > Mammalia > Rodentia > Cricetidae > Cricetiscus > Cricetiscus sungorus. The sequence goes on along the minus strand of JANBXA010000609.1, from coordinate 17,451,565 downwards.
CCAACAGAATTCCTATATAAGCAACCTCACACTTGGATTCTTGAACTTAATACTCCAAGGATAATAAAAAGTATAATCAAACATCAGCTTACACTGTTTCTAGGCAACATTCTCAAAGCTGGAAAATATAGAACAGACCTTACAAATTTTACTGAAGGCACATAGTGAACACTCCATTGACAAATATTGAATGAATGGATGGATGAATAAATAAATGAATGAATGTGGACACACAATAAAAGGGGTTTAATGTAAGCCACATCCTACAGTGAACTCATTTAATTTGGAAATGATCAATTTAATTATCATCTTCATTGTAGTTTATAACTTATTTAACGTCCAGAACACTTTTGTCAAGTATTACTTCCTCCATAAAATAATTCCCTTGCAATTTCCTGCAGGCAGAATTAGCTATTCCCTCCCTGTACCCCTGACTCTGAGAACCAATCTTAAGCATATGCTGACTATACCTCATCTTGTAATACTTAGGACCCTAAGTCTTTTAGGTTTCAGATTATCTCCTGTGCTTTCTGACTATAACCTGCCACATGATTTCAGATGCAGAATTTTCCATATGTGACGTAAAGTGAGCACTTGAAAACTTTCAGATATTTTTTATCTTCAAGTTAGAAATGCTCAGCAAGTACCAGCATTACTTCAGATTCATAGATACAACTGTTACTGTGTAGAGAAATGAGCTAACAGATAAATTACAGAACATCTTCTGATCAAGCTTGTTTGTTTCATGTGAGTCAGAATTTTATCTAATGCCTTCAAAAGCCAATGATCTTTATAATCGGTGATAAATACATAAACAATAAGTGCATATTTAGTATAAAACCTTCACTTCAAAAGGAATGATCTTTAAATATTAACCTTTCAAAATGAATAAAATTAATCTTATTGGCTGGGAATATGGCTCAATTGGTAGAATACTTATATATGATGCATAAAGCCAAGGGTTTGATCCCCAGAACCATAAAAACTGGCTTGGAACCTATAATCCCAGTATTTATGATGTGGATACAGGGAAATCAGAAGTTCAAAATCATCCTCAGCTACACAATGAGTTTGAAGTCAGTTTGAGTACATGAGACACTATCTCAAAAAAAAAGAGAAAAAGAAATGAACAGAACAAAAGAAACTTTACGTTCATTAGTTTCAGTATGAACATTTTGACTATTTCATAATATTCTATGTACTATTAACTTTCTTATGTTGGCAAACTTATCTTTGTGTTTGTTCACTTATTTGTTACAGACAAATTTTCATATAACTCAGGCTGGCTTTGAACTTGGCATGTAGCCAAAGAAAAGCTTTAAGTACTTCCTGATCCTCCTGATCTCCTAAATACTGAGATTAAGAGCATGCAACTCAATATCCAATTGGATTTTCTTATAATTCATGTTTTACAGCTTCTGTGAGAGCTCAGTATCAGTCCAAATTACACTGCAGACTCCATGACAATGAAAAGGTTTCAAGAACACACAATATTAACCCAATACAGAAGGAAAAAAGTTTATGTATAAAATAAGACCTTCTTTAAAGTGAAAAATTCAAATAGCTTTTACCAGATTTTCAAGGGGATATTTGTATATGATGGTTTCTTTTTCCTCCACCCTCCGTCTCCTCCACTACGTACGTACGTGTGTGTGTGTGTGTGTGTGTGTGTGTGTGTGTGTGTGTGTGTGTGTGTGTGGTGTGTGTTAGGGACTTATGGTATATTCACCCATGTGACCACCTGTGGAGACCAGAAGTTAACTTTAATCTTCCTCTATGGGTTCCCCAACTTACTTTCTGAAGCAGTGTCTGTTGCTGAACCTGGAGCTTGCCTTTTTGTTAGGCTATCTGACCAGTCAGTCCCCAGAATCTGTCTGTTTACACAGCCCCTGCCCAAACCAGCTTACCCCACTGCTAGTGCTATACTTAAAGACAGGCATGTCCATACCTGACTTTTTCTGTTGTTTCCTAGGTTTTAAATTCAGGTCCTCATGCTTGTAGAGAAAACATTTTACCCACTGAGTCATTTCCCTAGCATCTTCTTTTAGTTTATGAACCAGTCTCACTCTGTAGTTCAGGCTGATATAGAAGTCACTATTTAACCCAGACTGACTTCCAACTTGAGGTAATTATCATGCCTCAGCTTTCTAAGAGCTACAATTAAAATGTAAGCTACCATACCCAGATTTCAGGGGTCTATTTGGTCCAAAAAGCTAAGAATCACTGATTATAACTGTTTAATGTCTATACAGTATCACAAATTCACTATTTTAAAAGTATATAGGGTTGAGTGGGCTAGCGACATGGTTCGCTCTTGCATAAGAACTTGTTACTCTTGCATAAGAACTGGGTTCAGTTCCCAGCATCTATCTACATGGTGATTTAACCATCTATAACTCCGGTTTCAGGGGAAACTAATGCTATCTTCTGGCCTCCTCAAGCATTGAGCACATACAGTACATACATAAATGCAGTACATACACATAAAATAAATATATATAAAATGTGCAAAAAGAAATAAATAAAAGTATATATGGGTTAGCTAGATGGGTCAGTTAGTAAAGGCATTTACTTCACAGGCCTGGTGATCTGTGTTCAATTCCCATGACCCACATAAAGGTGGAAGGAGAGAATATCACTTGCCCATCCATAATCATACACACACACACACACACACACACACACACACACACACATACAATAACAGTTAACAATTAAAAATAAATGTTTGTCACATGAGAATTTCCAAACCTAACAGGATACCCCACACTTTTCATTGTAACTGTCCATGAAACAGTATCAGCATAACACAGTTGCATGTGTAAATTACTGTCTGGTAACAGCTAATAGGTTTTAGTGCACCAATCCTCAAAGTAACAACGGTTACTACAGATACATGGATAAGCCTTCAAAGCAAGCTAGTTGGATGATAGAAAAGGACTGTCCTGAAAGTATTTTTAAGGATAAAAGTCTAGTTAGGTGACTGAGACTTCTGGGATATTTGATAATTCATTTGCTTTTTTGAGCTTCAATTTGGGTTCTTTTGAAATCTTATGAACAGTTATTAAGACCCACAGACAGGGTTAATTTGTAAATAACTCTCAAAGTTAATCACCTTGTTTAACCTCTTATTGACACTGTTTCCCTACTCAATCAAATACTGTTCATAAATGGATCTTTGTTTACTTTGCCAATTAGAAAAGTGCTTTTAAACAAAAACTCAGAGAAGCCATAGGGAAATGTGAATGGGCATCCATGAAGAGACCTGGGTAGAAAAGGTAAAGAAAATCAATTCCAGAATAAAGCATGAAAGAAATTAGTGCCAAGGAATGACACAAAACTAAACCCAAAGATGAAAACCTTTATGAAACTGATTAATTACTAAGAAAAGAAAATATTGAAATATATAGGCAATATATCACATGTAATGTAATCCAAACTCTTTTTTTTTCTTGAGATAGGATTTCATGTATCCCACAATGGCTTCAAACATACCATGTGCTGAATATGACCCTGAACTTCCGATTCTCTTGCTTCCACCTCCTGAGTGGAATTACAGGTGTATAGCCACATATCAGGTTAATGAAATGCTGGAGACCAAACTCAAGCTTCGTGAAATGTTGGCAAGAACTTTACCACCTGAGCTACATCCCTTGTCCCCCTCCTTTTTTTCAATACTAGCAACTGAATTTCACAGCTTTGCCTATACCAGGCATGTGTGTACTCTACCACTGAGCTATACTATTTAGTCCTACCACTAAATAACAAAAACCACAATTAAAAGGCTGAAAATTTCCTCAATTCACAACACTAGGTGACAATATAACAAGGTCAGTGTTGCTTAAAGAAAAATGCAAGTTGCTGTTTAAAATTATATATTTGTCACAATAAAGATGGAAAATAGCCTGACTACTCAACATGTCTCAAATGCTCACAACATTTAGAAAATTTCTGTAAAGTTCTAATCACTCAATATTTTAAAAAAACTTATTACAAAACCCATGCTTTCACTAGACAAATAATTATAAAGCATACACACTTCTAAATTACAAGGTTGAACACATTTGCAAGTTCCAGTGTATGAAAGAAAGATACAATACTTCCTCACTATTTCTGGCTACTGCTGAATACAAATCCTGAAAGACTTTTCATGTTAAAAGATCTCTCCACCATAACTGCACAGATAATAGGGTAAAATTTCATCAATAATTCATTATAACATTCCTTTTCTCCATACTTGGTCTCTGTGGTTCATGTAATTATATTACACTTAGGTTTATTCTTAAAAACATTTATCACATTAGCTGAGAGTTACGTATAAATTCAAATCAATTAGCACTGATTAAATGTTAAAACTGCCCATTCAATGTCAGATCCATCCAAAAGTTCATTTGACCATTAAAAAAAAAGATTTTTAAACCAGAATTCAAATAAATTTAACTCTTTTATCACCGTTCAAAAACAATAAAATGTAGTTTACACAACTAAATGAAAGTTTACTGGTGTGCTTTGAAAAAAATCAAATTAAAAGGAAAGAAGTATTCTACAAGGCACACAATTCTCATACTCACTGAACCTCAGAGTATCCAATAACTAAACTATCAAAAACCAGTACCCTCTTTTAAAATGGAAGCTTTTTAAAAAATCACTGCAAAAGCACATTGTATGTGCTGCAAAATTATAGGTCAAAATGTTTAAAATGACCCTCATAGAATTGATTCTTACAGGTGATATATTTCAGGGATGGGGAAATTATTGTATGTAGAAGTCAGTGCATTAGCCATTCTTCTTGCAAAATGATTTTTCTGTCTTGGATCATGAGAAAATTCAGTCCCTGCTAGTTTAATACAGTACCAGGTTCTGGGCACTAGCACTCTCAATTGTAGTAGAGCCTGACTATAGAAAAAATACATGTACAGTGAGAGCTCTTTCAACATGATACTTAGTATTTACTTGGAAAAAAGCAAACAAAACATTTTTCTCACCAAAATATTTTTCTCACCAAAACATTTTTCTCACCAGGAACTATCCAGCACTTCTATGTTAATATGAAAACACAGAAGACATAAAGGGACAAAATAAAAAGACTAGCATTATAACGAAAGGCACTTTAACTAAACCATATCCATATGAGAAAAAGTGGGTAATACTAGTTGTCCAAAAAAGTGAAGGCAGATAATTGACCATGTGGATTAGGTCTTGAGAAGCTGGCAATATGAGACCACTGAAGAAATGAATAAAGTAAATCAATCAAGCCTGGAAGAATACTGCATACAGGACAGATGTGAAGAGTTATTATTGTAAAGCCTGACCACTGGGAAGGTATTAAAGTCAGGTAAGCTTCAGGAGTCAATGTCTGTCCTGGAGATAAAGATATGAACATGGTAACTGAGGAAGCAGAAGTAGAGTCAGTTCAGCTCAAAGGACCTGAAAAGGAAATTTAGAAGGCCTGATGATGTAATTTTATTGCAGACGCGTGTACTTAATATATGTGAAGCTTGGTGTTTATTCTCTAGCACATCAAAAATACTAATGACATACAGAAGATAAAAGAAAAGGATATAACTGGAGATGTAGCTCATTTGGTAATGTTCACCTAGCATGCATGAAGCCCTGGGTTTCATCACTAGCAATGCATGAAAACAAAATTGGATGTGGTGGCACAAACCTGTAATCCTAGCACTGAGGAAGTAGAGGCAAAAGGATCAAAAGGTCAAGATCATCCTTTGCTACAAGGTGACTTCAAATTCAGCCTTGATTATGTAAAAACCCTGTCTCAGAAATAAATGAGTAAAACAAAATAAAAGAGAAAAAGATGTATCAAAATGATGGGGAAAAAATGGTATCCAAGAAAATAGTCAAGGAACTGAGGAATCTGCAGTTTGTAAGTGAAAAAATACCCATGAAAAGATATGCTAGGGTATATGAGTTTAGAGAAAGAAAAAGATTCAACTTAAAGACTTGAGAGCTTTCTACAAATAAGGGAACACTGGAGTAATAGAATGAGAAAGAAATACAGCAGAGCCTCAAGGTGATTTCAAAAGTAAATGCAAAAGGTATGATTAATGGATGATAAAACTTAAGGATTCAATCATATCACAGAAAATATGGAAATGGTTTCAAAAGGGATGGGTATTGATTATGGATTATAAGCAAGGCTGTTTCCCCTCACATAGGATAAAAACATTAATTAGATAGGTGGACAGAAAATAGGGTATTATGGTTGTTGGAAATGTTCTTTTATTTTCCATGACAAAATGGAAATATCATTATTCTTTGTACAAACACAAAGTGTTCTAAATGTGAATCAATTCTCAGAGGCAGCATTTAGAGTATGTCCTCTTCTGGGAGCTATGTGGCAAATGCTAATTATTAGCCATAGAGTATAGTTGCATAGGTAGCATTATAAGAGTATATAAATCTTAACAGGCAAATTTCAAGGAATATTCCAAAGCACTTAAAATTGACACAAGGGCCTCTCTTTTTGAGAAACCCAGACCCATGCTTTGGAGTATATTTTAACTTCCTTCCAGACTGCCAGAGTCCCTTAACCCTTGTGCTTAAAATCTTAAAATCTATGTTAATAACATTACTGTAAAACAATCATCTAAATCAGCTTGTAAAAATAGATAAATTTGATTCAGGAGCTGGAAGGAGTAGCCTTTACCTTTAATTCTAGTGCTTGGGAAATAGAAACAAGAGGATCAGTAGTTCATGGCAGCCTCAGCTACAAATGTGAAATGTAAGGCGAGCCTGAACTATATCAAACCTGTGTCAAAACAAAGAAACAATGTGACTATATCATGGAATTCATACCATGGGATATGGCCATGCCTACATACAGAGATGCATTGTGGAGTACAAATGAATGCTCTCTTTCACTCACCAAACACGAGGCCTGTATCTAATACCTGAGTCAGACAGCATCATCCACATCTATGTTAGTTATAAATCATTTTGGATGGCAATACATATAAAGGGATGGTTTTAGTCAGTTTGGCTCCTAAACTCTCTCAGGTCTGACTGGTAGAAATAACACCAGTCAGAAAAAAATGTTCTCTATGCCTTCCCCCTGCAAAGAAATGAACCAGTTAGTAATTCTCAAAAAATAGGTACAAATATTTTGTGTGGCTTCATATAATTTGGATGCTCTCTTTAAAAAACAAGAAATCAATACACCAGGTATGGTAGAATACAAATGTAACCCCAGCATTTGGAGGGTGGAGCAGGATTAGAAGCTTAAAGCCATTCTAGACACACTGGGATTTCAACTACAGCCTATGCTACATGAGACCCTGTTTTAATCCAGCACAAAAGAAGCAAAATTGTAATATGACTCAGTATGTATCTGATAATATGTTTAGAATGAGACCAGAAGGGACCTCAAGTTTCAAGATTCACCAGCTAAATACACTTCTGTTGATGACTAAATATTAGCATTGAAGTGTGGAAAAGGAGAAAGACCAAACAATTAGACAAAAGAAAAACAAAAGTCTGGGCTGAGGATGTAACTCACTAGATAGAGTGCTTGCCTACAAGAATAAAGCCCTGGGGTTGATCCCCAGCACTACATAAAGCAGGCATGTTATTCCACATCTGCAATCTGAGCACTTGTTAGTTGGATACTAGAAAATCATAAGTCTAAGTTCATTCTTGGCTACATATTCTGTTGGATGCCATCCTGAAAAAATGAGACACAGTCTCATAAAATTTTAAAAAGTCAGGCTGGAGAGAGAGTTCAGCTGCTAATGCCTAGACCCACACCCAAACATTAAAAAACTTAAAAAAAGACAATGCTTTCTTTAATGAACACTGGAGACAAACCAAGAAAAGGACAAGAATAAAGTTCCAGCAAAACAGAAAATTGTGATATGGTGTTAATCAATTTATACTGCATATTATCATATTTATATTCTAGTGATCAACAATCACATTACATCTATGGTACTTGACTAGAAGGACCAGGTTTTGGGAAACACCAATCCACTAACCTGTGGGCGCTCAACAATTGTTTATTGAAGGAAGGAACAGAAGAAGGAAAGAATGAGAAATGCTCCTTTTTCTAATTCTTCACAGGATCTGCTTCTGTTCCTTTGATGCTTCAGCACAAATGCATACTACTGCTGCCACTGGCTAGGACTACCAAAGCAACACTTCATAGCAATCTGGTGATTAAGATTGTTTTTCCTGAACAGGGTTAGTCCAAAGCTACCTACATCTACAATTAATATATAAGCATATCTATGGTCTACTCAAAGGGGCATACTTTAAAAATGGATAATTTGGACCCACCTTATTTATTCCCTTTACTGCCTTTCTTCCTCTTTCTAAAGTAGATTTTGCAGATGTGTCTCTGAAATTATTAACACCTAAGGGACAGGGACACTTCATCTTAGGCTTCTACCTAGAGCCAAATCATCATCCCTAAAATTTTCCAATATGAGAATTTAAGTGGCAATTTAATATACAAATACTGAAGAGGTCTCCAGGAAAATAGAGAAAAAGTTCATGTACCCCTTATTTGAAACATCCGAACCAAGACCTCAGGACAAAGCACAGGCAGTGTAGCTTTAACAAGTCCATACACAAGGTACTCCCTGACCTGCCCTCAGCTCCTACTTTATTAAGAGATTCCCTTTGGGTAATAAATACCCAACATTTTTATTCAAGTTCTGAAAAAAACATCAGGAGTATGTTGAGTCTTACAGCATATATATATATATATATATATATATATATATATATATATATATATTTAAAAAAACATTTTCCTTTTCCTAAAGGATTCTCTTTATTTATTTATTTATTTTCCTACTCAAATTTTCTAAGTAATGGTGATTTAGAGGAGAGCAGAACTCCCACTACTTCAACAGTACAGACATCTATTCCTGGAATTCTCTTCAGAGAACGGTATGTGAAATCAGGGAGGCCAAGCAATCACCTCAAGAATTGCAAGTGAAGGTCTTAAATGGAAGAAAACAGGTCTGCAGCTTCCCATGGAAGCGATTAGACCTCAGGAGAGTTACTCAAACTCTCAGACCACAGATTCTTGGTTTTGTAAAATAGCAGTTATGCTACCCAACCACAAGACTGTTGAGAGGACAGAGAAAACTCACTTGATGTGCTAAATGTAATTGCACAGCAAGAGCTAATTAAACATTAGTATTTAGTAGTAGGAGTCAAATTATTTTGTTTCCCTCCACCAGTGCATACCATCAAGCAAAGGGACCAACCCCCATTCCCATCTGACAGGATCTGGGGCCCTGCCATAGGAACATTCTTACATGCAGGGTCTTTCCCCGGCCAAACACAAGACTATACCAAGTCCCCTACCCTGGTCATCCAGGGCTCCTTAACCTACTGTAAATAATCCAAACTGACCTGAGATGCCGCCTCCAATCACGACTACGTCGAACATGTGGCCTGCGATATTAGGCTTCTCCAGATTCGTCATGGTTTGGGTGAGATTCTCCGTAGACTTTGGTTTAAAAGGGGGGACCGCCCAGGGTGTAACAGACCCTTGTACCGCCCCTTGACTGGTGTCCAGGGGCGGAGCCGGTCTTTCTACCCATACCCAGGGGGAGCCCGGCCCTGAGGGCGGAGCGGGCCCTTGTGCAGTGACAAGGGGATCGCTCAGAGGCGGAGCTGATCCTTGCTGAGATACCCAGGGAGAGCCCAGCTCACAAGGCTGGAATGGCCCTACTATAGGAACTGGAGGGGCGTGGCAAGGAGGTCTTTGCATCAAACCTCGGGGGCTATACAGTGCGGAAGTTTGTGACCAAGAAACTGAGCTATCGAACATCAGAGGTCTTTGTACTGGTAGCCGGGAAGGGAAAATGTGTGCTGGTGATGATGTGGGTAACCAAGCAGAGGCGGACACAGAGTGCCTGGGGAAGTCTTCTGCCGACACCACTGGGCTATTTTCCGGAGTGTCAAGTAATGGCAACGAAGGCAGCGACAAGTTACTTTGTAAAGGATGCTCTAATGGCAATTCCCAGGGGTAGCTAGACAATGGAGGTAGAGTGGGCTCATCTACCGACCCCCTGGGAGTGCTGATCACTGAGGCAGGGTTAGACCCTAGTTCTGATTCTACAGAAGTGCTAAGTATAGAAGCCACCGAATTCATTTGCCTAGAAGTCCCAAAGGACCTTTGCCCAAAAGGCCGGGATGATTCCAGGAGTGGGATGGATCGTGGTATAGATAAGTACTGGGAGACGGGGCTAAGAGTGGAGGAATCCGAGGCAGGTGTGGGGGCCTGAACGTTCCGGCTGCGGACCTTTAAGTCCCAGGAACAAGACTTTGAGCTGGGGTCACTCTGCTGGCCAGAATTATCTTTGGGCTCAGGGGGATCGGTGTAATTTAAAGAATCAACTAGCTCCTGAACCGACTCGCTCATCTGAGGGAAGGGTTGCGAGGCGGTCTGCCAGTGAGAATGGAAGGACTCCCTAGAGCTGCTAGAGGTGCTGCCTAGGCGGGACATCCCCACGGGGGCCTGGAAATGGGAAGTCCGGGTATCGGGGGCCCATTCCACCTCACGCCCCCTGCTGCCGCGGCCCCGCGTGCCGCCACGTATGGAGAAGGCGGCCTTATTTTCGGACATAATTCTCACAGTGGCGGGACGCGGCGACGAATGCCTAGCCTGAACCCTCCCCTCCACAGCGCTAGGCTTTCAGGGCCCAGCCAATTACCACTCCGAGGCCCAACCCAAGCGCCCGGCCCACTTGGAGGCGGGGAGATGAGGCTTCAGCGCGGCGCGGCTCCGCCTTCCCGCCAACGGGTGGTACTTGTACTCCGCCCTCAGGGGCCGGACGATACCACCGCGAACAGGGGGGGGGACGGCGTCCGTGAGCGAGTCCGCGCGCGCGGCGGTGCAGATTATTAACCTGCCGCTTTCATGATATCTTTTGAACTTAAGGTATCTGAGTCGAGGCGAGCTCAAGAGAGCATAAATGTAAAGGAGAAAAGCCCCGAACGACGAAGAGACGGAACTCTGCCTGCCGCAGTTTGGTTTAGCCCTCCGGTGACGTCACGAGGCGGGACTTTCCGCGCAGCTGCGCACCTTCCGTGTTTCGGGGGAGGCGGGGAGGCGGGGAGGCGGGAAGGGAGGGGGAGGGGATGCCGGCTAGTTGCGGAGATGTTTTCCGTGATGTGTTTTCAAGCGAACATATTTTACCAGAGTCTAAACAAGTATGCAAGACAAAATAACTCAGCTAACCACAAATTAAGTAGTACCGAAGTTTAAAAGCGAAAGCTAAAGGATGCCTAAGGTACAAATAAAAAAAGAAAAAAAAATGTGTGCGGCAGTGTAGCCGCACATAGTGCACACACTTGTAATCTAAGCATTCTGGAGGCCAAAAGGGAATTATTGCCGAACTACACTTCTGTGTGAGTTCCAGGCCGTAGTGGGCTAGGTGGAAGATGGCTAAGGAGTAAGTCCACATATTAAGAAATCTTAATGGATTTTGTGTAACACTCCCATTCATAAATATGTATGAATATATATGAATTCATAAATATATATAAGTATATATGAATATATAAACATATATTGATTGTAAGTCAGCTGAAAGGGGTAAACGGAAAAAAGCTACCACTTGCCATCAAGCATTTAATGCTTTCTTTCCACACAAATTCTGATTAGCAAGTCACAGAACAGTCCAAACAGCTAGGTTGCAGCTGTTCTCTGTAGCCTTCCAAGTGATAGTTAAGGTCTAAGGGAACAGGATTCACACACCACACAAATGGGGGACCTAGTCTAGGTTTGCAGCTTTATACCTCATAGAAGCAAAGTATATTTTATAATAATAATCCCATAGACTTAGTTTCCAGGGCCTCTCACATGAGAAACTAGATTAGCAGTCATCACACTAAAAAAACAGCAGAAGTTATGGTTACATCAGTAATTTATAGCTTTTTAGAGTGTCACAGTCCAGATACTACTTAGCAATCAGAAGTCACATTTGCTGTAAGTAATGTCACCAAATAAAATTGAAACAGTATGAGTATTAAAAAGAATTGTAATGGGATCAGAGAGCTAGTTCTCCATGGATAATGATCTTGGTACCAAACTTGGCAACCTGAGTTCAAGCCCCAGGACACAAATGGTAGAGGAAAGAATGAATTCCTACAAACTGTCCTCTGACTTTCACATATGCACTGTGGTATAGGTGTGCTCCACCACACACAAAATAAGTAAACAGAAGTAATTTTTGAAAAACAATTGTGAGGCTTGCCATGGTGCCATATACCTATAATCCCAGCATACCGGAGGCTGAAGCAGGAGTGTGTTTGAAAGTAACCTAAGCTATATAATGAGTTCTAGTCCAGCATGGGCTATAGTGTGAGACCTTATCTCATAACAAAATGATGATGATGGGTCTTAGAAGAAAAAAATCCCAAAGCCCATCGTGCTACACCAATGTGTTTCTGTTCTGTATCTCTGTTACAAATACAGAGGAAGGGCTTAAAAATGGGGATCCATGAGCCAGTGAGATAGATGGCTTAGAAGGAAAAGCTCTTGGCACACAAGCCTCAAAGACTGAATTCATTCCCTGGAGACCACAGTGAAAGGGAGAAACTGGCCCTGAAAGTTATTCTCTGATCTCCATGAATGTGTCATGGCATGCAGTCATCTGCACACACACACACACACACACACACACACACACACACACACACACACACACACACACACAAATAATGAATGAAAATGGGAAGTTTTTCTTTATAAAAAGTGCCAAATAGTCAATATAAAAAGAAATGGCTGGTTTTGTATTTTGTTTTGTTTTATGAAGACTTGGAGACATTGTGCAGCTGGAGTAGAAATTTCTACATAGATTAGGTTGACTTCAAACATGAGGTGATCCTCCCAAGTGCTAGAGTAAGTAATAAATCTCCTTTTAGATGGAGATGACCTTGTTTTCTCCATGCCCATGTCTCCTGTAAGGGTCAATCCAGTGGGACAGATCAGGGACCTGTTTGGGGGACCACGCCCAGAAAAGTGGATTCACCTTAAAATAATGTACTTTTCATTGCCAAAATTCCTGCCAGCTAATGCAGTCCTTTTGAGCCAACACAAATACAGGATTCCAGATCCATTAGGTTGATCAGCCTTTCTGAGTTCTGACTATTCAAACTATTCCTGTTTTTATTTTATTAGCTGTGAGCGGGACAAACATTGTTTTATAGCTAAGAGCTTGGGCAGTCCAGTCCCCATCTAGTGGAAATGATTGAACTTTTAATCACTATTATTCTATTCATGTCATTAATCTAATGTACTATGTCCTTTAGCATGATGCAGTTAAGTGCATACTCTTGCTTGCATATTATTCTTACAAAAATTAGCATCAGTTCAGTCACCAGAGAACAACAGAAAAAATCTGAACACTTCATATAACAACTGGCCTAGCTTCATATAATGCTACACTACAGTAATCCCAGGATGGGGGAGGCTAAGATATGAGCATTGTAAATTCAAGGTCCCAGACCAGTCCAGTCTACAATATATACTCTGTTCCCAAAAACAAGAACTGGAATATAGCTCCCCATTAAATCAAGGGTAGACAAATAATAGGTAGGTAGGTAGGTAGATAAATAGATAGGATAATAGGATAAGATTGGATTCTGGGCTGGAATTTTAAAATAATTGATATTTTGAGACTTGAAAAATTTTAAACAGAAGCTGTATATTAGCAGACATTGTTAATTTATTAAGTTTCCTAGCTGTGGCAATGGTAGTACAGTTAGGACAGGTAAGGATGTTCTTATTCTCAGGAGATGAAGGTTGAAGTTCTTTGAACATATATTTTTATTGATACTAAACAGAATTCCTTTTAACTGTTGCATAGGTTTAAAATTTTCATTATCAGGTATTGGGGGAAACAGTTTAGAGGAAGAAATATTTTGAGTTAAAAATTATTTTCTAATATACTAATTATGATGAAAAATAAATGAGTCATACAAGCAGAAAGAAAGAGTGATAGAGAGCAAAGGAGAAGAAAAGAAAGACCACTTTACCTCTCTTTCTGAACAGAACCTGAGAATATACCCAGCTTTAAAAATTGAACTGGAGGGGTTGGAGAGATGGCCAACAATCAAGAGAACTAGCTAGTCTTCCAGAAGACCTAGGTTCAATTCCTAGTACATACATTGCAGCTTACAACTGTCTGTAACTCCAATTTCGAAGGATCACACACACACACACACACACACACACACACACACACACACACACACACGAAAAACTAAAAATGAACTTGCCAACCCATGGAATATGAAAATGGCCACCACACAGCAATCTGGAAAGTAAATAGACCAAATACCATTGAGTATGATTTTAAAACATAGTGGATTTCAAATGAGAAATACAATGAATACACTGGAATAAATTAATAATATAATTCAGAAAATTATCCTGATCAAAGTCAGGCATGGTATTAATCCCAGCACCAGAAGCTGAGGCAAGCAAATAGGAAGTTCAAGAACAGCCTGGGCTATATAGAAAATATTTTTAAAAACAAACAAAAATCTAAGTGGGGCCTAGTGGCACAGATCTTTAATCCCACTATCTGGGAGTCTGGGACAAAATGATTGCCAATTCAGGCCTTCCTGGGCTACAGAATAATTTTGAGACAACTTAGTGAGTCTCTGTTTCAAGATAAAAGTAAAAGGCCTGAGAATATATGTCAGTGATAAAGTATTTGCCTAGCATTATGAAGTTCTAGGTTTATTACTCAGTACCTAACACACACATACACACACACACACACACACACACACACACACACACACACACACACACAATACACACACACACACTGAAAAAAAGGAAGAAATGGCAGGTGAGAGGAAAGAAGAAATAAAGAAAAGTGATGGCATTCAGGATATACTGCCTCAAAATATACACCTTTGGCATTTTATTTGAGAAAGCAAGAAGGCCCTGGTTACCTTCTTCTTGCCCAGTTTTTCTCAACCTACCAAATGCTGCGAACCTTTAATCAAGTTCCTCATATTTTGGTAACTCACGACCACAAAATTATTTTCATTGCTACTTCATTACTGTGATTTTCTGCTGTTATGTATTATAATGTAAATATCTGATATGCAGGATGTCTTATATGTGACCCCCCTGAAAGGGTTGTTTGACCCCCAAGAGGACATGACCCACAGGTTGAGACCACTGCTTTATTCCTTCCCCCTTGATACAGGTTTTAAGAACTGCATTTGACCAACTCTGGAGGAACCTGGAGAGATGACTGAGCAGTTAAGATCACGTTCCTCTATCCAGAGGATATGGGTTGAGTTTCCAGCACCCACATCAGTGGGCTCACAAAGGTTTAGTGTGTAACTTCAGTCCCAGGAGATCTGATACGTTCTTCTGTCTTTTGTAGGCAACTACACATATGGTGTATACTCTTGCAGACACAAAAATACACATAAACAAAAATAAAATAAACCTATTTAAAAAGAACATATTTTAAAAAGAGGTGCCCTCTTATCTTAGTCCTAACATGTGTGAGGCTAAGATAGGAAGATCAAGACTTAAAGGACAACCTGGGCTACATAATAAGATCTAACTAGGAGCAAATAATTTATCTTCCTCCCTTGTAGCTGAAAATGACTATATTTTGATCAATAAACATGATAAAAATTTAGGTATGGGATTTCTAATCATGTATAAGTCTCATTAAGTTTTCTTAAATGGAAGGATTATCCTGTCTTCCTCCCCTCTCTGCTGCCTGGAATGCAGACATGAAGGACAGAATTAAAGCTGCTCTCTGAAACCATGAGATTAAAGAGACTAGTAGTTAAGAGTATGTGCATCTGGCCCAGTGGTGATGGCAAATGCCTTTAATCCCAGCACTCAGGAGGCAGAAGCAGGTGAATCTCTGTGAGTTTGAGTTCGGGTGGTCTACAAGAGCTAGTTCCAGGACAGGCTCCAAAGCCACAGAGAAACCCTGTCTCAAAAAGAGTTTGTGCATCTGTTAGTATCTTTTACATTGTTATTCCTTTTTTTTTCTTGAAGCCATTATTATTTGGTAGTTTTTTCACTCACAATTAGTGAACATAATCATACTCATATTCCAAAACCTCCCATATACCCCTCATTCCTCACTTTCAATTCATGGCCTCAGTTGTGAGATAGATTAGATAGATAGATAGAGATAGAAATATAGTTAGAGATAGAGAAATATATATATATATATATATATACACCTGTGTATATGTGTATATATGTATGTATTACAAAACAAATAACCCTTCTAAGTTTGCATAATATTACTCCTATATATGTTTTCAGAGCTCACCATTTGGTATTGGATAACTAATTGTTGGTGCCCATAAAGGTGGCTGCACTCCATCTTGGCACAAGGACAGAGAGTTCAAAACTGTCCTCAGCAAGTCATAAGACCTAAAGGTCAAAGTTGTGGCTATGGTAGGATATTTGGCTGCCTTATTCTAAATAACAACAGACCTGAATCTGAAGTGTGGCTACTTCTGACTCTCAAGGCTAGGGAATGAGAAGTTGAACCTGACCTGTGACTACTCTTGATCCTCAAGGCTAAGGAACAAGAAGTTGAAGCTAAAGTGTGGTTACTGAACCCTTAGAATAAACGAGGAAGAAGTCTGTTTGTTCCCTATACATGATACCATGCTCTCCTTTTTGGTTAAGGTATATAAGAGTGGTGAAAACTAAACTCGTGGCATTTCAGTATGCCCTCCTGACGTTTATTCTCTCCCTCTGTCTTTTCTTTATCGTCTATAGCTAGAATTTCTCTCATCCACACACCCCCACTCAGGTATGAACTTGGGGCCACTCTGCTGCTTCCAATTGCAGCCCCACAAAGATGGCTTCCGACAACCAATTGGTGTTCATTTAACTAGAGAAAGACTGTTTTTCCAGTTCTTAGCATTCTTTAGCTGCTTGTCATTCTTTGGTAGGTTTGAGGCCTTGTGAGCTTTCACCTGACTACATTCATATGTCTAACCATCATAGTCCCTAGCTACATTCTATATATTGCTCCATATATCCACAGGAAAAAAAAATGTAGTCCTTACCCCTCATCAAAAAAACTTCTCTTTGCAACAGACAAATACAATTACATAAAACCACAACCAATCAAAACACAGAGTTGAGGATCTCAGTCCCAACTAAGGCAACTTCTGCACATCAGGCTCAGGGATTATTGCAGATGAACTGGCAGGAAGATTATAAGAGCCAGAGGAACTGGGAGTCTGTATTGAGATTGTGTCTCCTAGGAATGTTGAAACTAATATACTTCTTTTGTGCTTTATTCTTCTTTTATAAAGTTCAAATTTTGCCTTAAACTCAACACCCTACAGCCTCAGCTTCCTGAGTGTTGGAATTTTAGGCATGTACCACCATACCTGTTTTATATACATCTTTAAATTGATGTGGAAAAATAAATGTGTGTCCATTGTTTCCCTGTTCAAGAGTACTTCCAACTAGTCGTGTTCACAGCAATGACTCATGTGGTCCAGCTCATGTACACATTTTGGTTAAGGGTCAGAATGAGGAGGTTGGGGAGACTTAAAAGTGTCCAATAGCAGTGTGGTAACTCCCACCTGGACTCTAAGTACCAGGAGGATCACCATGAGTTCGAGGGCGACCTGAGTTACACAGTGAGTTCTACTGCATCCTGGGATAAAGATCCAGACCTGGGATAAAGAGAGAGAGAGAGATAAAGTAAAATGAAACAAGAAAAGCATTTAATATATTTTTGAGCCTTTCACATGCTAAGAAAGGACACTACCAGTTAAGCAAAGTCCCAGGCCTGTTCTAACATGATTGAAAGTTGAATCGTACATAGGTTATAAGTTCACAGGAGAGGGAGAAAGGAAATTTGCACTCAAACATAGCTCTTCTTTCAACCCTTTGTATTTAGCTATCTGGATCTTATGACAAGAAAAGTTCACTCCTTGCATTATTGTGTTGTTCTCTTCGAGTGTTCTTTGCCATCTCTGTCTATTTTGCCTATCTTCTGAATTATCTAATTACCTAGAAGAGGAAAAGGTAGGATATACATTGCTGATAATCTTCATTTGACACATGAACTAGTTAAATTTATTTTCAATTTGACATTAGTTAGGGTCACTAACTAGTTAGTTAGGAAGAAGGCCTTCATTAGAAAGAATGCCTCTATCAGAATTGCCTGTTGGCAAGTCTATGGGGGCATTTCTTTGATTTATGTTTGGTGTGGGAGGATCCAGTCTGTGTGGGTAGTATCACTCTTGTGCAAGTCATCCTGGGATGTATAAGAAAACAATATAAAGAAGACATGGTGATCAAGCCAGTAAGCAACACTCCCCCCACAATCTCTACTTCAGTTTCTGCCCCCAGATTCCTGCCTTCGTTTCCTGTCATGACTTCCCTAAGTGATGGACTAGACAATCCATTTCTCCTCCAAGTTGTCCTTGGTCCTGTTTTTTATCACAGAAATAGAAAGCAAACCAGAACACACCTAAGTTTATCTGCTAGAATTCGTGTTTTTGTGTTTCTGTGCATGTGAGTGTACATGTGTGTGTGAAGGTGCACTCACACACATATGTATAGGTTAGAGGACAGCCTCTGGTGTTGTTCTTAAGAAATGAATCTTGATTTTTGAGGCAGGATCTCTTAATGTGACCTGGGACTTGATGTTTCAACTAGGCTGGTTAGCCTGTCAGCCCATCTCTGCCTCTCTAGCTTTGTCATCAGAAGACATGCATACCATCATGTTTGGCTTTTTACATGGGTCCTAGGACCAAACTCATATATTCATACATGTATGGCAAGTGCCTTGTGAACTGCGGTATTATCTCTCCAACCCAAGACATTTTTTGAATGTATTATTATTATTATTATTTGTGCACCTCTATTTGATCTTTATGGTAGGAGTTGAATTTGTCTTTAAACTATCTTGACAATGAAGACTTGACTGGGAAAAATAGAAAACAATAAGGAAAACACTTTGAAACATGCCCTGTAGTATGTAGGAGTCCCACTGGGGTATGCTGTGGAGAACCCCATAACAAAGTTAGCATCTTAACAGCCATCTTACCTACTACTCTCTTAGATACTAACATACTGGTAATTTTCCATTCTCCTATGACTGTTCTCCTGTTAAACATATGGTGCAGCCTGACCCCGAAAGAGTCCCAGCTGCAGGCTTATCATGTAGCAACTTATAGCAGAACACCTGCATCCTGCTTGGAAGGACATTCGGCTTCCCTCACATCCTCCCTTTGACCCATCCCCTCATTTCTCCACTACTTAAACCCTGTGGTTATAGTCATTAAATAAGACTTCATCAGAATACTGTCTTGTCTCCATCTCTGGCATCTCTTGTCCCTTCATTCTCACTCCCTCCCTCAGGGTCCCCGTCAACTGATTCCGTGGGCTGGGGCAGTATGATATATGTGGATCAAATTAAATAATTCAGAAACTCCTCCCAGGAACATGAAGCATATGCGTGATTGAGTTCCTTAACAAAGGACAAGTAAGTTGAGTGTAGAGTGAAGAATTGAATGTGTAGTGATGAGATAGGAGATCCTTCATCCCAGTTGTTTCATGGTTGAAGACCAAGTTTTTAGCCTCAAGAACTGCTGCCCCTTTAAAAGAAGTTCCCTATGTACAGGGCAGAGGACTGAGGGAAGGTAAAGCTTTCTAAACACATCAACATCAGTTGTTTTCCAGACTCCAGGGCATCAATGATATTGAATCAAGCCCTTTGGATAATTTTTTAAATGCTGGTTCTGGCTGTCTACACCAATAGCCCCTAGAGGCACTAGAAGGGCCATGTCTGACATTTATAAACAAGAATTGTTTTTAAAGGAAAGCAGTGGCTTCCTTGAGTAGATTATCAATTAAGTTCAAATTAGCCTAATTTTAGAGATTGAAGCTCCAGACATCTTCACTGGCTGGGACCAGAAAGGCAAAGTAAAATGGTATGATAAACAAACGGTTATCTACACCATTTGATCAATATGGAACTCGAGGCAAACAGAACCTTCCTTAAAAGCATCCATTTAAAGAAGAACTTGAATTATAAACCAGATATCAAGCTTCAATTTCCTCAACCTGTTTTTTTGGATAAACACCACCCTAAAGGGCTCAGGATAAATGCTGTCCTCAATTTCTTCCTCCTCCACGCCCATTTTCCATCCTTCTTTGTCCTGCTGTGACCTCTTAAAGATGCATCATTTTGATTCCTGTGCCTTTGAAGTTCTTGTTGATTTGGTGTACAGGAGTGAGGGCCAACAAGGGACTAAAGGACAGGAGAGAAAGTTCATGTGTTTTTGCTATCACTTTTAACATCTTTTTGTTCCTAGCCCCACCTTATACTAAGCTGAGATTCTGGTATTTGTCACATGCACAGAACTACATCTTCCATAGACTCAGTTCTCAGTTTATCCCTTGACATTGTTTTTCTCCTTACCCAGAGAGGTTAAGCAGCTGCTAATCCATGGATGCTTCATCGTGTCTGGTTACTACAGTCCATACCATTGCAAACATGCCAGTCTTTGAAGTTTATTCAGCAATCCTAGATAGTAAAGGTGTGGTACATTATACTTGCATAGGAGAAACAGATAAAATATGAAGACTGCTGCCCTAGGATACAGAGAGACCTTGTCTCAAAACAAACAGCAAATCCAGATGAGTTTATCTTATCTTCCTTATCTCATTTGACCCTGCAATATGGCCAACTATGTAAATAGGACCTACTATGGCAACTGATAACCAAACTGAAATTATATCTACTTTGTATGTTGCACTTTTGAGTGAGACCCTGGAAACTCACCCAAAGATAAATTATCCCTGGTGGATTTGCAGCACTTGAGAGGATGACATGAGTATCAAAAGGCCAGCCCAGCCTGGGTTTAGTAGTTAATAGATTCTGTCTCAGAAAAGAAAATTATTTTTAAAAAAAATAAGGTTGTAATATAAGCTTGCTCAGTATACCATTCTAAATTTGCTGATCTGGAAAGAGTGTAGAATTCTTCCCTTCAAGTTCTTTAGAACAGTTTAGGTAGCTAAAGATGAGCATCAGCCAAACTCATTTTCATCATATCTTTTACATTTACTTATGTTCATTTAGTATTTATCTAGTATGTTCGAAAGTCTGTGAGAGTTGGTTTTCTCCTTTGACTAAGTGGGTCCTAGGGTTCAAACATAGGTTGTCAGGTCTAGTGACAAATGACTTAACATACTCAGCCATCTTTCCAGTCCTTTTGTTAAGTTTGTTTGTTTGTTTTTACATTCATTTTTTCTCCATTTCAATTGTTTCCATGTTTTGAATTCAATTTTGAAGCTAAGAGCTCTTACTATAAGTGCAGAACATCTATTCTTTTGGAAATCACTCATTTATGTGTCTATATATGAAGATACATTAGTTTTAATTGTATGTGTGTGCACAAATGCGTGCACATGTGCAAGCATGCAGTAGTCAAAGGATGGTACCAAATCTTTTGAACCTGGAGTTACATTTGGCTGCCAGCCACCTAGTGTGTGTTCTGGGAATCCTGGTCCTCTGCAAGAGTAGTACATGCTCTTAGCCACTGAGCTATGTATCTAGCCCCAGATACTATGTTCTTAAAAAGAAAAAAATGTCAGCTGATGCCACATGCTTATAGAATCAGCACTTGAGATACTGGGAAAGAAGGATCTCCTTGAGTTTGAGGCCAGCTTTAACTACATAAGTAGATCCTGTCTTTTAAATAATTCGTAAATTAAAAAAATACTTATTGATTCCATTTGCTTAAGACTGAAATTGACATGTCTTTTGATTATGAACATGGAAAATAAACTACTATATAACACTTGTAACCTTGCCTTGTAACCTCAGGCATTAACTATTATGTGGCTGTGGTTTGAAATCTTTTTATGATCAATGCGATGCTTCAAAATTATTGAAAATCCCCATTATTAGACCTTGCTGTTTAAGTTACTAATTACAATCACCTATATACATAAAATTCTAATACTTTGTTTCAATGAAATTTTTCCTATGTAACCATAGATATTTTGTTCATTGAGACAAAGTGTATCTAGACTGTGGCACAGATATCATTATGATCATCTGCCCTGAGTAGTCAGCCAAGACTCAACACTTGTTGAATTTTTCAAAACCTATTGATTTCTCATGGTAATGACCACTTTAGTCATTACTCTTTGAATGATCAGAGTTGTGGTAAAGGTTCTATTGAGTCAGGGAGGTAATAACTTCCATGGAATGTGTTCTTGCAAACAGGATTCCCTAGGGAAAGACAAATCCATACTCTATTACTTTTCCTACTGTCATTTTTGAAATTTAATTTACCCACAATTAAGGAACAAAGGATAAAGCTGTCAAGTTGACTCTGTAAAAGGCATGGTTTGATTATTAATACTTCTAGGTTTTACAAAAAGCACCAAGCAGCCCTTTTAACATTTTAATCTAACTTTCTTTTCTGATGAATTATCTTTGGGGTACATGGTCACCACTGAAACCAAGCACATTTCCGTGGGAGCTATAGAAAACACTTTTACTTTGAATTTATATTAACAACTTGGATTGTATAATATCTTTTATTTGTACTTCAGTGTAGGATACCAGGGAACATTCCAACAATGACTGTAAGAAACTACTATGGCATCCCCAAATATGCTTCTTTGGCGTAATGATTATTTTGAGCTCAATTTTTGGGGAGTGGATCTAGTTTCAGATAGTATTTCCATATAAGCTAAGACCAGTATGGGACTGACTGTGTATCCAATGGTTGACTTGAACTTTCCATATTACTGATTCAATCTCTCAACTGCTATGGATCACAGACCCATGCTATCATGCATAGATCTTGAAATGATTAATTTAAGAAGATCCTATCACAAGAGAAGCTCAGAAAATGGGTTACCTTTTCTAGGAGAAATTGTATCTATATAGAATGACGACTCCCCCCTCTCTCTTTCAGAAAGATAACAACCAAATCACTAGATACTATTATCAATAACGAAGACACAAGCAAATCTATATAACAAAACTCATTCTTGTTTACTATGCTTGTCCTTGGCATCTCTTCATAATTGACCTCTCCAGACTTCTCTTTCTGTTTCAGAAAATATTATTATATAAATGTGAATAAAAGGGCTTGTGATTTATTTAACTCACCTGGAAATGTATCTTCTCTATTGTGGGGAACCCCAGAGCAAAGTTAGCATCTTAACAGCCTTCTTACCTACTACTCTCTTAGATACTAACATACTGGTAATTTACCATTCCCCTATGACTGTTCTCCTGTTAAGCATATGATGCAGCCTGACCCTGAAAGAGTCCCAGCTTCAGTCTTCTCACATAGCAATGTATCTTATAGCAGAACACCTGTATCCTGCTTGGAAGGACATTCGGCCTCCCTCACATCCTCCCTTTGGCCCATTCCCTCATTTCTCCACTACTTAAACCCTGTGGTTATAGTCATTAAATAAGACTTCATCAGAATACTGTCTTGTCTCCATCTCTGGCATCTCTTGTCCCCTCATTCTCACTCCCTTACTCAGGGTTCCCACTGACTGACCTAGCAGGACTGGGCATTTGGCGCCCAATGTTCAGGGTCCCCACTGACTGACCTAGCAGGACTGGGCATTTGGCACCCAATGTCAGGCTTGAGTACAAGGGCTTCAGTGAAAAAACACCACAGGGAAGAGCCAGCCAAGTCAAAAGAAGACAAAGAGAGAGAGAAAGTCAAAATTCAATATCTTAAGAAACAAATTTGCTTAGAAAAAGAACACCAAGAATTAAATGTCCAATTAGAAAGTTTTAAGACTGGCAAATCCTCCGAGACTTCTCAAAAGACCGCCACCAGATCACCCCTTAAAGGGGCTGCACCCAGGATATCTCTTACCCATCAGCAACAGACAGAGCCAGAGAATGTAACAGCCTTTCTGATCTCTGAACAACAGATGCACAAGGGGGTGCGTGGCAACATCATATGGGTTCGACTTTAATGTAATCAAAGAGGTTAGAACTGCAGTTTCCAAGTATGGGGCCGCACCTCTGTATACCACTGCCATCATAAAATCTGTGGCAAATACTTGGCTTACTCCTTAAGACTGGTATATCTTAACCAGAGCAACTTTGGCAGAAGGAGACTACCTCTTATGGAAATCAGAATTTGTGGAGGCTTGTAAGAAAATTGCAAAACAGGAATGCACAGGCAAGCAATGGCTACAATGTTGATATGCTGATGGGAGAGGAAAATTTTGAGGCAGAAAATGTTTAAATGCAATATGAACCTGGGCTGTATGCTGAAATTCAAACAGCTGCCAACAGAGCATGGAAGATGCTACCCACTAAAGGGATATGAGCTCTTCCCTTACCAATACTAAGCAAAGGCCCTATGATCCCTTTTCAGACTATGTTCTAGGTTTATTAACAGCAGCAAGAAGGATTTTCGGAAGCACAGATTCAGGAACTGAATTCATTAAACAATTAGCGTTTAAGATCGCAAATGCTGCCTGTCAGCCATATCGAAAACAAAACAAAACAAAACAACAACAAAAAAGATCTTTCTGGCTACATTCACCTCTATGCTGAGATAGGAGCAGACAACCAACGGGGGCTCACCATGGCAGCTGCTATGCAAGGTACCACTGTTAAACAATTCTGATCAAATCAGGGCAAAAAATAAGTGTTTCAATTGTGGAAACTCAGGGCACTTTGCAAAAAATTGCCCACAAAAACAAAAAGGCATGCCTCAAAAGGTCTCTACCCCTGGGACTTTGTCCCAGATGGTCTGTTGGAGGAGCCTGGGGAACTATTAAACTCAGGTTCTCAGCTCCAACAAATATGCTCAGGCTTCATGCTTTGTTCCATCTGGAAAACTAGCATGCTGGGATAAGATAAACCCTATTCACTTTTCTCATGTTGGGCCGACAGACCAGGTCAGAGAAACCATAGTCCAAGAAAAAAATCCAAACCAAGATTGATTCTCTGATTCCTCAGATAGATTATCATCCATTATCACTTCCCAAACCCAGAGGTGTAGACATTGGCCCCCTAACCTCAGATATACTGTCTGCTACCCATTATGCTTTAAACATTACCAACCCCAGCCTAGCAAAAGAGTGCTGGTTATGTTAGACCTTGTGAACCCCCTAGCCCCTAGCAGTCCCTGTGCTTAATGATTCTTTGTTGCCTAGTTATGATTCCATGCTGAAGGATAATTGCACACTTAGTGTTACTTTTAAGGTTCAGCCAATAGGATTTAATAATTCCTCATGCTTTTACAAACATTGTAAGAATGACAGTTTTGATATAGATGTAATGAAAGACCCACAGAGAGCATGGACCCTCATGCCCCAACTCAGGAAAGGCACCCTCCCCGCAAATCACTCATGAGAAGCGGTCTTGATGCAAAAGCATGAGGTCTTTTATATTCCAAGTGCATACTGCAGCCATATGCCACACAGGGGTACAGGACTGGGGACCCTGGGTACAGAATTGAGGCAGCTTTTATAGGGTTACAACAAAGCCTGCACATTGTAAACCAATCATTTCATAGCATCTAGACCCCGCATGGTGCAGACCAATTAATTTAAACTATCCAAGCCCGTGCTTAGCCCTAGAGGTCTGCATTTGTGCGGGCTCCTGGGTGGGGTGACAATACTCACTTCCTGTGTTCACTCACTCACAGGTGCTATCATAAACAACCCTGTTCTAAACAGCAAAGAATGTGACCTTTTGCTTACTTACTGCCAGGGGACAGGGTCTGAAATTTAAACTTCTAGTTTCCTGGGGTCAGTGGAGAGTGAGGATAAATTTTTTCATCCTTACAGTAGGACAAGCCTCCTTTACCTCTTGCTTTTCAATGATTAATGTATACATAGCTCTATTGCTGGGCCTGGACAAGTCCTAGTTTGCAGCAATGGCTTGGCTTATTCCTTGCTGCCTGCTAATTGGACAGGGTTGTATATCCTGGCTCCCCTCCTTCCAGATATTGAAATAATACCTGGGGAGCCCATCCTAATACCCAGCATAGACTATTTCACTCCAAGGCACAAGAGAGCAGTCCAGTTCATTCCAATATTGGTTGGACTTGCTATTTCAGGAGCCCTAGCAACTGGTTCCACAGGCATGGGAATAGCAATAAAATCATACTCCAAGCTGTCTCAACAGCTTGTTGATGATTTACAGACCATCTACAGGTCAGTCCAGGACCTTCTTCTAGCAGAGGGGGTCCTACAAAATAGAAGAGGACTAAACTTCCAACAAGGGAGTCATTTGCTTGGCTTTACAGGAAATATGCTGCTTTTATGCTAACAAATCTGGAATAGTTCTAGATAGAATCAAGAAACATCAAGAAGAGCTCGAGAAGCATCACAGAAAGCTCTTTGACCAACCTATTTGGAGTGCCTGGAACAGACTCCTTCTTGGTCTACTAATTTTATCTCTAGGACCCTTTCTGTTTAACAAACTGATGGCATTCATTAAAAATCAAATTGATGCTATAAAAATGCAACCCATACAGGTGCATTATCATCACCTTGATATGGCCAATATGGGAGACAGCTATGATGAACTGTAGCCAGTACACAGCTTAACCTGTGTATCAATAAATTCATCAGAATCATCCTATCCTTGGTGAGTAGGGCTGGTCAGTCAATGACTGGCAACAGAGGAAAGACAGAGAGTGTCATGCCCCAATATGGGTGCCCATAAAGATGGCTGCACTCCATCTTGGCACAAGGACAGAGTTAAAAGCTCTCAGCAAGTCATAAGACCTAAAGGTCAAATGTGTGGTTACAGTAAGGATGTTTCAGCCATCTTAGTCTAAATAACAACAGACCTGAATCTGAGGGTGGCTACTCTTGACTGTCAAGGCTAGGGAAAGAGAAGTTGAATCTGAGGTATGGCTACTTCTGACCTCAAGGCTAGGGAACAAGAAGTTAGTGCTAAGGTGTGGTTATTGAACCCTTGGAATGAGTGGGGAAGAAAAGTATGTACCATATATATGACACTGTGTTCCACATTTTAGTTATGGTATATACGAGTGTTAAAAAATAAACTCGTGGCATTTCAGTATTAACTGGTCTGCCCTCTTGACCTTTATTTTGTCTCTCTCTCTCTCTCTCTCTCTCTCTCTCTCTCTCTCTCTCTCTCTCTCTCTCTTTATTATCTATAGCTACCCTTTCCCTCATTCACACTCCCCCACTCAGGTATGGATTTGGGGCCCCTCTGCTGGCTCTGATTGAAGCCCCACAAAGACCGCTCAGGTAAAATGGCACCCAATGTGGGGCTAAATATGGGGACATAAGTGATGGACACTGCAGAGAAATACACACCACAAGGGTGAAGTGAGCACTGAAAAAAAGAAGTGAAGTGTGGTGAGTGAATGTCAGGAGTAAAACTGTATATAATTGTAGATGTGAAACAGAGAAATACCAGACAGATGCTAAAGAAGTGAGTTAGTTAACCTTGAGGGTAAAAATGTATATAAGTAGAGATATGAGACAGGGAAATAATATTAGTCAGATGATTGTATATTTACTTGTGAAAGGATGAAAATACAGCCTAACTCTCTAATGACCACTAAAAGTTAGAAATTTAAGAAGAGTCCATCAGCATGTATTTAAAAACCACCCTACCTGCATACAAAGCTCAGGAGAAAAGAAAAACACATGAAATAGCTTGGTCATGATGACTGGTTTCTGGAAATTATTATTATTATTCATAATCACTTAGTTTCTGAAGAATGTTGTTATCCACAACAACAGTCTGGGAACTGTTAAGGGTCATCCTGTCCACAAAGAAAATTAATAACTAAAGACAGGACTCATAGCAAAAAAAAGGGAAAGACAGAGAAAACAAGAGCTTCTGCCAATAAGATATAGATAACTCCCTGACTGGAAAGTACATTCTCCCAGCCGCTCAAGGACAATACTACTGAGCCCGCTGGTTCTTGAGAAAGAAAACCCTCTAACCTTGCAGGTGTGCTAAATCTCTGTAACCTAGGAAACCTTATTAACCATTCCAAGTTTTGAACTATCCCATGGCCTTGCTTTTAGGCCTAGTGAAAGTAACAGGTTAGCTTTGAAACTGGCCTTGTTAGCTTTGATGTAAATCCTATAAAATCTATCTCAATTCTGCACTAGAGGTCCTCAGTCCTCTACCCCTGCGTGGCGTATGACTGTGGACCCCAGTGCACTTGGAATAAAAATTTCTCATGCTATTTGCATCAAGACCACTAATCATGAGTGATTTGGGTTGTCGCCTTTCCTGAGTGGGAGCGTAAAGGATCACACTCTGCAGGTCTTTCACTTGGGTATATTTTAATAGCCAGGAAAGCTGGATTAAAGTGGGAGAAAGTACAGAAATGTTTAGAATTTGAAAGTTTTGTAAGGATCCTTTCCCCTGGCAGAAGCCGCCACCGCAGCTGTCTTAGAGCTGCACCTGGGTTTGGGGAAGCAAATGTGCAGCCTCACTTAATGCACTAGGTCAGCAGGAACTGTGGGTGCCAAGAATTCAGAGTTGCTACAATGGTGGTTGCTTACTTTTCAAGCGGCTGCAAATGCAGCAGGCCAGCCCAGGCTCAGAGAACAAAGGCAGGATGGGGCCAAGAGGCCTGCAGCTTTAGGAGCTGCTGCCATGCCTAACGCCCAGCCAAGTGTATGGAAAAATTAATGCAGCCTGTCAGAAAGTGTTCTAAGGCCTCATAAAAAAGTGACATAGATGAATTTATTGGGATTTGTTCAGATTTTGGATTTCATAATTCACGGGTTAGCTATAACAGCTGCATTACAGGAGATTTCAATTAAAGATGTTCTGTTTCAACAAACTAATCTTGGCCTAAAGAAAAGGGGAGCTGAAAAATGTATGTATGTTCTGTATGTATGGTGTGGCCACATACATACATGTATGAAGTGTGATTGTGAATGTGTGAATCCCAACAATAGGTACTAATTGTATTGCTTGGGATATAGTAAAAAAGAGACATCAGCTCAGTGTCTTAATTGGTGATGTGCGTCTCCCAAGGCTAGCTCCCAGAGCAGGACAGTGGGAAATGGTCAAAGCCAGCATGGCCTGAGAGCCAGAGGAATCTGTATGGATGGTTCAAAAAGAGTTTAGCAGAGGAGAGTACAAAGAAATCTCCCCAAATTTTGGTGGTTAAAAAAGACATTTAAAGCATGGAGGTTAATATAAGATTTAAGAAAAGCTATTGAGGAAAGGCCTCAGGGAACTGCAGCCCTGTTAGGCCCCACCTAGAAAGGTGTCAATGAAGAAGCAAATGAGACCATGTCAGCTAATGAAAGCTTTACAGGTCATAGTAGAAAAAGTTTTCAAAAGTATTTGGGACATATCTTACATCCTAAAGAAATTAAGCCTTAAAAATTAGAAATTAGAAAAGATAGCTTGCGATCATTGAATGATTTTCAAAAATTATTGGGAAATATCCAATGGTTACATCCTCTTTTAAAAGCACCTACTGGTGATTTGAAACCTTTAAGTTATATTCTGAAAGGAGATAGTGATCCCAATTCACATAGACAGCTAACTAAAGAGGGTAGACAAGTTCACCTACAGTTGGAGAATGCAATCCAGCATCAGCAAATATGCTATATTGACAATGCAAAACCATGGGAGGCTTATATTCTTCCCACACAGCATAGTCTGACTTCTGTCTTATGGCAAGGAGAACCATTGTTATGGTTGCATTTACCTGTTTCCCCAGCCAAAGTGTTAAATCCTTATTTTGAAGCAGTAGCTTGTGTGGTACTAAAATGCTTTAGCTCAGATTTTTGGGAAAAATTGATAATCAGTTTTCAGCTCATAGACTATTGCAATTTGCGTTAATGCATCCTTTTGTATTCCCTAAAATTGTAATGAGTAATCATGTTAAAAATGCTATGTTAGTTTTTACTGATGGTTCGTCTAGTGAAAAAGCAGCCTATGTTATTGATGGAAAAGAATATGTAGTACAAACAGATCCAGCTTCAGCTCAGATAGTTGAATTATGAGCTGTTGCAATAGTTTCTAATAAATTATTAATTTAACTTATATACTGATAGTCATTATGTTTTCAGAGCTCTTCAAGTTATAGAGACAGTTCCATACATTGGAACTAGTAATAATCAGGTTAAAATACTGTTTCAGCAAATTCAAAGTGCCATTCATCAAAGAAACGCACCGTGCTTTGTAGGTCATAAGCTCATTCAAACCTTTGCAGTCCACTGGCTTAAGGTAATAAGTCAGCTGATAGGCTGACAAAAATGGTCGCTTTATCTCAAATAGAATTAGCTCAGCAGTCACACAGCTTTCATCATCAAAATAGTAATAGTCTAAGAAAACAGTTTGGTTTAACTAGAGAGACAGCTCCGCAAATTGTCAAACAATGTGATGTGTGGAGTAAATCCTCAAGGCCTGCTTCCTAATCATTTATGGCAAATGGATGTTACTCATATTGCAGAATTTGGCAGATTAAAAAATATGCACGTGGCAGTTGATACATAGTCAGGCTTCTTAATGGCCACTGCACTGTTAAGATGGAAAAATTTAGCCTAATTCCCCAGAAAACCCAGGAAGCTGAGAGTTTTAAATCCCAAGCTGATGGTCACCTACTTTAATGTTTACGGTAGTGAATGAAAACCCAGAAGCCTGTGCGAAAGCAGACTTCCTGGGCTAAGGGCGGGGTTGGATACTTTAAAGTAATTGGTCCACACTGGATGCTATGAGGTGATTGGTTCACGATGTGCGGGGTTTGCTGTGACCCTATAAAAGCTGTCTCAATTCTGTGCTAGAGGTCGTCGCTGAGCCCTCTACCCTGCATGGTGTATGGCTTACGGCCCCAGTATACTGGAATATAAAGAACCTTATGCGTTTGCATCAAGACTGTTTCTTGTGAGTGATTTGGGGGGGGGCGCCCTAAGAAGGGTGGCCTGGGTCCAGAGACTAACCAAAAGACTGGCATGGCCAAAATGGCTGAGTAATACAGGGGCCAGAGGAGCTTGGGAAAGAAGTCCTATACAATACCTGGGCTGGAGAGTTTAGGGTAGGGGGCAGAGGATGCCAGCTGGGAGTGCTCTGTAACCTGTAGAGATGGAGGGATGCTGGGAGAACCTGACAGTCAGTGCCTACTTTGGTAAGTTAATGGACACCTCAGTTAGCCATTTGTCCTGGGTTTGAGACATAACAGTATTGTGATTTAAATGTTAAATATCCCCCCCATGGGTTCTAGGTTCTTGCAACTGAACACTTAGTCCCCAGCTGATGGTACCAGTTTGGAAAGTTATGGGACATTTAGGAAGTGGATCCTCTTTGGAGGAAGTAGCCACTCAGGGCAGGTCTTCAGGGTTTGTATAACCTGATCTCTGACCTCCACAGTCATGCCACAGCATAGACACAGGCATGTGCATATGCACACATGTGTGTCCATACAACTCTCTCTCTCTCTCTCTCTCTCTCTCTCTCTCTCTCTCTCTCTCTCTCTCTCCCTCCCTCCCTCCCTCCCTCCCTCCCTCCCTCCCTCCCTCCCCCTCTCTCTCTTCCTCCCTCCCTCCCTCTCTCTCTCTCTCTCTCTCTCTCTCTCTCTCTCTCTCTCTCTCTCACACACACACACACACACAAATAAATGTTTTTAAAAGTTTAGCACAATTCTGATACTCTAGCATGTCAATAAATACTATATTTAAAAAGATCATGAAGGTATATAGTAACATTTCACCAGTCACCCAAATATCATGCCCTATGCATAGTTATCTTCCCAATCTAATAGCTCTAGTTCTTTTTTATGGAAATTCTTTTAATTGATTTACTGGTTTGTCAAGGTAATTGAACCTATGGAATTATTTCACCCAAGACATTCTTTATTGCTTTGGTTTCTGTCTAAAAACCAGAAATCATTGATGGATATAAATATCAAAGACAAGGACTACTGCTTCCAGCATGGTAAGGAAAGAGCTCCGAGGACCCTCCCTGTAGAAACCAGGGTGACTGACTTTGCAAAATCACCATTCTCAGCCTCTACCATGTTCTAAGGACACATAAGCAAATAAAGAAACGTGCATTCCAAAATACCTTCTGAAACTGTTAAAGACAGAGGAAGTCTGTGTTATTTGGACTGAGATCTGCTCTCATCTGCCATGTCAGTTTGAAATTATTCTGTTTCTAACTATGTGCTGCTGAAGAAGACTAGTAAGTGCTGCCAGAAGGCAAGTCCCCTCATTCCCTTTGTGGTATAGAGGTTCTGCCTTAGGGTGCAACAACACTGAGACTACTGGGGCCATGGTCCTCCTTTACAGTAGATCGTGTGAGTGTGCCTGTGTGCATGCATGTGTGTGTGTGTGTGTGTGTGTGTGTGTGTGTGTGTGTGTGTGTGTGTGCACGTGGAGGAAAATGCAGAAGACCTGAGGTTGCTGCTTTTCCATCTCTAGCACTCAGCTTCTAAAATGGGAGTGTCATTCAGGGCAGAAATTTTGCCCTGGGAGGAGGGGCAGGGCACAAGCTATAAATCAGAGTACTTGGAATCTCCAACTCCATTTCAAGCAGAGTGTAGAGAAACCTATTTGTAAAGCATTCTCAAAAACAGCAGAGGTTGTGATGAAAAGCAATTGGGAAGTGATTGTTCAGTTCATTGGGAAATATAGACAAGACTGCAGACTGGCTAACTTGCTGCTGAGAAACAGAGGAGGAACTAGCTGGTGGAGAAGGCAGGCTTCCTAGGGTCAGTATGTGTTTTCAATTTTGATATCATGCACTTTGGCCAAACAAAACTTTTCATTTTTCTTTTTAGAAAAAAAATTCTTTGGTGATTTCATACATGCCTATAGAGTGTTTTGATAAAATTCACCTCCAATTCCTTCCCCTTTACTTTCTTCCCTCTTCCCCCAACATCACTTTTCCTTCCCAGCTTCAAGTGTTTTTTTTTAAAAGCCTACTGGGTCTACTTGGAGCTACCTGTATGAGCATGGGTGTAGGGCAATCTACCGGAGCATAGTTATACTTTCAGTGTCTATGCCCTGGAGAAAACTGACTCTCCATATCCCCCAGCCCTCATTAATTGCCAATAGTTTCTCAGATAGGGATACAACCTTCATGAGACCCTCATTCAGAGCTTCTTGATGATGCAAACCTATAATCCCAGCACTTGGAAAATGGGGACAGGAGGATAACAAATTCAATGTTAGTCAAAGGCATCCTTAGCTATATGGTGGTTTTGACACTGGCCTGGACTACTCAACACCTTGTTTCAAACAAAAGGAAAGAAAGAAACAAATATACAAAGTATGGTCAAAAGACCTTACATTTGATTGTATCCATCTAACAACTTAAGCTTCAAGACATAGTTGTAAATAATAAAGTAACTGGCTGGCAATCCTTGGAATTTAACAGATAAAAATGCTCAAGGAAAGAAAAAGAGGGGCCTGTAAAATTACTGTCACCTTAGGGTGACTTGCTGGGCATGCTCCAGCTTTTTGTCAGAGGAACAATATCAGAGGTTTCCCATGAGGGAGTAGGCTTCACTGAAATAAGTCAGCCATTGACAGAGGAAAACAAGAACAAAATCCAGTACAAGAACCCAATAGCAAGAAAGAAGCCCTGAGTTCAAGTTAGGGAACCAGTCACAGTGCTCCATAAGTTATGGGATGGGGTACAGTCAAATGAGAAGTCTACTTCTAGAAAAGATAATGTACAAAGAGAAAAGTGAAACAAAAACCATTATCAGACAAATAAGAAGAGCGCTGTTCTTCTACCAGACCCCATCTTAGTAGAAACACTAGAAGTACTTTTGGTAGAAAGCAAGAAACATCATCTGGTAATCCAAATTCACACAGGAAAAAAGGAAATAATAAGTACTTGCAAAATATTTTCTGTAATTACAAAATATAACATGAATGCATAAGTCTTGATTTTAAAAACAGTTAAACTAATGTGTCTTATGGGGAGTGCTCCAGTTTCTTCCTGTCTCAAGTCCAACAGCAGACTGCATTCTTTTGCGCCTAAGAGATGCTCAGAAGAGACAAAGTAGTAGATGAAGCATTCAAGTGTTTAATTAGAGCAAACATGGAAGGAAGAATACATTCTTGGCCTAAAGAGAATGCTCAGTATTAAAATACTGTTTACCCAAACCAGAGGGCCATGTTAATGCAGGGAGGGCATGGTAACCCACTTATAATCCCAGATTCAGAAGGCAGAGTTAGAGCTAAAGCGATTAATGTATCTGTGATCTCTGGGTTTAATTGAGAGTCCTTGCCTCAAAGGAAAATGATGGAAGAGCAACAGAGGAAGATTCATGACACCAACCTCAGGCTTCCAACCTGAAGTTGGTTGGTTTGATTTCACTAGCATGAACTACTATCATAATCTTCATATCTTATTTTGGAGGCCCTAAGCTAGCCCAATTAGAGACCACTTGTTAGGAGTAGGTTTTTCCTGCTGGTCAGTCTGGTCCCACTGCCAGGCCAGCCCCAAATAACACACAGAGACATTATATTAGATATAAGGCTGTAGACCAGTTACCAGTTTCTTATTGGCTAGCTCTGTCTTAAATATTAACCCATTTCTATTAATCTAAGTACTTCCACATGGTATTATCTTATCAGAGAGAGGAACTGGCGTTCTTCTCTCTCCATCCTCCATCTTGGATCTCTCTACTATTTCCTCTCTCTCTCTAGTCTCCTTTCCCAGCCTATCTTGCTTTCCTATTGGCCAACAGTGCTTTATTCATTAGCCAATATGACAAACATATTTACAGAATGACATCTCCCAACAACCACTATCACCTATTGTTATTTCTTGAAACTAGACCAGCTCTAAGTTTCTCCATATTGTGAAAAACAGTGGATCTTCAGACTGTGGCTTGTCCCAAAGATTCCATTTTACAATTAGTTTTTCTTGTTTTTGTTTTCTTTTATTTTGAAGTTAGAGGACAACTTCTCACCTGGGTAGATACATAAACAACACTATCTGTCAATGTGACCCCACCTATACAGCACAGCCTGATGAATGACTTCTTTTGAGGAGCAAAGAGATTATCACCCTATAAATGTATTGGGGTGAGTTGAGACTCTCGGGAAACATTGGCATGTTAAAATCATATCAGGGAAATAAACCCATTAACTTATTGGACACACTCCACTGAGGAAAAAGTGTATCCCTCTTATTGTGAGTTCATGAAGAAGTGGACAGCCAGTATTTTGATGACAATGACCCCGGCTGACTGGTAATTTGGTAGCTGATCTGTGCACTGTCTTAGATAGGGTTTTGTATTGCTGTGATAAAATAGCATGGCCAAAAGCAACTTGGGAAAGCATGGTGGTTTGAATGAGAATAGCTCTCATAGGCTCACTGAAAACTTGGTCCCCACTTAGTGAAACTGTCTGGGAAGGATTAGGTGTGGCCTTATTGGAGGACATGTGTCTCTTGGTGTGGGCTTTGAGGTTTCAAAAACACTGGCACCGTTCCCACTGTGCCCTTGCTTCCTTCTATGTTGGTTTGAGATGTGAGCTCTCAATGTTCTTCCTGTTATGCATTTACTCCTCTATCATGGACTCTAACCCTCTGAAACTATAAGACCCAATATATGCTTTCTTTCATAAGTTGCCTTGGTCATGGTGTTTTATTGTGGAAATAGTAAAGAACTAAGCCAATGGGAAAAGGTTTTTTTCAGCTTACGGATCAAATCACAGTCCCTTACCCAAAGCAGTCACAGCAGGAACAAAAAGCAGGAACCTAGAGGCAAGAACTAAACAGAAAGCCATGAAGGAACACTTTTTACTGGCTTCCTCACTTCACTATAACTTGATTAGTATACAATCTTATAGCATCCAGGACCATCTGTCCATGGGTGGCACCACACTCAGTGATCTGGGCGCTCCCACCATCAATCATTAATCAAGAAAATGCTCTATAGGCTTGCCTACAATAAAATGGAGGGAGGTTTAGTTCTCAATTGAGATTTCTCTTCCCAGATAACTCTATCATATATCAAACTGACAAAAATTAACCAGGACATGCACCAGAGACTAAGAGGTGGAGAGTTCCCTATTATCTCTGGGGCTTCAGCTCACCTTGGTCCTTAGTGTTGATACAGCATATTCAATTGTCTTTTTAACTATCTTTCTGTTCACCTGTCTGGACCTCCTGTTCCAATGTCTGTTCCCAATCCTACCTTTTTACCTCTGCAGATGGACTCAGCTCTGTAGTTTTTCTCTCAGCCCTGTGATCCACTGTGCCCCGATTCTGCAACAGCAGTTTCTTCCCTCTAAATGGTTTGGATTTCTTATCAATATAGATTGTGGACATTTCCTTTTTTCCATTTTTTACTTTTTGATTTCATTTTACATTCCAACTACAGTTCTCTCCCCTCCCCCTCCTCCCACCCTATCAGGCTACTTCTGTGTCTACCTGAAATTCTGCTGTAGCCCTCTTCAAGGAATTTTTAACCATTCTTTATTCCCATCCAAATATTTAGGTGGATGGATTTTGTATGGTATATACTACAGAAGTTAATAAGACTGGCATCATTAAAGAGGAATCATCTGGCAACTGATGGAAACAGATGCAGAGACCCACAGCCACACATTAGGTGGAGATGGGGGAGTCGTGAGAAGAGGAAGAGGACACCACAAAAAAGCCCAGAGACTCAACTAACCTGGCCTTATAGGGTTCACAAAGACTGAACTGACAATCATGGAGCCTGCATAGGTCTCACCTAGGCAGTATATATTATGGTTGTGTGCCTTGGTCTTCTTGTGAGACTCCTAACAGTTTTCAGAGGGGGAAGGGCTGTCTCTGACTCTTTGACTTCTCTATCTGTGTTGCCTTGCCCAGCCTTAATACAAGGGATAGTGCCTAGTCTTCCTACAACTTGATATGCCATGTTTGGTTGTTATCCATGGGAGGCCTTTTCCTTTTTATTTCTTTTTTGCTTTTTGTTCTTTGGTTTTTTTGTTTTTGTTTTTGTTTTTTTTTTTTTGAGATAGGGTTTGCCTGTGTAATATTCCTGGCTGTCCTGGAACTTGCTTTGTACACCAGGCTGGCCTCAAACTCACTGAGATCTGCCTGCCTCTGCCTACCAAGTGTTGGGATTAAAGACATGTGCCACTCTCTTCTGGCTAAGGAAAAAAGGAGCAGAGATAGATGGGGGATGGGAGATGGGCAGGGATAGGAGAGGAGGAGGGAGGAGAAATTGCAGTTTAGATGTAATATATGAGAGAAAATAAATTTAAAATTAATTAAGATTAGAATAAAAGAGTCATTTGGTGATCGCACACACATTTAATCCCAGCACTCAGGAGGCAGAGGCAGTTGGATCTTTGTGAGTAAGAGTCCAGTCTGGCCTACAGAGCGAGTTCCAGAACAGCCAGGGCTGTTACACAGAGTAATCCTGTCTCAAAAAAAAAAAATAACAAAAAACAAAACAAAAGATGGAATAAAAGAACCTATGCCTACCTCGACCTCCTTACCAAAGAAAGGGGGTATTTGACAAATTTAAACCACCCAACCGTGTGATTTTATAACCGTGGTTATTTTCTAACATTGTAAAAAACGCAAGTATATTCATCTGCATTTCAGACCCAGTACATTTTGTGACTCTATTAGACAATCTCTCCTGGCTCAAACCTTGTCTAACTTATTAAACAACTGTGTTGTTATACCTATAATACATGAAAAGATTATATATATATATATATGCCAAAGAGATCAGTACTGAACTAATGATATGGCTCTAGATGATGAGTTAGGTGGAATCCTTGAAATGAATGAAGAGAACTATAAACAACAAATAAAATGTGTCACAAAAGAAACACTATACATTTGTTCTCTGTTCTTCCTCTAGCTCCTTTAAAATATATGATAGTATATAGAATAATCTTTTAGCAGTGAAAAAAATCCTTTGGGAGCTATACTTGGCAAAGTTTTTTTCTGCTTCAGTTGCATTTGTCCTTCTATAGGTTATTTGTGCCTTTAAAAATGTCCATGTCCC
The DNA here is from genome assembly GCA_030556225.1 of Cricetiscus sungorus. Classification (NCBI taxonomy): domain Eukaryota; kingdom Metazoa; phylum Chordata; class Mammalia; order Rodentia; family Cricetidae; genus Cricetiscus; species Cricetiscus sungorus. The sequence continues at coordinate 17,413,609 of JANBXA010000609.1, read as the reverse complement.
TCTTGTCAACAATTCTGAATTCTGGAGGACCTGCACCTAATTTATTAAGATGATAACTGTTAAATAATCTTTTTCTATATTTATAGAACATCTGATGATGTTTAGATTACATCAGCATGTATAATGCCACTCCTCATTCATTAATCACCTGTATCTCTGATACAAAGCATGGGAATTGTTTTGAGGTTGAACTTGCATAAATGTAATAAATCTCTAAAAAGAACTATATGATCCCTCCCAGAGGTTGAGCTCTATTATATCCACCCTGTGAAAGCCTTTTGTGCTTGTTTGCCCAAGAATCTACCAAGATGGAGATTTAGGGACAATTGACACCTCTTTTCCATGTTGCCAGTATCTGCCGTATGCTTTAAGAATCAAGGACTCCCTAACTGACATACTCAGTTACCACCTACTCTCTTGTCCTGATCTGGACCTGAATCCACTGTTTCTTGCTCTCAGATCTTGATTTGGCCTATAACCTCATTATGCCCAGACTCTGAATCCCCCCCAAACACCAAGAGACCAGATCCAATGCAAAAATATAGACTTATTAATTATGAGTTAACTCAGGTCCTCTGTCCATTGGAGAGTGTGGGTGCAGTAGGAGGGACCGTGAACAGCAGTGGGGAAGGGCATATATTGGTGTAGAGCAAGGGGAGTGTCTGGGGGTCTGCTAATTGCATAGCGATAGTCTCAGGATTGCTGCACCTCCATGCTGGGGTGATCTGTCCTGAGTTGATTGGTCAGCTGCAGCTGCAGAAAGGTTGCCACACCTAGAGGCCATCTTAAGGCAATTTATCTATATCCTGCCTTCCACTACTATCAATAAAGCACACCCAGAGCCCACCAGCTAACTTCTGAATGGTTCCTTGCTATATGGAGGGAATTTTGTGGTTGTTTCCTAGTTATTAGGGCAAGGTTGGGGACTCAGCACATGTTGTTGAGTCAGGGGCATATTTCTTGCTGGGTCTTTCCTGCACCCTGTCATGGCTGCCAAAGCAGAGGTCTGGGCCCTTCAACCTCACAGCTGGAACAGCTTTACTTTCAAATCCTGACTCCAGCAGTCCCAGCAGAAGCTCCCTCCAGGTACCAATCTTGCCCTTTGTCTTTACGGAATCCTTCTGATACCACTTATAAAACCTCTTGAAGTTTGCTTCGGACTTTTTAACTCATAGCTATTCTGTACATGCAAACAGATATATTTAGTGTGCTTGCTATATGTTAATATTAGTAACTAAGACTGGAATAATGACCTTGCATTTGCCTCAGCCTTGCTACCAGGGTAGGAGGATTATATGACAATTGTTGTCATTGAAATGTAACTGTAGTAAATTTTGTCTTATTCAATAAGTTTTGACAGTGTAGAAAGACAAAAACCAGTTCAGGTATTTTAGGCTCACAGCATTCACCACAGTTTTTTTTCTCTCTCTCTCTCTCTTCCTCTCTCTCACACACCTTCTCCTTCCCATTATTTCCCTTTTTATCTTTCCATCCTATCATCCTGCCCTCTTCCTTCCCCCTTCCCTTTCCTTCCTCTCTTCTCTTCCTTCACATCCTCTCCTTGATCCCCTACTTTATTTCCCCCTTCTTCTTCCACTTTCTCTTCTCTTCCCCATCCTCCTCCTTTCCCCTCTTCCTCTTCCCTCCTCCCACTCTTCCTCTCCTCTTCCTCCCCTCCCTACTAACTTCCTTCTTTCTCCTGCATTCCCTTGTCCTCCCCTCCTTTCCCTTCTCTTCTGTTTCCTTCTTCCTTGCTTTCTTGTCATTTCTTCCTCCTCACTCTCCCTCCTTATTGCCTTTCTTCATCTTCCCCTTGTTTTCTCATCCTCTCCATCAGAGCTAGCCTGAAGGTAAGGGGTGGAAGCATGACTAAAACCCTGGATTTTCTCATCCTGAGAGCAGCAGGGGTATGTTTTCCCCACCCCAAGCCTCTGCCTCCTCAGTGCTGGTATTATAGTCATGCATGGCATGCCCTGCTCATCTTTCTTGATTAATGCAACTTCCTTTCTCTGACCCTTTATCTGCCTAAATCACTTGGTTCCTACTCATTATCCTGAGTGTGTGAAGATCTCTATCTTGAGGTTCCTGCAGCCCAGAGGGAGAAAAAGAAAGGCATGTCATCCCTAGCCTCTCATCACTGAGGAAAAATAGGACTCTTAGCAGTGAAAGAGATATCTTGATAGAGGGAGGTCATTACAGAGTTAGGGAGAAACCTGGTACCAGGAATTCTCTCAGGAATCCATAAGGATGAGCATAGCTAGGATTCCTAGCAATAGTGGAGAGGGTTCCTGTACTGTCCTTCCCCTGTAACCAGATTGATGATTATCCTAATTGCCATCACAGAGCCTTCATCTATTAACTGATGGAAGCAGATGCAAAGATCCACAGGCAAGCACTGAGCCCCAGGGGTGCAGTTGAAGAGAGCAAGAAGGGATTATATGACCAAGTTTGTTCAAGATCATGACATGGAAGCCCATAGAGACAGCCAACTCAAGCTTGACAGCTGAAGGACTCTAAACCAACAGTTGAGAAGCCTGAATGGAACCAAACTATGCCCTCTGCATGTGGGTGAAAATTGTATAACTCGGTCTGTTTTGGGCAGGGGCTAGCAGTGGGACCAGGCTCTGTCCCTAGTGCATGAGCTTACTTTTTGAAATCCATTCCCTATGGTTGGATGCTTTGCTCAGCATTGATGTAGGGTGGAGAAGCTTGGTTCTACCATGCCAGTCATTGTTATCTCTTCATGGGAGGCCTTACCCTTTCTGAGGAGTGAATGGGGGGGGGGAGCTGCAGGAAGGAGGTGGGGCAGAGAACAGGAGGACAGGAGGAAGGGGAAACAGTGGTTGGTATGTAAACTAAATAAAAACTTAAAATTAAAAAAAGGTCTCCTTCCACTACCACCCTCCTTTCTCCATTGCCTTCAGGATTGGGCCACTTCTGAATGTGGCAAGAAGTTCATTTTCATTCACCCTGAGAATGTAAGAATACTACATTAATCTAAACTGTGTGTCTTAAAAAATATACAGATATGATGGAAGTTTTTAAAAAAAATGTGAAAAGATATAAATTGTAAACCTAAGAAAGTAGAGGGGCAAGATAAGTATCAGACAAAATACATGTTAAAAAAGTGACAGGATAAAGAATGTTTTCTAAGCCAGGCATTAGTGGTGCATGCCTTTAATCCCAACACTGGGGAGGAAGAGGTAGGTGGATCTCCATGAGGTTGAGGCCAGCCTGGTCTACAGAAAGGCTCCTAAGCAATACAGATAAAAACTGTCTGAAAAACCAAATAAACAAAAAAAGACGTTCTAATTATGAAGGGATTGAATCATCAGGAAGCCATCACAATCATGAACATATAATCATCTGAGAACAAAAGACAAAATACATGAAGCAAAACATCATAGAAATGAAACCAACAATTCAAAAATACTAATTGGATATTTCAATAAGCACTTTTAGTAATGGTTAGAACACTAGAGATGTTAACAATATGATCAAAGAATTGAACAACACTAAGAACAAAATAGTCCTAGAAATACATTTACACAACAATCCATGGGAGACCAGTACAATAGACATTCTTCTCTAGTGTAGTAGAATATTCTTTGTTAGATCATACACTGGCAAGGAGAACAAGAAAAGTGTAGGATTAAAGAATGCTCTTTAACCCCAAAGAAATGAAGTTAGAGGCCAATAAGAAGGAAATTTATGAAAATAAAAATCTGTGGACATTGACTATGATAACAGTGTGTAAGAGAAGAAATGACAAAGGGAAGTTAGAAAATCCATTGAAAACACCATGTCTTGTGGAGAAGACCAACAATCCCAGTCACTTGGACAGCTAAAGCAAAAGAAAATTGAAAGTTCAGCTACAGAGAAAAAAACATTGGAAAAAAAACACACAAATGAAAACAAAACATATGAATATTTATAAGACATTACTACCTTATGGAAATTTTTAAACTTTGAGTGCCTGTTTATATATATATATCAGGCTGGTGAGCCACATCCAGTAGTCACAACCACTTGCAACTCTAGCTTCTAGGGATATTGTAACATGATAAACAAAAGAGCCAGAGACTGATATGGGGGTTCAACCCTCAAGATCAGAAAAGCAAGACAATCTTGGCTCCACCAAACCTCAGGCTGTAACCTCTCCTCAGTGTGGTTAGAGAATCCTGAGACTTCAATGTTTTCCTATCCTCAACATGGCTGGAGAATGAAGGCCTTATACTGACTACTACTGACCCTGCTCCTGTCTTTTATATCCCTCTAGGGCTGGGATTAAAGGTGTGTGATCCCAGGTGCTGAGATCATCTTTGTGTGAGCTGTTCCTCTTTAGGGTTAGATTAATGTCATGTAGATCTGGGGAGTCTTTGACTCACAGAGATCCATCAACCACTTAATCTTGAGTCCTAGGATTAAAGGTATATACTGCCACCTCCTAGCTTCTGGCTGCTGGGACTAAAGGTGTGTATCACTACTGTCTGGCTTCCATAGCTTGAGGCTGATGGCTGACTTTGCTTTCTGAATCTGCAGGCAAGCATTAATAAATCATAAATAATATATCACCACAGGATATGATGCCTTCTTGTGGGCTCTTCACATGTCCATATATACACGCTCATACATACAAACACACACATGCACACACACACACACAATTTAAAGTCTTTTTAAAAAAGACATCAGCTCAGTAACCTGACATTTTTTATCAAGACAATGGGAAAAAAGAATAAGTAAACTTAAAACAAGAATAAGACATAAAATAATGGAGAGTTGAATGAAAATGAAAATTAACAAAGTATAGAATAGAAAAATAGTACATAAAATCAATTATTCCATTTCCATAATGATAGGAAACACAGAGCTAGATAGACAGGCATAGGCCTGAGAGCTTACGCTGTGATCCTCTTGGCCTGACATTGGCTTTTGAACAAGGCAGCAACCTTCTAAACCTTTTCAGATAGCTCCACTAACTAGGGACCATGCATTTGAACAGATGACCCTATATGGAGAATTCCCATTCAAATCACCACAAAACAAATAAGCTTTTGGTTAGATTAAGCAAAAAAAAATTACTGAGAAAACTAGAGAATGTTCCAGTTACCAGAATTAGCAATATTCCATAAGATAGAATGACAGTATGAGGCCCCTCCCACATAAAACTCCTAGCTCCCTTAACTCTTTTTCAAGGTTCTGGTTTACCATCACATAGACAGATTGTTTATCTGTTCTGCTGGGCCTCTGAACTTATGTCATTCTAGAACTCCTTTGTCATGTATTAGGCCTACTTTTGTTTCTGCCCCTCCAAACCTGGAAAATCCTGCCTGTATTTTTATAAGCTAAGAAGTAAAATAATTTCAGGTTGTATGCTCCCATCTACAAACACACCAACCAACTGGGTGAGTAGATTACTGGGTTCAGGCTTACAGAGATTCAAATGTCTTTAGGGTATGGATAATATTGAAAAATTGTTTCATGCTGTTCTACTCTACAGAGAAGACAGCTCTGGAATTGGATTTTGGCCCTTGTGTTCCAGAGCCAGGCATGTTTGTTCAAAAGTTTCCTTCAAAGTCTCTGTCCTGGGTCAGAATGTCCACCTGACTCTGTGACAGGGAAAAGGAGAGCAAAATAGGACAGCACAGGAAAAGACACCATGTGCTTAAAAATACCTAAAAAAGTAAACTATTTGTAGAGAGCTGCGAAGTGCCATGCCTTAAAGTGCCGCTGGCTTCCGCCTTATACCTTCCCATTGGTGAGGGCTCTCTGGTGTAAACAAGCCCTTAATTGGTTAAGTCTGTTCAGCCTGTCTGCTTCCGCATGAGTAGCCTATCTGCAGGGTCCACATGGCTCACTGGGGTTGGTTAGCTCAAGGGTATTTAAGCCTGTGCAGGGGTCCCCCGGCTCTCTCGCGCGGGTCAGAAGAACGTGTTTCAAGGATCCTGATTAAAACTGCATGAAGATCTACCGGGAGTCGCGTCTTCCTTGCTGGCGAGAGTCAGGCGCGTACAACTATTCACAATAGGGATCACTGTTGCTTATCACATACTCCATGTTTTGGTTTTGTTTAACTCTAAATAAAGCCCCTCCCTTTCCTTGGTTTTGATGTGTGTGTGTGTGTGTGTGTGTGTGTGTGTGTGTGTGTGTGTGTGTGTGTGTGTGTGTGTTTGGTGACAGTGTTTTTCTGTATAGGATATATTCTTTTACCCAGTGAAACTTCTCAGAGTTTACATCCTAAATGTCTCAAATAACGGAGAGGCAGACAGTAGATGTCTCAATGAATCCTGAATATCTCCTGAACTGACATAAGAGGATGCTGTGAACAGGGGACCTTGTACGTAACCCTACCACCCGACTAGTATGGGACCCACAGGCTACTTCAATTGGCTGTGCATTTTATCCTGGCACTCAATTTTTTCCCTTAGTAATAGCTAATTACAGGGTCTATACTCTAACTACCCATGTTCCCTCATTACAGGAGGAAGCCAGATAGATACTCTGTCATCAAACTCACAGCTTTAGAAAGTTATCCAGGATATGCAAGAGCTGTCATTAACAGCTAGTGTTACATCTGTAGAGTCAACAAATGGTTCTATTAAGTGATATCACAAGCCTTTAGGTTCTTTAGGAGAAAATGAGGTAAATGAAGGAGGTTCTCTTTTTTTTCTGTAGATATTGGAGCCTGTCTTGGAACTTGCTCTGTAGATCAGGTTGGCTTCAAACTCACAGAGATATATCTTCCTTTGTCTGCCGGGATTAAAGGTGTGCACTGCCATTGCCATCATCCAGCCTTGTTAACTATCTTTGAAACTTTTGTTGAAACTTTAACTTTTTGTAAATTCATGGAGCATGGTTTAAAAATTCTATGTATAGGTGCTTTTAATTTGCTATAGCAACCTGCCAGCTTCTAGCTTGGACTTATCTATTGTTTAGAAAAAGAGTTTGTGCCTGATGGGCTCATCTTACAGTACCATATGGCTTGTGGCTTGTGGCCATCTTGGCTGATGACCTATGTTCACCTTGTATTATATAACAACTATGTAGCTTGCTGCCATCTTGGCAGCCTTGTGTTCAGACACCATATTTACTAAGGTTAAAGAAGGGGCATGCCATGTGACTTCATTCCTATTGTGATAAATGTGACCAAACACATGATATAAATTAATTTAGGCAGTACCCACTGAGCCCTCTACTTATCATTGTATCTCCTTTTTACTAGAATAAGGCGGTAACACCAGGCTCCTAAGATGATTTGTTTTGAAACTGAGTCATATAAAAAACTGGCATTTTATAAAAGTATATTATGAAAGGACCAGTAAAAGGAGGTCCCCATTCTCTCTTAAACTTATGGTTTAAGTTTCTTTTGATACTAAAGGATCTTAATTTAAGAATTGTATTTTTTTAAGTTCAGACTTAACATGGAAAATTATAAAATCCTAATCTTTTGATAAATTTACTAATTTATTATAAGCTGTTATTATAAATGAGATATACAGATTATTGTTCAGTCTTGCTTAGTACAAATGTAGTTCATTTACAGGGCCAAGCTTGGAGGGAGAGACTAATTTTTATATGTCATCACACTGTATTTTGTATGTGCTGTCACTATTAAGCCTAAAGCAAGTAAAACAAAATATATTTGTTTGTTTAATGTAAATAATATTCAAAATCATACATATATATATTGCTTATAAAAGACAGAATTCTTGAAGAAAATGTGTTAAATTTCATTAGAGGAAAATCCCCAACTCAAGCCGTTCCCTTGGATGGAGCACAAGTTCCCTTGGATGGAGTACCTTCCACCAGAGTAAATTGAATGCTAGCTCATTATACGGTAAGGAGGCGTCAGAAGTAGGACCTGCCAGAAGTCTGCTGCTTCTTCCTCTGGTTGCATAGGTCTGACCAGTTCTGGCCATGTAGGCTAAATCAAGACGAAAAACACTCCTCTTTATCATAAAGGTAAATTACTCCTCATGTCTCAACCAAATAGGAGGATATATTCTTTTACCCAGTGAAACTTCTCAGAGTTTACATCCTAAATGTCTCAAATAACGGAGAGGCAGACAGTAGATGTCTCAATGAATCCTGAATATCTCCTGAACTGACATAAGAGGATGCTGTGAACAGGGGACCTTGTACGTAACCCTACCACCCGACTAGTATGGGACCCACAGGCTACTTCAATTGACTGTGCATTTTATCCTGGCATTCAATTTTTTCCCTTAGTAATAGCTAATTACAGGGTCTATACTCTAACTACCCATGTTCCCTCATTACAGGAGGAAGCCAGATAGATACTCTGTCATCAAACTCACAGCTTTAGAAAGTTATCCAGGATATGCAAGAGCTGTCATTAACAGCTAGTGTTATATCTGTAGAGTCAACAAATGGTTCTATTAAGTGATATCACAAGCCTTTAGGTTCTTTAGGAGAAAATGAGGTAAATGAAGGAGGTTCTCTTCAACCTGGACTCACCTGTGGTGCTTTGGGAATATAATCTTGTCTCTATCCAGATAGAGAGAAAATGAGGTAAATGAAGGAGGTTCTCTTCAACCTGGACTCACCTGTGGAGCTTTGGGAATATAATCTAGTCTCTATCCAGACAGAGAGCTCCAGGGGCCAAAGTGTGCATTCTCACCTTGAAAACTACAAGGAGTTTAAGGGCTTTGGCAGTGGTGTTTGTAGTTGTTTCCTAAGAAATTACAGAAGCTCATTTGATTTGGTTATCTTGCTTTATATATTATGCCTCTAACCTGTTGGGGACCATCACCATCCTCACTACCTCAGGCCTACCTCTGAGATAGAAATTTTCTATCTCTGAGATAGAAAATTACTGCCTCTTAGGAACATTCCAAGGTAAGGCTTGCGGTTTTACAGCCAGTTAAAAAATAGCTCAGGATATTCTTCCTGTTGTAGTTTTACAACCAGTTAAAGAATAAGTTCAGGCTATTCCTCCTTCTGCAGTTTTACAGCCAGTTAAAGGTTAGTTCAGGACATTCCTTCTACTGACCTCTTCACCCTGCCTACATGCAACTATTCTGCCTATCGTCCTATATAAGCCTCCCCAGAGAATAAAATTTGTCTGCTTGATAAAAATACTGTCTTTCTGTCCTTCTTTGTATCCCCTTTCTTCTATTCCCTCTTAGGTGTTCCCCGGTTCACCATTGATTGCCCCAAGGGTGGGGGCACTAACCAACCAATCTATTTTTAAATAAAATGATGTTAAGTAATATACTTACTGCTCTCAGAATGTCGTGACCTAGAGGTTTGCCCATCAGTAGAATGAATAGAGTTGACTTTAACCTTCTTTGTCAACTCAATCCATATTATGTTATTACAGATTTGACATGACTGGCTGCATTCATCTTCCATCTGTTGGTTAAGTATATGAAATGAAAACGTTTTAGAATATTGTCTTAAACGGTTTGTTAATAGGGTTAATATTAGAAAACTTTTTATAGTGAATTGTTTACTCTAGACAAGGATTTCTCTGTCTCTGGGGTTTTATATACATACATACATACATGCATACATATATATATATATATATATATATATATATTAAATTGGAAACTATTTATTTAGAGGGGCAACAACTTAGAATTAAATTGCCTCTTTACACATCCTGACAATATAAAATATATTTACTGTATAATCTTGAATTTTAGGCACAAAAATTTTATGTTAACAAAAATATGTATTGTCATGTTTTCAAATAAAGCACGGATATTTAATGTAATAGGCCCAATTTTTAAATTTTTACCTTATCAAATTACTTCTAATAAAAAATTTGTGTTGCTTAAAATACTCTGGTTTTGTTCATTAAATAGTTGACGGTATTGTTAGTATTTGAATCAAATGTGGAAACTAGACATACCTCTTAGACACTTTCTGTTCTGATACATTCCTTGGATGCTGACTTTACCTGACTTGTTATTCAAAGCTTCTTAGTGCTTGTTCCGTATGTGGGAGTCTGATGTAAAGAAATAGCTAATTATAATCACCTTATCCTTCTACAGTGCTCTGGCACATGGTCCACCCATTTGTACAACTGCATTTAACTCATGTTAATCTTGATGTGAAAGTTTTTCTCATGTAATGTTCCCCACAAAGTTATAGAATTACTGCCTCCTGACTTATGTTCTGGATCTTTGCCAACTGTAAGGTTTTCTTCTGAGGCACTCCAACTGCTGCTCCCCTCATCACCCTTTTGTTAGCCTTGAAGCAGTTACCAAGAGATCAACACCTATAAACCTCTAAAAGCAGTTCAGGTGAGCCTACATGGGTACTAATGGGCCACAGGTTGTCCAACCCACCCCTCTTCTTGACACTCTCAACATTGTTTTGGGAACTTAAAACTGAAATAGATGGACTGAAGTCTTCTTTACATCAAGTAACCTCTCTATTTCTCCAGCTCAGATCATCTTAACATTCTCCAGGATCAGCTTGACTCTGTGACTGCTGTAATCCTCAAAAAGGACTAGAATTGGCCACTTGAAATAAGATTTGTGCCATCTTCGAAAATGATGCTGCTTCTGTCCACAACTATTTTGAGATGGAGCCTAGAGACAGGAACAAGACAAAAACTACTTCTAGTTTTATCCTACTCTGATTTTCATACCTATATTGTTTCTATGCTTTTTAAAAAAATATTTTAGTTACTGAACTCCATCCTAATCCCAAACAAAATGTTTCACATAAGCTCTCTCCCAATAGCTCTCACCGTACGAGAGCTCCATTTGTTCTACAAAATAAAAAGACCTTTTAGATGCTATGGGAAAACTCTGGCTAAATGGTACCTTCACTCCTTTCACCTCATATAGTTCTTTACATCAGTTCTCTAATTTCCTTTCCTTGGATGCTCTGTAGGTCCCTGCTACTTCTGTTGCCTCATATCAATTCAACATTACTGGTAATGGGACCAGTTACTGTCACTCTGAATCAATTGTATGTTTTCTTTCACAAGCTCACTTTGTCTCTCCCACCTCCATTCCTTTCTATTCCCCAACGGTCCAAGGAAATCTTTTTCACTTTGTAACCAAGTCACCTGCAGTCCATTCCCCATGGAGGAATTCTCTCTCAGCCTAGATACAAGGGGAGGACTTAGGCCCTGCCCCAAATGATGTGACAGATTTTGATGATCCCCCATGGAAGGCCGCACCCTCCCTGGGTAGTGGATGGGGATGAAATGTGATGGTCGGTGGGGAGCATTCGAGAAAGAGGGAACAGGGATTGAAATGTAAAATAAGATTGTTTCTAATTTAAATAAAAATTTATATTAAAAAAGAACAACCCTCTATAGTTACTTTCCAAGTCTCTTCAGGAACACAGGACAGCAATCACCTGATCCATCACAGGAAATCAGTTAAGGCTTTCCCACAGCTATATGACAGAGTGCCCCCTCTTCAATGGACCCAGAACTATCCCCTCCAACAAAGATTTTCCTCAGCAAAAAATAGCTAGAACACCTCTGCACTGCATTTCTATATTCTATCAGAGTTAGAAATGATAGTTTTTTTGCTGAAGGACTACACTTCCCAGCTTCCCTTGTGGACTACAGAAGTCATTTTTATCCTTACAAAGGGCCACATCAGTCCTATCTTCTCCTGTAGCCATTTTGACCATTTACACATAAGGATGACAAAATGCTCCCTCATCATGAGTAAACATCGTCCTGCCTAAACTGAAACCAAACATTTCTTTCTTTCCACCTTTTCTCCATCTACACCTGTCTTTAAGCAATCTAAATAATGCAGGAAGTATGTGGAGAGGAGAACTTTGACATTTAAAAAGCCAACAGCTAGTCTCAGTCTCACCCACTTCCTGCCTGCAACTTTCAGATCAGGTGGGTTATCAGCTACTTCTCCAATGCCACAACTTCCTGCCCACTGCCATTCTTCCTGCCATGATGATCATGGACTAACTCTCTGAAACTGTAAGCAAGTCCCCAGGTAAATGCTTTCTTTTATAAGCTGTGACTAATACTAGAGGTAATTCTGATGATATTTTAACAAAGAATATGGCTGCTTTATGTAGCAGGCTTTCCCGGACTGCTTTCCCTCAAATTATGACATGGAGACTTAGTTATGAATGCTTGGCCTTATCTTATGCTTATCCCCTTAGCTCTTATAACTTAATTTAACCTGTTTCTCTTCATCTATGTTTTGCCTTGGGGCTTTTAACCTTTATTTCATTTTGTATGTCTTACTTTTCCTGCTTCCCTCATGTCTGACTGGCTAGCTGGCCCCTGGTGTCTTCCATTTCTGATTAATGATTAGTGTGTGAGGGTCTTGCCCACTGTGGGTGGTACCTTTGGTTGTATAAGAATGTATACATGGTGAACAAACCAATAAACAGCATTGCTCCATGCTTCCTGCATCTGCTTCTGCTTGAGTTCCTGTTCAGACTTCCCTCAGTGATAGACTGTGGGAAGACAAAAAACCTTCCCACTACCAACCCAACTTGCTTATCATCAGTTATTTATCAGTGACAGAAAATAACTAGGACGGACCCATATCTAGTAAGAAGGTTGACTCTGTAATCAAAAGTCTCCCAGCAAAGAAAAGCCCAGGGTCAGATGGCTCCATTGTTGAATTCTATCAGTCATTTTTAGAACAATTAATAACAATATTTCTCAAACTCTCCTGACAAAGCAGAAGATGAGGGAGCAATTCCTAAATTATTATCCTAACATCAAAGACAGAAAAGGCACTACAATTAAAAAATAGTGCAGACCAAACATGTTATGAATGTCAATGCTGAAAATCTCAACAAAAGACTAGCAAACAAATCCAACAACATATGAAAAATATTGCACACTGTAACAAAATAGGAGTAATCCCAAAAATGTAAGGTTTATTTGGTATATAAAAAACAATTCAGACAGTGAATGTCTTATTAATAACAAAAACCCATTATCATCTCAATAAACACAGAAACAGCATTTGACAAAAATGCAACACTCTTTCATAAATACAAAACAGCAAACTAGAAAGAGACAAGACTTATGATCTGATAAAAGGTGTTTATAAAAGCCTGCAGCTAGCATTCAATTTGATGGGAAAGAGAAACACAACAAGACAAGAAACAAGATGAGGATGGCCTCCCTAGCTAAGCAATACCATATGAAATGCTCTAGCCAGTTTTAGAAGAGAAGAATGTTATATATGGCCTAAAACTGTTCTTGTAATATTTTGGCAAAGAATATGGGTACTTTTTACTTTTTTCTGAAAAGTCTGTCTGGGGTTAAAGTGAAGAGTTTTGGATTAATTCCATTGTTAGAGGAGATCTCAAAACAGCCTACTATAAACTCTGCTGTGTGGTTATTAGAGTTAACTCTAATGAAGATTTATAAGGAAAATGAGCCAGGTGAGAAAGGAAACATACAAAATGTACAATTTGAGGAGAAAAGTAACACCAGAAAGCTAAGTCCTATGTTCAAGGATATAAACAGATTAAGACATGGAATAAAAGGAGCAGTGACCTCAGGGCAAGGTCCCTCACAACTAAGCTTCCATCTTGTGGAAAGGAATTAAAGAAAAGCTAAGAGCTTGGTGTGATGGTACATGCCTTTAATCTCAGCACACCAAGGCAAAGGCAGGTGGATCTCTAAGCTTGAGGCCAGCCTGGTCTACAGAGAAAGTTTCAGGCCAACCAAACTTATGCAGTGATGGTAACCACTGAAAACAGAAAGCTGGTGAAGATGTAATCAAATGTGTACGTCATCTTCTAGCCCCGACAAGCAACAGATGTTGGCAGCTCTGGCCACATGATTCTGGCTTTAGAGTCAAGAATAAAAGAAAGGGGTTATGGAATCTCTTTCTATGACTAAGGAAACTTGCTGAGGCCAAACATGTGTCAGGGATATCCCTGAATATAAAATAGGGATATCCTAGTGAAGCTGTCAAGGTGAAACCTGGATTTCATTTGAGACCCAGAGATGTTGGAGATTCTAGAGCTGTGGGATACTTGCTGAGAAGAGCTGCTAACAGGGAGTAGAACCAGCCCAACAGAAAGAAGAGTGTTGTAGTCAACAAAGCTTTAAGGAGTTGAAGAACTCAAGAGTGCTTTGACTTCAGACATGGAGATGCAGAGTTTGGAGTTTGCCTATCTGGTTTTCAGTCTTCTTTGGTCCACTATTTCCTCATTATCCTCTCTTTCCTCCATTTTTGGAATGGTAATGTATACCCTATGCTATTATGTTGGAAGTATGTGATCTCTTTTTTATTTTGATTTTCTAGGGGATTACAGTTAAGAGATTTAATGAGACTCAGAAGAAACTTTGAACTTTTAAGTATTGTTGATACTGTGTTAGACTATTGGGACTTTTGAAGCTGTACCAAATACATTTTGCATTATGTTATGTTTACAAGTCTATGGGGACTATGGGATGGAATGTGGTGGTTTGAGTAGGTATGCTCTCCCCCATAGACTCATCTATTTGAATGATTGGCCCATAGGGAATAGTACTATTAGGAAATCTGGCCTTATTTGAAGAAATGTGCCACTGTGAGTCTGGGCTTTGAGATCTCTTATGCTCAAGCTATATCCACTTCCTGTTGCCTGCATGATGTACAAGTCTTAACTACTTCTCCAACACCATGCCTGCCTGTACATTCCCATGTTTCATTATGATGATAATGGACTAAACCAATGCAAGCTAGCCCCAATTAAATGATTCATTTTATAAGAGCTGCTATCACGGTATTTATACACAGCAATAGAAACCCTAACTAAGACAGCCATATAATGAGATATTATTAAGACATGGAAAGGAATGAGGTTCTCATATATGATGTAACAAGAATCTACTTGAAAAATTATGTTAAGGCAAATGTGGCAGTTGTATTACAGGTTTGAATATCCTCTGTGCTACCACCCCTTTAGACAGGTGGTTCTTCCCAGCACTCACAACATGTCCACGTTATCCTATCTGATCCACACACTTGTGCTTGAGCTGCAGCTTATGCACAGGCCTCTGGCCAACAGCACTTATCCCTTTTCCGTACCAGTCTGGACTGCAGTGTTATGCTTTTATGCTCCCTTTTCAAGTCCAATGTGTAAAAAAATATAGTTTTGGAACTCAACGACGACCTTAGCATCTGTGAAACCTTCCATTCTATGCAGCAGTACCTCAATATCAAACTAACTGGCATCAGTGTCACTGACCCTGAGAAACATTGTTACATGCTATCAGCAAAGAGCTGTTTCATCCCTGCCTCAGGGGTTTGCTCACTGCAGAAGCTCACAGACAAGGTGGACACATGGTTGTTACAGGATGCAACAAGCAAGGAAGGAAGCCCTGCAGTACAAATAGTGGTGCCCCCCCTTCCCATTGGTAACCGGTAACTTTGTGAATTAGCTAAAGATGCCCCTGCCCCATATCTAACGTGTGTTATGTTATTGATGATGTCTTGCTTTCCTTTTTAATTGAAGGCAAAAGAGGAATAATAGAAGCAGCTGTTCTCTCTGATTTTTGTTTTTTGTTGTTGTTGTTGTTGTTTGTTTGTTTTAGATTGTTAAGGAAGCTGGGGATCTGCAAATATTTCTTAGTCCCCAAAACCTGCTAATCTCATCCTTTCCTGGGGATGGTGGGAGTTTCCTGAGTCTTCCTAAGGTAGTATATGATACATTTTGGGGATGGAAAGAGTAGTGGTTTATTTTCTGAGGGGGGGTGCTGCAGTGTGAGACAGGGTCTCTTTAGATAATCCTGCCTATCCTGAAACTCAGTTTGTAGATCAGGCTGGCCTCAAACTAAGAGGGATCCACTTGCCTCTGCCTTTAGAGTGCTAGGATTAATGATATGAGTGGGCCACCACCCTCAGCGGTAATGATTCTTAAAGTAGGAGTTAGAGAGGCAAGCAGCAAGTAAAGGCTATAAAGTTTGTTTCCTCCTCTCATTCCCTCCCTGTCTCCCTCCCTCCTCACCCTTTCAAAGGTCTTTAGCCAGACTGTCCTTATTCTCCAACTCTTGAGTGTTAGAAGGCATGCACCACCATGCCCAGTCAAAGTTTTCTTTTGAGGTAATTAAAATGTCCTAAACTTTGACAGTGATGTTTTTAGTGAACATACTTTTTAAAAAGAGAAACAAAGAAAGTCACTATATAGTGACCTTAATGTCACAGCTGGGCTCACCAATGAAAGATACAAGGCTACCTACAAAAAAAAAAGAAAAGAAAAAGAAAAAGAAAAAGGAAGAGAAAAAGGAAAAAAGTAAAAAAAAAAAAAAGAAAAGAAAAAGAAGAAAAAGAGACACTCTGAAAAACTGGATAGGCTGAAGCTAGAATAAATTTCTTCCTCCTGGGGAGCAACAGCATATAAACTAGGAAGCCATTAATTTGAATATGCTCTAGAAACTGGGTTAAGACAGCATACTCTTACCATCTTCCTATGTTACTTTTGTCCCTGGAAAATATATCATTTACTCAGTCACCAGTTTTTGTGGAAATTTAATTTTCTATATAAAGCTTTATTTGGGGTGGTTGGTGGCAATACATAGACAAATGGGTCTCTGGAAATCCTCTATCTGACAGTTAGATGGGCACATAAGTAACCTCCATAAGAGTCAAGAACTAGATATCATATTTTATGTATGTATAAGGTTGGATGAAAGTCATCCCCTGAATAAAAAAAAATCAACATAAAATAGATGAAGTTAGCCAACTGGAGAAGACACCTAACAGATGGTTTCCAACCATGCTGTCCATTGAGATACTTAGAAGCCAGTAGAGTCCCATGAGACAAAGGCCAGTCTTCAGATGGAGAAGCTGTGTTCCTGAAGCAGGCTGTGTTTTCTGCAAATGGTTAACATCATCAGGAGAGCTTCTCCATGAGAATTTGTGTGAATGGGCTTTGGCTCCTGGTCTACCAGGGATTTCTTGTCTTCTGACTTATCATGTCACATTACCAGCAACTCTTTGGCTTCTGGAAGTAGACTTTACCATCTTCCCCAGATATTTACAGCCTCCTACTCCCTAACTGAATTTGCGTCTGCCATTCACAGCCCATCTGTAGCGCCTGTTTCATGAATCAGGTGAAGGCCTGGAGATTGAAATAAGAGACAAGACAGCGGGTCATTCGTTCAATGGCAATGTCGAAATCCTAAATGCCGAATGCTGAATGTTGTTTATTGAAGGGATGGAGTGGGCTTAAATACTAAATTACATTACAGTGGAAAATAACAAGATTTTCAGGCTTAACTCCTCCCCACCAGGTATGTGTTAGCGAAAGAGGAAGAGTAGCAATAACAGCTCTGGTGCAAGGAGGTACAGACAACAGCTTCAGGCTTGCTCAAGGTGCCTCGGGAGGCCATGTAGGTCTCTATAGGTCCTCCTTTCTTTTCATTTAAACTAACACCTGCTTAGGTGGCAGAGGATGTCAGCATAATTCCTTACCCGTCATAGGAGAGGTCACTCAGGCCTGTAACCTTCCTGTCTTAGGTTGGATATTTGCCCCCTTCTGCCTTACCTGTCTCTGATGATTAGTTTGTCTGTAAGCTCAGCCATATGTGACAGAGGCATTTTCTCTTGAGCCAAAGACAGCAGAATCTGTCTTGTTTGAAAGTTGGCCTAGCCTGTCTAATGCTGTGGTGGTAACACCAAGTGCAAGGGCTATGAACCCCAGTAATCTGCCCACAAGATGTCCTTGTAAAAGGTCTTCTGCACTGGCAGGTGGTACTCAGGTTTCATTGATGTTAATGATCTGCATGGCTAAATCATGTATATAATTTAAAAACTGGTCACTCCAGGATCCCTAGAGAAAAGTAACTACAACTGATGCATTATCATAGATATGTGTGAAAGAGAGAGAACAAGAAGCCATATGAGCCTCTCACACAAAAAAAATCCAATTGTTCCTATAGGAGGCTAGTTTGTAGAATTAGTTTTAAAAATACCAATTTGTACTAGATAATTGAGTGTGTTTGGGGTGGTTAAGGCTTCAGCCAATTCACCTGATAGTTGATCCACTATGTTTGCAGTATCTACAGATTGGGAGAGGGCTATCCTAGAAACTGTTGCTGCAGTGGCATAGGTGGCACTGGCAGCCGTGGTCCAGACATCTCCTTTCCTCTCTGCTGCATAAGTTGGTCATCTGTAGAGGTCTCTGGCATAGGTACCATCTGGGGTAGGTGGCCCACAACAGCTATTACTTCATACATCTAGCAGCTAACCAGTCGGCGGACCTGCTGAGAACAATTGAGACTTCCTCCAAAATTAGTAGCATTAGTTAAAACAAAAAAGAAGGGAGCCAGAACACAAGTGCCTGAAATAAAGGTGAAATTCTTATATTTGGACAAAGTGTAATTTTGTAGCTGCTTTACCCAAACTATAATTAGTGGTTAGGAAAAAGGGCAACATAGGGCTACTCAGACCCACAGGCATCAGAATGGGTGGATCTTAATGAAGGCCCATCTGACCTTCTTGCTGGCTGCTACAATCATGGGCCCTCCCCAAATGGAGAACCAGATGCTCAGGCACCCAACCCGGGTTATCTGCATCTTGTGGACCGACACAAACTGACCCTCAGGCCCGTACTATAACTGGGTCGGGCTGCAACATTGTCCAGTAGTGACAATCTTTCACATAACTGAGCCATTGTCAAATGACCAAGGGTGCCAATGCCTGTCGGCCACAGATAGAGCAGCACTATCAATAGTTTAAAATTTTTAAATATAAAGGACAAGAGAAAGGTGATTATGAGGAGACCCTGTAAATTCCCCCCCTTTTTTGTTTTATGAAGATAGGCTTTAATTGTATGATGTGTGTGCTCCACTATGGCCTGACCCTGAGGATTATAAGGGATACCCATCTTATGTGAGATAGAATTTTTTTTTTTTTTTGCAGAAAGAATTGAAACCCTGACTAGTATAAGCAGGAGCATACTAGATTGAACCCAATTTATATCTCCCAATACTTTATGAAAATCATTCCAGCCTTAAAGTAATCTTTTGAGGACAGATAACAGGATATAATGATTAATGATTCAGTACTGATAGGGGAATTCTTGTACTTTTTCTGGGGATATTCTTAAGCCAGTTAGTTGAAGATTGTGTTGCAATTCCCCAAAAGCCTTATTTACTTCCTTAGGATCTGGGCCAGCTAAAAGAATAGCATCCATAAAATGTATAATATACAAGGATTGAAATTTCTCCTTAATGGGGCAATGTAAATTTGACAAATAGTGGGACTATTGTTCATTCCTTAAGGATTAAAATTAATAGAAGGAATGTGAAATGCAAATCGCATACTATCTTGAGGATGCAAGGGAATGGTAAAGAAGCAATCTTTTAGGTCTATAACTAATAAATGATAGCCTTGAGGAATACCTACAGGGGAAGGTAAGGCAGGTTGTGTGGCTCCCATAATTTGCATACAATCATTAACAGCTCAGAGCTCTTGTAGGAATCTACATTTTCCAGAATTTTTAAATAATAAAAGTTAGCATATTCCATGGGGAAGTGAAATGAATGATATGTCCTGCCTCTAATTGTTTCTGTACAAGTTGATGTGCAGCCTGTAATTTCCCAATAGATAAGGGCTTTTAATCCACCCAGACTGGGTTATCAGTTTTCCAGATAATAGGAATGGGAACAGGCTGCACAGCAATATTCCCTAAGAAAAATTGCTCAACCCAGAGCCATCTCTGACTCTTGGATAATTAAATTTTTGGATGCAACAGACTGAAGGGCACCTTGGAGGAACTTTCCCAGCCTTCTTCCTTGTACATAACCTTGGTCAGCTAGCATATTTTTAACAGGCTCAGTGGTAAGGACTGCTCCCATGGCCTGAAGCACATCTCTTCCCCAAAGATCAACAAGGATATGACTTAACACAAAAGGTTGAAAAGGGTCTGTATGTCCTTCATCATCTGACCATTTAAGAAGCTGGTGTTACATTCTGGAGTCACAGCAGTACCTATTCCTCTACTAAAGGCTAGTGAATCATCCATACAGATTCCTTTGGCTGTCAGGCTATGCAGGCTTTGGCCATTTTTTGCCTACCTGCTCTGGAGGCCAGCTGTGGGAAGGGCAGCTTGCCAACCCTTCCAATTAAGATACTGACCTGGTGTCTTTTCTTACTATATCCCAAGCAATTCAAATAGTACCTTTTGTTAGGATTCACACATTCATAATCACACTTCATACACAAGTTTGTGTGGCCACACCATACATACAGAACATAACATACATACATACATACATACATACATACATACATACATACAAGATGGCATCTCTGCTCATAAGCTTCAGAAATTCTTCGTTTTAATTGTTCAAATTCTGCTTCCAAACTATCTTCTTCATCTGTAATAGTAGGAGTATTATCTCCTAGTTGAGATCCCTCTTGTTCTGATAGATTTCACAGATTCTAAATCTTATACTTCCTCAAAAGTCCCAATCATCTCTGCCATTTTTTCTTTTGCTTTATGGCAATGAATTCTTTAGCTGTCTTGTTTTAATCCTGGTGCCCTCTTTTTCAATAGGGCCATTAATTGCCCACTCAGGAATTCCTTAGAGTTACAGGCACCCTCATTCACTTCCTTTGCCAGACCCTGAGGGTGATCTCTTAGGTAATCCTTTCTTCCCAATCTAGGTGGAACTTCCACTTGTAGTGCCACTGCTATAATCTGTTTCAGGAATCAGGTGAAGGCCTAGAGATTGGCATAAGAGAAAAGAAAGCAGGTCATTCAATGGCAATGTCAGAATGCTGAATGCTGTTTATTGAGGGAATGGAGTGGGATTAAATACTGATTTACAGCACAGTGGAAAATTACAGGGTTTTTCAGACATAGCTCCTCACCACCAGGTGTGTGTTAGTACAACAAGAAGAGTACCAATAACAACAGCTCTGGGGCAAGGAGTTCTGGCCAACAGCTTCATGCTTGCTCAAGGTGCCTCAGGCATCCCTGCAGGGCCCTACACCCATCCATATCTTTCTCTGTCCTCTAGTGCATGTGGCAAAATGAGGAGACCTAGTCAGGGAATTATTCCTTAAATAAGAGTCACTTGCTCAATTATTTGGTCTAAAATGAATGATACCTCTACAGCAAGATTGGCTACATGGAGTGCAGAAAATAAACATCACTGGAGCTCCACAGAAAGGGCCAGAGTGGTATTAACTTGACCTCTGACCCATGTGCCCTGGAAATTTGGACAAACATGGGAATAGTCCTGTCAGGCAACACTAGCTATTCTGACCATCTGACTACTTATGGTCTGATTGATGTGTTCACCAAACAATTATTCAATTGTAGTCACTTAGTGTCCTAGGTAATCTCTTCTCCAAGAAAAAGTAGTGTTGTTCAATTCATGTTCTAAGTCAGGACTCTACCTCTGAGCTACACCTCCAGTCTACTGTTCTGTTTCTTACCATAATTTAATACATACATGTCTTGCCTTTAGTGATTTTGTAGCTCCTAAATCTCAGACTCTGGGTCTAATGCTACCTAAATAAAATTCCTGCTCCTAGATTCTTTCAAGAAAGTCTCATTGCCTGTGAGGTTCCTTTGGAAAGACCTACTGGTCTACCTTTCTGAAGATTCCGTCAACTGTGATCAATTGGCATTTCATAAAAAAAAAAGTACTTTACTAGAGTTCAAGTGAAATGCCAAGAAAGGTAGACAATAGAATGAGGAACATTCATCTACAGGGAATTCAGAGCCAAAAAGATAACACAGGGTTTTTATTCAGTTTGAAAAATCCTACTTTTGGTTATAAAAGTCACACAGATTTAATGTTGGAAACTTTGGGGAAACAGAAAAATGTAAATAGTAGAAAATAATGAAAATCTAGAAAGATGAAGAAACCAGGAAGAATATTGGCAACATATTCTGTACTGAAATCTTGTAACTAGATTTTTGGACATTGGTTGTTCACTCACACCCAGACATGAAATTCATTGACATATCAAAGTGAGCTAACTTGGTATTTAGGCAAAAATATAAGTTTTGGGTTTATGAGATTCACTTGTAGATTGACCAATTAACCTCAGTTTTTCTCAAGTTTTAGCACATACATATATGCCTGTATCAGAACCACCTCAGGCAACTCTGAATATGAAAATTTCTGGGCCCAATGAAAACCTATTAAGTGAAAATATAGGATGAACAGTTTACATCTGAATGTACTCCTTGGCTGATTCTTGTGCACACTGAAGTTTGAGAACCGCTGGAGGAAAGCTACTGGGAATGGTGAATACAGATGACATGAATGTGGTTATTTTAAAGCCTGTCTGAAGAAACCTGGATGCTTGTAGGTGGGTAATGGGACTGAACACTGGTACAAACACTCTAGAAAATGGCAGGACTCGGATATTGAGATGGCTCAGCTGATAAAGACCATTGCCACCAAGCCTGATGACCTGATCCCATGGGACCTATATTATAAAAAGACAGAAAGAACACTCAGAGGTTGGTATCTCACTTCTTTCTATGTGCTATGGTGGGCATACAGATGAACAGATGAACACAAGCACTCCCATGTGCATGCACACACGCACACCCACACTAATACATTCTCACATGAGCTGTAGCACACACAGAGACAAATATATTTTTAAAACAAGTGTGGCAGGCAGTAGTCATGTATGTTGTTGCTGAAAAAGTTTTATTTGAGTGGGTAATTAAAAATTTTACTGGGGCGAGTGATATGGCTCAACAGGAAAAGATGCTTGCCTCCAAGAAAGGCAACCTGAGTTCAATCCCCAGAATTCAAATGAGGATGGAAATAACCAGGTCTCACAAGGTATCCTCTGACCACCAAAGCACAGGGGCACAATGCCCTCCTTCTCTGCCCACACATCAATAAATAAATGTAATAAATTTATTATTGTTTATTATAATTATCATTTTCTGTGTGTGTGTGTGCGTGTGCGTGTGCGTGTGCATGTGTGTGTGCGTGTGCGTGTGCGTGTGTGTGTTGGAAGTGCCAATGGCATATGTAGAGGCCAGAGGACTGGTTGTTACCATTCTACTTTATATAGGTTCCAGGGATTGAACTCAGGTTGTTTGGTTTAAACACTAAATGCCTCTACCTGCTTAGCCATTTGCCAAAAGATAGTTTCTTGAAGGAAGTTTGTCAATGTTTATCAAAATGTTAAGTATGATGAGATAGACTCAGCAATTTTACATTTAGGAATTCTTCATTATTTTAGGGAGTATATATGATAAAGATTGTTGTAGCATGTTTATAATGGCAAATTTCTGGGAGCAATACAAATTTCCATCAGCCTACTGGTTAAATGCACTTTTTTTTATTTCTATATGATAGAGCAGTATACAGCCACAAAAAAGCTGCATCTGAACAAACTAATACAAAAAGGATTTCAAGGTCTTATTTACAAAGTTGGGCAAACAAAAACCTGTTATTTATCTTGCAGGAACTGGTCTAAACCTTTCGCAATTATTAATTATTAATTATATATTTTAAATAGTTAAATGTTAATTTATGAATATTTCAGTTTACCTCAAAGTGCACAAACATCCATGAAACTAGAAATTCTTTTACTTCATCTGAAAGGAACTAAAAAAGGCCTTGCTAGGTAGAAGGAAGCACCCACGTTCAATTCCAAACACAGACTATAACTATCTCTTAAAATATCTTGAACCCAGCCTTATTTGGTGGTTTCTGTTTCCTATTTCTTTCTGGTCTGATTAAAAACATTCATTTGGTTTACAAATGTAGGTTTAATTACCAAAAAGTTTCTACTGTCCAACTCAATCAGGCATTGTAGTCCTGAACTCAAAGTAGGACCAAAATTTCAGGAAAAGAATGCTCTTTTTTCCATGTTGAAACTTTATTTAATAGTTATATAAGACTACAAGTATATCTTCAATTAAAAATCCATAGATTTAGAAAGGCAATGGTCCCAGGGTAGCATTGGTTACTATTCATTCCTATTTTCCCTCTTCTACTGGGAAAATTAGCAATTATCAGACACAAAAGGGGCAGATTTGAATGATTTACAAGTAACTTAGAATATATTGTTGACACATGTAGCCTGATTTAGCAAAAATCTTAGGAATCCCTGGGTAGTCATTCTTGTTTTAGAAACTCAATAACAATAATATAATCTCATTACCATGATTGCTTTTCAAATACTTTAACTGTGGATTTATAAAACTTGTGATTAGTTTTCAAATGTAAGACGTATTCAAGTTACATAGTGTAGTTCTTTTAACAAAATAATACCAATCTATTTTGCTTTTAAGTCAAAGTATCCTTTCAAAGTCGTTAAGTCATATTCTTCTTCTTCCTGTCAACACTGGGAAGATCAAACGCCTGAGACTCATATGAGAAGATTTGACTTATGTGAAAGTATTAACACTACATTGTTCCTGTAAGGTTGGAAAAATTTAGCCTACCTCTCCACTGACCCCAGAAAGCTAGAACTTTAAATTCCAGACCCTGTCCCCTGGCAGTAAGTAGGCAAAAGGTCACATTCTTTGCTGTTTACAACAGGGCTGTTTAGGACAGCACCTGTGAGTGAGTGAACACAGGAAGTGAGCTTTGTCACCCCACCCAGGAGCCCACACAAATGCAGACCTCCAGGGCTAAGCACTGGCTTGGATAGTTTAAATTGATTGGTCTGCACTGGATGCTATGAGATAATTGTTTTATGATCTGCAGGCTTTGTTGTAACCCTTTAAAAACTGTCTTAAATCTGTACCCAGGGTCCTCAGTCCTCTACTCCTGTGTAGCGTATGGCTGTGAACCCCAGTGTACTTGGAATATAAAAGATCTCATACTTTTGCATCAAGACTGCTTCTCGTGAGTAATTTGGGGGGGCACCTTTCCTGAGTGGGATCATGAAGGCCCACCCTCTGCTCCTCTGCAGGTCTTTCAGGTGAGGCTTTCAAGTGTCTCAAAGACATTTTTGGCTTTTTTCCAAGAAAAAAAGCTGGTTAATTCCTTGGTTACTTTTTGTCTTAGCTGTTTTCTACTTCTGGGTCTTAACATCCCCCTCCTTCTGAAGTAACACTAACTGCCATTGTGGGCTTGGAGTGACAACTGATCTGGCTTCTTAAAACCAAATGTGGGGTATTGGTTGTGGGAGTTTGGGGACATCCCAACAGATGGTACATCTGAAATATTCTGTCTGATGTAGGGATGGAAATCTTTGAGTGGTTTCTGGAAAGATGTGAGAGGTAGACTAAATGCATGAGTTATTAACCTAGTCAGATAATCAGAAGAAGGCAGAACAGAATATATGTCCAAATCAAATTTCAATAGAATCTCTTGAACTCACAAAATCTCTTTCCACTAGACTTCTCCTTGTTTTTCTTTTGGCTTCCAAGCCAGGATCTGTTTTCAGTCACTATGAAAGTCATTGGAACAGAGACTGAGCATGAAGTCCCTCCCAGACAACTTCTAGGGAGGAACAGAGAAAAGACATTTACCTACCATTTCATTTTTAGGCTAAAACAATAGAGGGCCCATCTGTCTTGGCTCCAGATAGGCACTAGAGTGTTAACTTGAGCTGAGATATGAAGATTCTTATCTGGGCAGCATTCTTTTTTGACACAGTAAATATGCATATTTGATATTGAAATGATGTTGAATATTAGGAGAAAATTAAATTGTATTTTTTATTAAACAGGGAATATTTATTTATTTAAATGTATTTATTTAATTTAGAAACAGTTTTATTTTACATATCAATCCCAATTCCCTCTCCTTCCCATCCTCCTATTCCCTGCACAGATTCCCCCAATCCCACACCCCATTCACTCCCCAGAGAGGGTGAGGCCTTCCATGGAAGACCATCAAAGTGTGTCACATCATTTGGGGGAGGGCCTAGGCTCTCCCCCATGTATCTAGGATGAGAGAATATCCCTCCATAGGAAATGGGCTCCCAAAGTCCATTTGTGCACTAGGGATAAATACTGGTTCCACTGTCAGAGGCCCCATAGACTGCCCAGGCCTCCTAACTGGCACCCACATTCAGAGGGCTTAGTTTGGTTCAATGTTGGTTCCCTAACTTTACGACTAGGGTCTATATGCTCTTGCTTGGTCAGGTCAGCTGTTTCTGTGGGTTTCTCCAGTACAGTCTTGACCCCTTTGTGTAAGCATTTACACGGATCAGATTGGATGGACAGGAATAGATTCTGGCACTCTGGAGCCAAAAAAATACAGAGTGTTACAGCTAGGATGGAAAGATATTCTGGCAACCTGGAGCCAAAGAATACCACAGTTCACAGTAAGCATAGCAGCTTACAGCCCTGCTTCAGTGTATCAGCTCTGCTCCTGCAGGAGAGGGTTTCCCCAGAGAAGTTGTGGCAGTTCCATTCTGGTCTCCTGGAGAGCAGAGTATACAACTCTGCTTCACCAGGTGAAGGTCCTGTACCCCCATCCCTGTCTCCATACCCCCTCCCCCTCCACCTCCACAGTGAAAAGTGTTACAGCCCTGCTCTGCACCACTCCTCTCAGGGTCATCTCTGCTCCAGCAAAGCTCTCACCAAAACCTTATTCAAGACATTTATTGGGAAGGAAGAATCCAGGAGAGTGGCAGCCCTCTGCCACAGTAGCAGAAGACAGCAGGCAGACAGAACTGTCACAAGGTGAACAGGCACAGGGTTTATATATGACTTCTTAGGGAGCAGAGTTTTTTTAAGGGAGATTTCCAGTGTGGGGACTGGTCAAATTTCACTCCCTGAGCTCAGAATGGCTAGATCTCCTGCTCAGGGATTGGTTGGTTTTCTGTACAGGTTTAGGGTTAGATTTGACTCTGGTTTCAGGGCCAAAATTTTTAGCCTTTTGGCTATAATTTTAGGGCCAGGGTGTATTTCTTTCACTGGCTCTGATTCCAGGAACAAATTATTTCTTTGGCACTGGTTTCAGGGTCAGGGTGCATTTCTTTGGTTCTTGTTGCAGGGCCAAAGTGTGTTTCTTCAGCTCTGCTCAGGGTGTGTTTCTTTAGCTTGCCCTTTTTCCTTACAATTTTCTCATCCATCCTCCCTCTCTACAACTGGATTCCAGGAGTTCAGCTCAGTGTTTAGCTGTGGGCGTCTGCTTCTGTTTCCATCAGCTACTGGATGAAGGCTCTAGGATAGCATATAAGGTAGTCATCAATCTCTTTATTGGGGAAGGGCATTTAAGGTAGCCTCTCCACTATTGCTTAGCTGGTTGTTGGGGTCATCTTGTATGTGTCTGAACATTTCCCTAGTGCCAGTTTTCTCTTTAAACCTATAATGGCTCCGTCTATTATGGTATCTCTTTTCTTGCTTGCCTCTAATCTTCCCCTGACTCAATCTCCCTGCTCCCTCATGTCCAACTCCTCTTCTCCACTTTTCTTTCTCCTACCCTCCAACATTTTTCTTATCACAAAGAAAATCATTAGTGAGGAATAGTCTAAATATTGTCTTGTATACTTAAATTTAATATAATTTCTAAGAATTATTCCTTGAATTGTCAAAAACAACATACCAATCTTTAGTTTTCCATTATACTTTCTTGATGAATGTTTAAGATCATTCAAGTGGCCTATATATATATATATATATATATATATATATATATATATATGTGTGTGTGTGTGTGTGTGTGTATGTGTGTGTGTGTGTGTGTGTGTTTGTGTGCTGTTGTTCTGTCATGGAAAGTTGAGGCTCTAATCCTTCAGGTTATTTGGGCTTGAGAGTGAGCTCTGACTTCTCTAGTCTCCACTTAACCAGCTGTTTCATCTAAGTGAGGATAAGTCAAAGGCCTTGATTCACTGTGGTTTTGCTTGAAAGTTTTGAGGAATTTTTTTCTGTGTATTAACACTCCTGTTTGTAAGCTGGACACTGGATAGAATTTATTGAGTAGGGTCTCCATGGCCTCTCTAAACAAGAAAACAGGTGACTTGCCACAGTTATAAAACAGTTCAAGAATTATCCCACAGCCAGTTGGACCTAGTTGACCACATTTCCTAATTCTTTCACTCCTTCAATGTGTTTCCACTCCCTGATGACTAAGCATTCAAATATACAACCCTATAGAAGGGTGGAGAAGGGGCAACCATTATAATTCAAACCACCATTATATTGGTAAATGACATTATTATTTATCCTGGGTGCATCTTATAGAAAACACAAAATAGTCATTTTTTTTTTGTTTTTGTTGTTGCTTTATACAATGTTGGAAATGATCTACCATAACCATACTTTT
This sequence comes from Cricetiscus sungorus, assembly GCA_030556225.1. Lineage (NCBI taxonomy): Eukaryota > Metazoa > Chordata > Mammalia > Rodentia > Cricetidae > Cricetiscus > Cricetiscus sungorus. The sequence continues at coordinate 17,385,462 of JANBXA010000609.1, read as the reverse complement.
GGTTTTGAATGAATGTAATTAGCAGATAGAGAGTAACATCAAATAAATAGCATGGCATTGATGTGGAATATTACTTTAACTATGTAAAGATGTGTTACATTTATTGATGTTATATTTTTTAACTATGAAAAGATGTGTTGCATTTTTTTTTACCTTGCCTGTCTAAGGCACCTGATTGGTGTAATAAAAAGCTGAACTGCCAATACCAAGATGGTAGAAGGGTAGGTGGGACTCGCAGGCAGAGAGAATAAATGGGAGAAATCAAGGTCAAGAGGAAGAAGAATGAAGAAGAGGATGTGGAGAAAGAAAGGGACATGCTCAGCCAGGCAGACACTAGCCAGACATGGAGATATATAGAAAGAATGAAAGCCCTGAGGCAATATGTAGATAAAGAGAAACAGATTGAAATAAGAACTAAGCTAAGGGCAAGCTTTTAAAACAAATAATAAGTCTCACTGTCATGATTTGGGAGCTAGCTGGAGATCAAAAGGAAAAAAAGAAAAAGAAAAAGAAAACATTTATTATCAACTATCTCAACACAGGCTCAAGAAACATCACAAATTGGGGGGATCTAAGAGCTAGAGGAGGAGGGCTTCTGGACATGGCATGGCCATTGCAAACATGAATTCACAGCTTCTATGTTTATCTGTACAAGACTTTCATTAAAGCAAGCCTGTCAAAATTCCAGCATTGCTGGGGAAGGGCTTGAGAAGATTCACCTCTAGGTAAGGAGCTAGTGACAGCTGATGGCTTCTTTGGGAGAAGGGTCTGTTGTTAGGGCAAATAGTTGTATTATTTTAATAAATGTTTCTTGCTTTGAAATCCATGTTCATATCACCTTGTTGTTTTAAAATCATAACCCACTGGGAAGAAAACAGCAATAAACTTCAAATACAAAATAGCAATGAAGTTCTCAGTTTTGTACTGCTTTGGTTATTTTTAAACACATTTTAATGGTTTTAATAACAGCAACTTGACACATTTTTCTACATATTAAGAAAAGCATTTTTCTTGCAGCCACAAGGCAAAGAGACAACTGATGTATTTCTCACCATACTATTTTAGTTTGAAATACAGTGAGGGAAATACAGTAAATATTTAAATACAATATTTAAAGTTTTGAGAATTAACAAATTCTTGATAATACATGAATGCTTTTCATATACTGCTCTGTAAGGGACTATACTTTATGAGACAAGACCTTTCTATGTAGCCACTGATCGCTTAATACTAGTTACAGAGCCCAGACTCAACTCAGACTTATGGAGATTCTTGTACTTCAGCCCTGAGTTCTGGAATGTGAGCCACAACACTAAATAGGAATGTGTGTCAAACTCAAGTCATGGGACGCAATGAGACCTTTTAGTTATTTATTACTTCAGTTTCCTCTCTCTCTTTCTCTCTTTCTCTGTGTGTGTGTGTGTGTGTGTTTGTGTGTGTGTGTGATCAAATCACTTTATTCAGAGTTATAAAAGAGTCAAAGAACTAAGGAAATCAATGGGCTTTGACCATCTTAGCAGGGCCAAATTTTAGTTGTCTCTAGGTTTTGGAAAGACAATTGTAACTCTCCAGTGAGCACTTCTTCTCTCAAGAATTTGGGTTCAATCATCATCAGCATAAAAAGGAAAGGGGGAAAGCTTGTACAAGTTGGACATAGTTGTATGCACCTATAATCCTAGCACTTGGGAAACTAAGGTAGGGCAATGGCTATAAAACTGAGTTCAGCCTGGGATATCTGGGACTACATAATAATACCCTGTAGAGTCTACTACACAAACTCTGTGGTAAGTACAGCTTAGGGTTTTAGGGTTTCCTAGCAAGCACCAGGCCCTGGGGTCTATTCTCTGCACTAGAAAGAAATAGCTCCTCTAGAAATGCCATAGAACATGTCTATGTTTTGAGGACTGCACAATGAATTTTACTTTACAGCAGTTGCATAGCAATTGTAAACCAATTGCCTTCACTTCAGGCTGCTCAAACAAGATGGAGACCAACCAGTTAATGACACACAGTTTGAAATGCAGTGCCAACCCTGACGGATATTAAAACAGAACATCCTCAGGTTTTATTGCTGATGACTTAATGGGTCAAGTGTTAATGAGGGAAAATTCCTTTGGCAGTTCAGCAAATAGTCTTATTGCATTTTCTACAGAATAAAAGCCCTAATATTCTTAGAAACCGCAGCAAAGTTGGACAAGACATTTACCTACTTATGTATTGTTTTCTACACAAATTGTCATTGAACCACCCAATACTAGGTAAACTAATATGGATGAGTCACATTTAGTATATAGAGCATCTTACAAATAAATAAAACTAATACAGACACTATCTTTTAAAAATTATTTCATTTGTGTGTATGTAGCATGGCACACATGTGGAAGTCAGAGTATAACTTTTTGGAGTTCTCTCTACTCTCCATGTGTGTCCTTGGGTTAGAGCTCAGCTTATTAGGCTTGGTAGCAGGCAAGTATTTTTACCCACTTGAGCCATCTTTCCTGCCTAGAAAATACCTTTTCAGTATCTTAATGAAAGAAAAAAAGTAGTTTAAATGCAAATGTGGGACATGCTTGTTTACAAGCTTTCGAAAAAATTTTCTCTTCAAAGACAGAAAGTAAGTACAGAATATATATGTATTTGTTACCTTAACACCAAATTATAAGCATTTTCCAAATTTTTATGAACCATAATTACTTTTTAATGATTGTATAACATTTCTTCAAATGAACACACTGATTTTAACAAGGACAGCACATGTATATTCTCATAATTTTGCAGTTTGAAATTATGTTGTGATTAAAATACATAGAACAAAGTTATTCATATACTTGGAATTGCTTATAAATATTAAGTTTCTTTAATAAAGAACATTACTCTTAAAGAAATGCTAGTAACAGGCCAAAAGCTTTATATCTAATACAGCATCTCTGTGTGTTATTTGGTGCTGGTGCAGCTGTGGAACTAGGCTGGCAAGAAAACTGCTCATAACAAGATGGAGCCTACAACTTGGGACCCGGGAACTTTCACTTAAAACTTGACAAAAGCTTAAAAGGGGATTTTAGAAACAAAAAAACAATTAAGGGTTTTTTGGTAACAGCATTTTTCTCGGTTGGGCTCTGTTTTGCTAGAGACAAGCAGAGATTTGCGGGGCTCCTTTAAAGGAGGTTTCCTGACCGTTTTACACTGTGTTTTAAAATACATGTAGGCTTGGGAGAGAAAAAGAAACAGGATGTTGTTTAAAAATAAAGGAATAAAAAGAGAGTAGCTGGGTGTGCTGACACACACCTTTAATTCCAGTACGCAGGAGGCAGAGACAAGTGATTTTAAAGTGAACCTGGTATACAGAGTTAATTCCAGGATAGATAAAGTTTACACAGACAAACCCTGTCTCAATAAATAAAAAACAGAAATAGAAATAGAGTAATAAAAAGCCATGTGAAGATGGAAAGCACACTGAGAGTCCAGATACTGTATGCTATTGTGTTGTCTTTGTATTGTTTGATTGCTGAGGAAATAGCAACAACTGTTAAAACAAATGCTGCTGGATTAATCCAATTTATATATTTTAAAAATGCTTTGACTTCAAAATTTAAGTCTAAGGACAGATTACTGGGGAAAAGAATTTCTGTTTTTGTTTCCACAGAAAATGAAAAGCTGTGGATTGCTTCCATACCAACATGGTTTGATCAAGCAAGACCCCCTGAAGTAAAGTCCTAGGTGACCCAACATTCAAAGCAGCTGGGACAAGGCAGCCTTGCTGACCACTTCTGCATCTTCTTAGGATTCCCAAGATAGCAGCCCCTACCATCAGGAAGCAGTTTGGAAAGAATGACGTCTAAATTTCCAAATATTGTTTATAAAATGTTTGTTTTCATTTATATGGGGTTAGTTATAAACGGTTAATGACCACAACCAATCTCTTTAAAGGTAAAAAGGGGATTGTGGTAATATATATATGAATACTCTGTTTTGGAATGGTTTTTCATTTATTGATACAAATTTAAGGTCAATTGTGGGATATATATATTTCCCCTCTTGGTTAGGTATTGCATTTATATAGCTAATTTTAAAACGTTTAATTTAGTACAGATTTTAGATAGTTACCTTTAATAGTCAAAACTTTACTTAGGTTTTACCTATAATAGTGAAAACTTTTAGTTAAGTTGTTTAGGGTTTCTAGATATACAGAGATATATTTGAAATGTATAAATATTACTTCAAACCTTTCAAAGACCTACATAATATGGCATTTAAAGTGGTCTAGGTTTTTTTCTTAACAGTGAGGCATAACTTCTCCTGGCAACACCACCTGCATCAGAAAGGAAGATGGACATCGAAGAAACTTGTTATGGAGTTTACTTCCAATCTGGCAAGACTAGCCTTTTGGGCAAGATGCTGCTCTTGTCTGGACTGTTTGACTTTATGCTGTATAAACTGAACATGCAGGACCCACAGGAATGTGACAGTGGATACAAAATGGACATTACTACAGGGTTCCTGCTTCATGGAAGAGTCTTCCAGACAGTCTACAGGACACAGAGAAAAGTGACTGACAAACTGCCAATACAGGTGCACAGTTTAAAGTTTCCTGCTTTTCTAAGGAGTCTGCCAGACACACTATGGCTTATAGGCTGAAGAAGGGACATTTCAGAAGAACTTTGGGTAACTGATCAGGTAGCAAAATGTCTCTGTCATTTCTAGAGTTTGTACACTATCCTTCTGTAGTCTTCGATGGAGTTGAAGACAGATAGTTATTGTCATAGTTTTCCTTAGTTAGGATTAAAAATAAGTTACATATAATACTTTAGACTCACAATGATAGTATAGATGATAAAATATTTTCTTTAAGTCTTACTAAATGTTAATGGACTAAAATATTGTTAACTATAGTTCTTATTTGATATGTTTTGTTGTATATTTTACTATGTTAAAGTTAAAACCCTTCTTTTTATTTTAGACTGAAAAGAGGAGATGATGGAATATGTCATTCTGTAAATATGTTTCTCTTATTGGTTGATGAATAAAGCACTGATGGCAAATAGGAAGGCAAGATAGGAGGGACTAGGAGACAAGGAAGATTCTGGTAGATGTAGTAGTAAGAGATTCAAGATGTAGAGACTTGAGTGAGCAGAGGTCCAGACCCTCTCTGCAGTAAAATAAGATCACATGGAGACACTTAGATTAATAGAAACGGGTTATTATTTAAGACAGAGCTAGTCAATAAGAAATTCTAGTAACAGGCCAGCAGCTTTATATCTAATACAGTATCTCTGTGCGTTATTTGGGGCTAACACGGCAGTGGGACCACGCTGGCAGGAAAACTACTGGTAACAGTGGCACTCAGCTTTAATTCCAGCACTTAGGGGCATACACAGATAAATCTCTGAGTGTGAGAGCAGCCTGGTTTACAAAGTGAGTTCCAGTAGAGCCAGGGCTACTCACAGAAACTGTCTTCAAAAAACAAACAAAACAAACAAACAAACAAAAAACAAAAACAAACAAACAAAAAGGAATATTATTCATTTAGTATTAATGTAGAATGTTAAAATGCTTGTCAAAAGGACTGTCAACTATTACTTTGCTTGCAGCAAATGTGTGTTTCCACAACCCTCTACCAAGTTTAGGCATTTTAGAACTTTTTAGTGTGTGCTAATTTAATGGGGGAAAATATTGCTTTGTTTTAATTACATTTTTATCACTGGAGATTATAGTTATTCTTTGCTGGTTCTGTATCATTAAAAATTTGTTTAGTTTAAGTATTCATGTTGTTATTTATTGATGTATATGAGGTTCTTAGATATTAAAAATATAAACCATTGGCCCAACTCTGCAAAATGTATCACAAATGAAAATCTCAGCATTTCTTCTTGGACCTCCAGTTTTAAAATAGCTATATTTTAAACTGAAACATGTAGCTAAGTTACTTTTCTAAAATTTCATATTCAATATTTTCCAAAGCTTCACAGTGCATATCACCTTTGATTGTTTTTATTTATTTTTACATTTAAAAATACATTTTTTATTTTAAGTGTGTATATGCATATGGGTCAGTTTGTACATGCCATTGTACTTATGAACAAACTGGAGGATTCAGTTGTCTCCTTCCATTTTCTAAGTCCCAGAGGAATTGAACTCAGCACATCAGGCTTTGTGACAAGCATTTTTTTCCTACTGAGCCGTCTCAATATCCACATTTATTTGATTTTTAGTTGATACACAATTTCACTATTTAATCATGCATGCCTCATATTCATGTGCCTCCTGGGAGCTGGTTGCTAAGGCATGTATCTTCATGTTCTGCTCAGTTTATCATTCCTAAATTAATTTTCTAAGGGAAATATTGGTCAGTGAATTTGAGTTTTAGCTATTTGTGCACATAGCATTTCTGTTTCCCAAACTTTCAAACCCTTTAACGATTCAAGAGATTGTTTGAACTCAAGCTCTCTGTTCCTCAGAGGCTGAGTGTGAGCCAGAGTTTGGGGTGCAGTACACATATAAGGGATCATCTTTGTGGTATGCATCAGAAGAGGTGAACCTTGGAAGTGCTCATGTTCTGAAAGCAGGACCAGGCAGAGGTGTGCTATGTGGAAGACTGACCTGGGATAGTGGGAGGTCTGAAGCTAGAATGCCCTTCTGCATGATCTTGTCTTGAGATGCACGGCCCAAGCTTTTTCCATCAGCCTTGGCCACCACCAGATCTACATCTATACAAGAAGCATGACATTAAGGTGGTTGGCCCTTTTGGCATATGACAACTTTTAAGAGACTTATCTGGGTCTTTTAGCCACCAACCCTCTCAGCAGCTGGGGTAATGAATGTCTCAAAATTAAAAATGAAGTCTGAAAAAAAGGACCACTGGATCTGCAACAGCACTAAAAATTGCTAGCAGATCTTGCAGTTATTTTGGCACAGTTATATCGTCTATTATATGGCCCAGTTCTATTTCTGTGTCACATTATAATGTCTGGCCTTTGTATGGGTCTGGGTGGAGTGTATGCTTTTATTTCCAGGTGTGTGTTAGCATTTTTGAATCAAGCTTAGTTTTGCCTTTAATGAAGAATAGTTTCCCTGAGTTTCATGGGCTTTGTAGGTCTGTGAGATTTTACTCATATATATATATATATATATATATATATATATATATATATATACATACATACTCATTCTATCAGTTCTGTTCCTTTGGAGTAATATAAGAAGCAAATATTTTTATCCCATTACTGAGCCATCTTTCCAGCTCCTCACCTTTCTTTTTAGTTAATAAATTATTGTTGTTCTTGTATATATGTGTGAGTAGCCCACACATATGCCAATGGTATATTAATCTAAACTGATGACAACTAATAGAAAACACTTACATAAGTCAATGTTGTCAGCTCCCTAAAAATCCAATTCATGGTCTGTTCTTCTCTAAAACTGGCATGCTCTTATCTGATATAATAGATTTTTTGTTGCAAACTTTTTCTCATTACAATTATTTTAATTTAATAAGAATTAGCATCCACTCTTGCTCAGTATTATGAACAGGATTACTTTATATGTTTAAGGCTGTTTACAAAGATGTATAAGTATTTTGTGTATTTGTGTGTGTGTGTGTGTGTGTGTGTGTGTGTGTGTGTGTGTGTGTGCACTATGTTTATGTACATGTCTACAGAAGAGGGCATCTGTTAGACCTAAAAAGGCTGGGACACAAGGCTTAGTGGAACTTCCTGAACCTGGCTAAAGTTTGGTGACTTGTCTTTGGCCTGTAACCTCCATGTGAGAGTGACTCAGCAAGGTCTGATATAACTAACCACTAGCTTAGTAGAATATTATTGGCCCTTTCTCCTCAGGTCACCTTACCCCATCGTAAGATTCCTACCCCCTACCATAACCCTATATAAGTCTCTGCTTGATAAAATAAAAAGAGATACTGCTTTGAAAGTCTCCTGATTCAGTGTGTTTGTCTCCCTGGTAACTAGTAGTGGGGAGATCTGAGTCATTGACACCCACTATCCCGCTCAGCCCTGGGAGGAGACCAGATGGACCAGCCCTTGCCCAACCGTACCTTCTGGATCAAGTGCCCCTGGAGCAGGAGTTATAGGTGACTGTGAGCAACTCCACATGAGTGCTGAGAACTGTCTTGTATAAGAGCAGCAAGTGCCCTTAGCTGTTAAATCATTTTTGCAGCCTACCATCTTTCATTTTTATGGGACTTTGTGAGGTTCTTCTCTGGAAATAGTCATGGAATATAAATTCTAAGGGGAAAATTTATAATGATATGGTTTGGATTTGGAATGTTCCCTGGAAGCTGGGCATGGTTCTTTATGCCTTTAGTCCCAGTGTCTGTGATGTACAGGCAGAAAGATATCAGTGAGTTCCAGGCCCATATCTACAGATAGCCAAGACTACATAGAGAGACCCTGTCTCAGGAGAAAAAGGAAACAATAAAATGTCCTGCTGAAAAGCTTATACGTTGAAGGCCTGGTCCCTAATGTATCAGTATTCAGAGATAGGTCCTTTGAAAGTGATCAAACCATGGAAGTTCTGGTGCCATAAATGGATAGATTCAAAGCTTATTAGGCTATTGAAAGATGTGTGGAAACAATATAAAGTGGGCCCAGAGGAAGAAGTAAGTCATTAGGGGCATGTTCTTGAAAGGTATACTTTCCTTTACTCCTTTCCTTCTCTTCTTTGTTTCCTTGCCACATGAGGGAGGACTTTGCTCTACCATTTCGTCCCCACCATAACATCCTGTATTAGTGTGGTCCTAGAAATAATGGAGCTGAGTGATCATGAACTGAAACCTCTGATATAAGAAACCAAGACTTAGTTTTTCCTTTTGAGTTGCTTTTCTCAGGTATTTTGCTACAGCAATGTAAAGTTGACTAACTTAGTCAATACAAGTATGTAAAAAGTTTATTACAGATTTCCCCCTATTTATTATAATTGGGGATCATTTTAACACTATCATGAAGGATGACTTGAAACAAGGAAGAACTTCTACTGGAGTGATATTAAAATTGAATGATAGGAATCAGTCATGCTAAAAGTTGAACAAAGCTATAGGCAGAGAAGGAGTAAGTTTAAGGATAAGGGTTGATCAAGGAGTTGGCACAGTTGAAAAAGAATTTTTTTTTATTTTTTTAAATTTCACTTATTTATTATTAGGGGGAGCACATGTGCCAAGGTCCATGTCTGGAAGTCCGAGGACAATTTGCAAGTGTATGTTCTCACCTACAGCCACGTAGACCTTGAAGATCAAATTCTAGGTTGTTACACTTGATAGTAATTGTCTTAACTCACAGAGGAATTTTTCTGGCTCTGAAATGGAAGCATTTTTCCATACAAAATATAATAAGGATGAATGTTGGAGGGTATGAAGACATTTGGAATATATCCTGCCAGAAAAATGCTCCCACAAAGCAGGACATATTTTTCCATTGTTCTAGTTTGCTTTATATTGCTGTGATAAAATATTCTGATCAAAAGAAACATGAGGTAGAAGGATTAATTAGCTAATGTGTCCCAATTACAACACATCATTGAGGGAATTCAAGGCAGGAAGTGGAGTAGGACAGGATCCTGGAAGCAGGAATGGAAGCAGAAGCCATAGAGGAACACTGATGACTGGCTTGCTCCCATGGCTTGCTTAGACTGCTCTCTTATACAATGCAGGGCTACCTGCCAAGGCATGCCAGTCCTCCCAATTGTTTTAGACTTTGAATATCAACCATTAGTCAAGAAAAATCCCTCACGGACCTATCTATAGGTCAGTGTGACAGAGAAAATTCCTCAATTGAGATCCCTCTCCCCAGGTGTGCCTAGATGTGAGTCAAGTTGAAGAAAAAAATCTAACCAGAATACATTAGTTTGCACAATTTTGTGCTTTCATGTATCAATTAAAAATAAATTTAAGGATGGTATATGTGGTGGAGCACTTGCCTAGTGTGTGCAAGGTCCTAGGTGAAATCTCTAATATGGACATAAAGAGGGAAGGGAGGAAAAAGAAAGGAATTATCAAAACAAATACATTGAAAAATAATAAATCAGGCAGCAGAGGCCAGTAAGATGGCTTGGTGAGTGAAATTGCTTCCTGCCATCCCTAAGGAGCTAAGTTCAACCCCTGGAACCCACATGGTGGGAAGAAAGAACCAATATTCTCTGGGATTTGGGTGTTTTGTAGATGTATCACTTGATACTGGGCTACACTGCTGTGCATTTTGATTACTTGCCTTTTTCTGTGATGGTCTCCACTTATTATGAAGAGAGAATTCCTTGATAAGGGGTGGAGACTACACTTACTGGGAGTTATAAGGACATATATTTAGAATGCAGTTGTAGATTATGTGGCTTCAGTAAAGTGGCAGTTGTAGATCCATGACATCACTAGCCCCAGGAGTTGGCTAGATTTCCACTACTAGGAATGCTTTTCCTCTTGTTCAACATATCTAGGGTCTTAAGTCCAATTAAAGGTCTGTTGGTTAAACTAAGTTATGCCACTACTGTACCCTTAGAGTTATCAAACCATGTTGGTAATTGTTGTGGTCCATAGGCTGGGCAAGACTGTTGCTTGCTTCTCACTGTTGGAAGCTTGCATGGCACCTGGTATCATGAATGCTAGTCCATAGGGAGGAGGCATTCAGGTCAGTTCCAGCCCAGAGGTTCTGGGTACTGTTCCTGAAGTGCACAGTCTCTTCAGCAATAGGGACTTACCTTCCACCTCTGGAGCAACCAAGGGCAATACTAATAGCCTGTCATTTTTTGGGAGTCTCTTGGACAACCCTGACCAACAATTCAAAAGAGGATTTCTCATACTTGGTATTGGGCATTTGTTAGATTGTCCCTTTTGGATGAAGCATTGTCATCCCAGATGGAACATTTTTATTTAAAACTGTATATGTATACAAAGCCTTATATGTATCATCATTGTTTGATATTTTTAAGTAGGGTTTTTTTCCTAGAATTCTTACTGTAATTTTACCCCCTCTCCTTCTGCCTTTATCGCCATCCCCCTCACTAATTAGATCACCCCATTTTTCCATTTCTTCCATCAGTAGCTTGTTATCCCTTTTTTATTGCTTCTTACCCCTACTGGCAACTCCAACAATGGTTCCTTTTTCCTTCCCTGGTTTCTGCAGTGACCCTAGGGTGTGAACTCACATCTGAAGATTTGGAGCTAAGAGCTTCATATGAGCAAGAACATGTGGCATTAGTCTTTCAGGGTCTGGGTTGGCTTTTTTGAGTTTTGAGTCAGGGTCTTCTTACAAGGTAGTCTTGACTGACTTAGATCTCTATATTCCAGGCTGTCCTTGAATCTGCAGCAGATCCTACTGCATCTCCTGTGTAGTACTGCATTGCATTTGTGAGGCAACATGTCTTTTTGATTTTTGAAATAGGATCTCATCTAGCCTGGGATGGCTTTCAACTCACTATGTAGCTCAGAATGCCCTTGGTCCTGCATCCACCTCCAGAGAGCTTCAATTACAAGTGTGTGCCACCAAACTTGACTCTCTTGTGTCATTTCTCTCCAAAATTGTTATTTTCTGAAGTTGATATGTAAGTAGAGTTTAAAGCCAGTATTTTGCATTATGCCCCCTCCTTCTCTCTCGTCAATCTCATAGCAAGACTGTCCTCAAAATGGTGATTCTTCTGCCTTAGCTTTTGAGTGTTAGAATTATAAGTATATGCCACTGCACCTAGCCTTTTGGTACTTTACCTTGTGATGTCTCCCAAGTGTCTTAATAACTTGTTAGTTTTTCTCTTGTTAATCTGACTTTTGTTTCAGGGGTCCATTAGATCCCCTAATGTAGCTTGAAAAAAGTTAATTTTCTTCTAGAGGTGATCAAGAAATTTGTCCCTGTAGAATCTTGCCATACATGCCTAGGATCTGGGGCTTTATTTCTTAGCAGTTAGAAACCATTGTAAAGCTTCAAGAAGGGGAACTGAAAGATCTCATCTATGTAATAACTGCTATGGGAAGTATGGCTTAAAGGGGACAGGTGACAGCATAAAGAAAACAGCTAGAGGGCTGCTGCATTGGTTCTGGTAAAAAAAAAATTAGTGCCTTCAGATGTTAGCACTAGAGTTCAATTGTGGAGAACTTGCCTACCATTCATGAGGCTCTTGTTCTCTATCCAGTAGTGAAACACACACACACACACACACACACACACACACACACACACACACGAGAGAGAGAGAGAGAGAGGGGGGGGAGTTTGGCATGATACTATATCATCAAAAGAATGAGGTGGAGAATTTTGAATTTCAGTTCTGTTGGAGGAGGGAATTGCTCTGAGAGGTGACAGTGTAGTCATCATTTCCCAAGGTAGAGGAATCTTGTGTTACTTTTCACATTGTCATAAAATTAAGACAATATTTCCCATCAAAGTATCTTTATAAAATGTTTTAAAGTTTTAGATAAGTGAAATGAATTTTCATTATCAGTTTTTACTCCTACCTGTGCCTTATAAATCTGGCACAAGGGAAATGCCCAGAGATATACAAGGATCAACCCAACTAACAATCTAAGAAACAGTGGAGAGGCTACCTTAAATGCCCTTCCCTGATAATGAGATTGATAACTACCTTATATGCCATCCTAGAGTCTTCATCCAGTAGCTGATGGAAGCAGAAGCAGACACCCACAGCTAAATAAACACTTAGCTGAACTCCTGGAATCCAGTTGCAGAAAGGGAGAAGTGATGAGCAAAATGGGTAAGACTAGGCTGGAGCAGTCACAGAGACAGCTGACCTGAACAAGGGGGAGCTCATGGACTCCAGTCTGATTGCTGGGAAACCAGGATAGAACTGACCAAGACACCCTGAACATTGGTGTCAGTTAGGAGGACTGGGCAGTCTATGGGGCCTCTGGTAGTGGAGCAGTGTTTATTCCTAGTATACCTATTACAAATGGACTTTGGGAGCCCATTCCACATAGAGGGATACTTTCTTAGCCTAGACACACACAGGAGAGGACCTAGTAGGCCCTGTCCCAAATGATATGACAGGCTTTGAAGACTCCCCATGGAAGGCCTCATTTTCCCTGGGAATCAGAAAAGGGATAGAATGGGGTTGCGGGGGCGGAGCAGGGGAGGATGGGGGTGTGAGGGAACTGGGCTTGACATGTAAAACAACCTTGTTTCAAATTTAAATTAAAAAAGGGAAAATAAAAATGTATTAAAATGAAAAAATGAGTCTGTTCCTTTGAATTTATTTTTATTCTTTTTCTTTTGAGACAGAATCACTTTGTGTAGACCTAGATGCCCTGGAACACACTATGTACACCAGGCTAGCCTTGAATTCAGAAACCTGCCCATCTTTGCCTCCCATGTGCTCAGATTAAAGGCCTGTGCCACCACCACCGGGCTATTTTTATTCTTCTGAGCCTGAGAAACTGGATAACAAACTATTCTAAACTCCCTATAACTAAATCATGGAGGCATTGTCCTTATCTGCTGTAGCAGTCTTTTCCTTATTCCTTCCGCCTGAAGGAGGATGTAGATGACTAGATCTTCTCTCCTTGTAGTGTTCTTACCATTCCTTGCTTCTTTGTTTTGTTTGCCCCTCCCTCCACCTTACCTATCCCCAATTCTTCCTTACCTCCTTTTCCCCTTGTTTATGAGAAGATAGATGACAGGGAAACTTATGTGGGCATGGGAAGAAGGAAGAGCCCATCAACCCAAAGTCTTTTTGAAGTCTATTGCTAACTTTTAGAAATAAGTTTGGGGTTGCAGAGAAAGAGACCATCACTCCAATAAATGTGTCTCAAAATGCCAAAACTTTACAAAGGGGTGTAGTATTCACAAAAGTGAATGAGAAAGTGCACCAGGCCAAGAAGTTCACTTAGTTTTAGTTCCATGCAGAGGGTGACTGTGTTTTTTCTCCACAGGCTGGGGTTGGACCCCACAGTCTTTCATGACTGGTTAATTTTGAAAGATCAGCGCAAAGGCAATGAAGGAAAGCAAGCCGGGATAAGCCATTTAAGCTACTTAAAATCCAAAATTGCAGCAGGTCTTTGTGTATATCTTGTTGGGGGAGATTAAAACATTTGCAACAACAGACATGCTAACATGGAAGTGGTTGATCTCACAGGGCCTAAACTCTAGACAAAGTTCTAGTGACAATTTAGGAATGTTGAGAATGGGAGAAATCGCCTTCCCAAGGGACAAGCACAGCAATTGGTTGTCCAATACCAAATGTTCAGCCTGAAAACATGTGCACACAGGTAACATACTGACTGAACAAATTGTATCTGTGTATTAAGAATACATATATAAAATTATAGATAACAGCAATTGAAACAGAGGCCATACATTTGAGAAAGATCAAGGGTGAGCAGCTAGAGGCGGGGAAATAATATAATTAAATTTAATTTCAAAGAATAAAAAATAATTATGAAAAACACTTGGATAATAAAGGTCTTACAAACTGAGAGAGATAAAATTTTGAATAAAACTCATATATTTTAAAAAGGTTTAGAAGGTGGGACAGATAAAAAGATTTTAATTTTTGTCACAAGCAAAAGTTTTCTAGTTTTTTATGCTAAGCCTAATAATATTCAATGTTTCTTACACAGCCAAGATTCAAGAATTCCAAACCAATTATAACAAAATTTGCTATAAACGTTGTTGGTATAGAGACCGTATTTGATTTCAAATACAAATGTTGTGGGGTGTGTGTGTGTGTGTGTGTGTGTGTGTGTGTGTGTGTGTGTGTGTGTTATACATGTGTGAGTGAAAGCACACAAGTACACATGTGGCATCAGAGGACAGCTTAGTCAAAACAGTTTTCTCCCTCTACTTTTATAAGGGTAAACTCAGATCATCAGGCTTATATAGCAAGGGCCTTTAGAGTGTGAGCCATCTTCCTAGCCTGTTGTGAAGTATTAGTTCAAGATGTGTTACATTTGCTTTTCCTGTGGAATATTTGTTTAATAATGCAAAGATGTGTTGCATTTTTATATTATGTTGCTCTTGTTTAACTCTGTGAATCTATGTAACTTTGCCTGTCTATAATACCTGATATGTTTAATAAAGAGTTGAATGGCCAATAGCTAGGCAGGACAAAGGGATAAGTGGGGCTGCCAGGCAGAGACAACAAATAGGAGGAGAAATCTAGGCTCAAGAAGAGATGGAGGAGGGAGAAAGGGAGGAGAGGAAGATGCCCAGGCCAGCCACCCAGCTACAGAGTAAGAAGTGAAGAAAGATACATAGAATAAAGAAAGGTAAAAAGCCTAGAAGCAAAACATACTTTAAGAGAAACAGGATAATATAAGTTAGATAAGCTGGCTAAAAAGCAAGCCAAGGCTGGTCATTCATAAGTAAGAAGTAGTCTCACTATATTTATTTTTGGAGCTGATTGGTAGGCCCCCAAAGAGAAATAAATAAATAAATAAATAAATAAATAAATCCCTATATTAGCCCCTAGCTTTTTCTCTTTTGCTTTTATTTGTTAATCATTTTATTTCTAAACTTTCCTTTCCACAAAAGTGTAAATATGGTCTGTTAATCCCACTGACCAAGACTAAAACTACTACCTCAATTTTGAGCCAAATTTGAAGCAAACTTTAATTAAATAATGACCAGGGTGATGGACTCTGGCCAGGACCATACAGGGTTTCCAGAAAATGGCCACAAGCTATGTAACCTCTGCCCTTGCCTTAGTCCAATGGAGGCACTTCCTGCCTATGTACTTCCCCCCTACTTGTGATCAAGCACATATAATACAATACAGCTGGGTCAAAACTGTTTAGGAAAGTGAAAACATGAGGTCTGATATCTTATATGGAAGTATCTGTCCTTGGACAAGAGGCATAAAGGTTAGAGTCATTTTTGTTTTATGAATCTCGTAGGCACAGTAATTAAAATTTATGACTTTGGCTCTCATAGCTCATGTTTATCCTACTAAGAAAAAACAAAGAAAAGCTGCATATGAAATGACTTTTGTAATTCCATTCTATTTCGGCGGTTGTTTTTTCAATTCATTCTCATTTTCCTTCTTAGTTGCTTTCTCAGTCTCTTTCCATAGTCAATTGTTCTGAGTTTCCTAATTCCACACCCACTATGTCCATCCTATTGCTACATACTGCTTAGTTCTATCTGCCTTTGCTAATGTAATTAACATACCATCCCTGGCATATTATTTAGCTTTCTCTAGCATTCAGAATTACTTTTGTCCCTAAAACACTGCTTTCCCCTCATTTCCAGCACACCACATTCCTGATATCTTTTCTTCTACCTGTTTCTGGATATTCAGTGTTTTATTATTTTTTGAAATTTTTAAAATATAAAATTGAAACAAGCTTGTTTTATATGTCAATCCCAATTCCAGCACCCTCCCTTCCTCTACTCTCTTCCCACCAACCCCCATCCCATCCTTTTTCTGCTCCCCAGGGAGGGTGAGGCCTTCCATGGAGAGTCTTCAAAGTGTGCCATAGCATTTGGAGCAGGTCTAGAATGAGAAAGTATCCCTCTATGTGGAATGGGCTCCCAAGGTACATTCGTTACTAGGAATAAATGCTGATTCACTACCAGAGGCTCCATAGACTTCCCAGTCCTCATAAATAGCACCCACATTCAAGGGGTCTGGGTTGGTCATATGCTAGTTTCCCAGCAATCAGACTGGAGTCCATGAGCTCCCCCTTGTTCAGGTCAGTAGTTTCTATGGGTTTGTCCAGCCTGGTCTTGATCCCATTGCTCATCATTTCTCCTTCTCAGCAACTGGATCCCAGGAGGTTGGCTCTGTGTTTAGCTGTAGGTGTCTGCTTCTGATTCCATCAGCTACCAGATGAAGGTGCTAGGATGGCATATAAGGTAGTCATCAACCTCATTATAGGGGAAGGACATTTAAGGTAGCCTCCCCAGTGTTGCATAGATTGTTAGTTGGGGTAATCCTTGTAGGTCTCTGGACATTTCCGTAGTGCCAGATTTCTCTAAAGCTATAATGGCTCCCTCTATTCTAGTATCTCTTGTTCTTCTCTACTTTTTCCCTGACTCATGATTCCTGCTCCCTCATGCCCACTTCTCCTGTCCTCTTCCTCCTAACTCTTTCCCCCTATTCTCATTCTCTCAATTTCCTTTCAAGATCTTGTCCCTTTCCTCTTCTCCAGAGTTCATGTATGTCTGATGGGAGATGTTATTCTGTAAATATGTTTCTCTTACTGGTTAATTAATAAAGCACCATTGGACCAATGAAAAAGCAAGATAGGTGGGGCTAGGAGACAAGGAGGAAAGAGGAAGTGGTAAGGAGGAGTCAGGATGTAGAGCTTGGAGAAAGAAGATGTCGGCGGCGGCTCCCCATAAAATGACCACGTGGAAATACTTAGATAAGTAGAAATGGGTTAATAATTAAGACAGAGCTAGCCCATAAACACCAATGGTAACTGGCCAAAAGGATTGTATCAAATACAGAGTCTCTATGTGTTATTTGGGACTGGCACGCCAGACCAGCATTGGCGGGTGGGCTGGCAGAAAGCATACAAGGCTACATATGTCTTTCTTAGGGACATCCTTGTTTCATAGCTTTTCTGGCAGTGTGGATTGTAGGCTGGCGATCCTTTGCTTTGTGTTTAAAATCCATATATGAGTGATTGCATACTGTGTTTGTCTTTTTGTGACAAGGATACTTCACTCAGGGTAGTTTCTTCTAGTTCCATCCATTTGCCTGTGAATTTCAAGATTTAATTTTTTTCTGCTGTGTAGTACTCCATTCTGTAAATGTACTACATTTTATGTATTCATTCTTCAGTTGAAGTCCATCTAGGTTACTTCCAAGACCTGGCTATTACAAATAATGCTGCTATGAACGTAGTTGAACAGATGTCCTTGTTAAAGAATGTGCATCTATCTATTGGGTATATGCCTAAGAGTGGAATTATTGTATCTTGATGTAGACTGATTACCATTTTCCTGAGGAACTGACATACTGATTTCCAAAGTGGCTGTACTCCCACCAGCAAGCAGTAGATGAGTGAACTCCTTACACTACATCCTCTCGACCATTAACTGTCTTTGATTTTAGCCATTCTAACAGGAGTAAGATGGTATCTCAGAGTTGTTTTGATTTCCATTTCCCTGATGGCTAAGGATGTTGAGCACTTTCTTAAGTGTCTTTCAGCCATTTTAGATTCCTCTATTGAGAATTCTTGATTCAGTTCTGTACCCTACTTTTTAATTGGATTATTTGGTGTTTTTAGTGACTAGCTTCTTGAGTTCTTTGTATATTTTGGAAATCAGCCCTCTGTCAGAGGTAGGGTTGGTGGAGAGCTTTTTCCATTCTGTGGGCTGCCGATTGGCCTTCTTGACTGTGTCCTTTCCATTATAGAAGCTTTTCAATTTCAGGAAGTCCTATTTATTAATTGTTAATCTCAGTGTTTGTGCTACTTTTTGTTTTGTTCAGAAAGCAGTCTCCTGTACCAATTAGTTCAAGGGTACCTCTCACTTTCTCTTCTTAGAGGTTCAATGTGGCTGGATTTATGTTGAAGTCTTTGACCCATTTGGACTTAAGTTTTATGTGTGGCAATAGATATGCATCTGTGTGCAGTCTTCTACACATCAGCATCCAGTTATGCCAGCACCATTTGTTGAAGATGCCTTCTTTTTTCCATTGTATAATTTTAGTTTCTTTGTCAAAATTCAGGTGTTCATAAGCATGTAGGTTAATATCAGGATTTTCAATTCAATTCCATTGGTCTACCTGTCTATTTTTGTGCCAATAACAAGCTGATTTCAGGACTATAGCTCTGTAATAAAGCTTGAAGTCAGGAATGGTGATGCCTCCTGAAGTTCCTTTATTGTACAAGGTTGTTTTGGCTATCCTGGGTCTTTTGTTTTTCCATATAAAGCTTAGTATTATCCTTTCAAGGTCTGTAAAGAATTGTGCTGAGATTTTGATGAGGATTTCATTGAATATGTATATTGCTTTTGACAGGGTTGCTATGTTGATCCTACCTATCCAAGAGCATGGGAAATGTTTCCATTTTCTGGTATCATATTTAATTTTTTTCTTTAAAGACTCATGGCTCTTATTATATAGGTCTTTCACTTGTTTGGTTAACATTACCCCAAGTTATTTTATGGTGTTTGTAACTATTGTAAAGGGTGATGTTTCTCTATTTTCTTTCTCAACACCTTTATTGTCTGTATATAGTAGGGCTACTGATTTTTTTTAGTTAATCTTGTATCCTGCCTATTGTGGTTTAATAAGGATCAGGATAAACAAATAGGCCGAATAGATTTTTTTTCAGGGAGAAATAACTCACAACATAGACAGATGAATACCAGCAGGTTCCACCGGATGCTCCCCTCTCCGCATCCCGCCTGCAAGAAGAGGCCTCTGTCATTTCTAAAGTTTATATATTATCCTTCTGTGGTCTTTGAGAGAGTTGAAGACAAATAGTTATGGTTACAGTTTTCCTTAGTTAGGATTAAAGATAAATTACATATAAGAGTTCAGACTCAGAAAAATAGGATAGATGATGAAATATTCCTTTAAATCATACTAAATGTTAATGGACTAAGTATTGTTAACTGTGATTCTTATTTGATAACTGTTGTATGATATATTTTGCTATGTTAAAGTTAAAACCCTTCTTTCTATTTAAGACAGAAAAGAGAAGATGATGGGA
This sequence comes from Cricetiscus sungorus, assembly GCA_030556225.1. Classification (NCBI taxonomy): domain Eukaryota; kingdom Metazoa; phylum Chordata; class Mammalia; order Rodentia; family Cricetidae; genus Cricetiscus; species Cricetiscus sungorus. Next base: position 17,365,853 of record JANBXA010000609.1, on the reverse strand, counting down.
GATGTCATTCTGTAAATATGTTTGTTTCTTGTGTTGGTTAATTGATGGGAGATGTTATTCTGTAAATGTGTTTCTCATACTGGTTTATAAATAAAGCACTGTTGGCCAATAGGAAAACAAGATAGGTGGGGCTAGGAGACTAGGAGGAAAGAGGAAGGAGTAAGGAGGAGTCAACATGGAGAGCCCAGAGAGGTAGAACGCCAGCTGCTCTGGCCGGTAAGATGAGCCACATGGAAATACGTAGAATAGTAGAAATGGGTTAATCATTAAGACAGAGCTAGCCCATAAACAATGATAGTAACTGGCCAGCAGCATTGTATCAAATACAGAGTGTCTCTGCGTGTTATTGGGGGCTGGTGTGGCGGCAGGACCAGACCGGCAGGGAAAAACCTACTCGTAACAGTTAATGAATAAATCACTGTTGGCCAATAGGAAAGGAAGATAGGAGGGACTAGGAGACAAGGAGGAAAGAGGAAGTGGTAAGGAGGAGTCAGCATGGAGAGCCTGGAGAGAGCAGCATGCTGGCCCGTCGCTCCCCAGTAAGATGAGCCACGTGGAAATATTTAAAATAGTAGAAATGGGTTAATCATTAAGACAGAGGTAGCTGATAAGAAACAAGTAATTGGCCAACAGCATTATATCAAATACAGAGTCTCTTCGTGTTATTTGGGGCTGGCGTGGTGGCAGGACCAGACCACCGGTGGGGAAAACATACTCGTTACACCTGCCACTTTGCTGAAGGTGTTTGTCAACTGTAGGGGTTCCCCAGTTAACTATCATATCATCTGAAATGATGTAGTTAGGCTACCTCCTTTCCAATTTGTATGCCCTTGATCTCCTTTTGTTGTCTTCTTGCTTTAGCTCATACTTCAACTAAAATATTGAAGAGTTTGTGTGTGTGTGTGTGTGTGTGTGAGTGTGTGTGTGTGTGTGTGTATATATATATACATATATATATATATATATTATATATATATATAATATATATATTATGTTTAGGTGTGTTCCTGTTATCACTGACCTCTCCAGGTCTTTTATCATGAAGGCGTGTTGGGTTTTGTCAAAGGCTTTTTCAGCATCTACTGAGATGATCATGTGGTTTTTCTTGTTCAGTTTCTTTATATGGTAGATTACATTCATGGATTTTCATATGTTGAACAATCCCTGCATCCCTTGGATGAAGCCTACTTGGTCATGGTGGATGATTTCTCTGGATGTATTCTTGGATTTGATTTGCCAGTATTTTATAGAGTTTTTTTTTTTTTACATCAGTGTTCATGAGGGATATTATTCTATAGTTTTCTTTCTTAGTTTGTCTTTGTGTGGCTTGTGTACGAAGGTAATTGTAGCCTCAAAAAAAAAAAAAAAACCCGAGTTTGGCAATAATCCTTCTGCTTCTATTGTGTGAAGCATTTTAAGGAGTATTGGTATTATCTGTTCTTTGAATTTCTGGTAGAATTCTGAACTGAAACCATCTGGCCCTGGGCTTTTTTTGTTTGGGACTGTTTTGATGACTGCTTTTATTTCATTAGGGGGTTAAGATCTATTTAAATTGCTTATCTGTTCTTGAATTAATTTTGTTAAGTAATATATATTCAGAAAATTGTCCATTTCCATTAAATTTTTAATTTTGTGGTGTATTTGTTTTCAAAGGATGACCTTAAGATTTTCTGTATTCCCTCAGTGTCCATTATTATGTCCTCCTTTTCATTTCTGATTTTGTTAATTTGCACATTCCTTCTCTGTTTTTTTGGTTAGTTTGGAGATATATATATATATATATATATATATATATATATATATATATATATATATCTTGTTGATTTTCTTGAAGAACCAACTTGTTGTTACATTGATTCTTTGTATTGCTTTCCTAGTTTCTACTTTATTGATTTCAGCCCTCAAATTGAATATTTCCTGGTGTCTACTCCTCCAGGGTGAGTTTGCTTCTTTTTGTTCTAGAATTTTCAGTTGTACCATTAATTCTCTAGTGTGACTATTCTCCAATTTCTTCATGTGTGCAGTTATTGCTATTAACTTTCCTCTTAGCACTGCTTTCAAAGTGTCCCATAAGTTTGGGTATGTTGTGTCTTCATTCTCATTGAATTCTAGGAAATCTTTAATTTTTTTTATTTCTTCCTTGACCCAGGAATGGTACATTGTTCAATTTCCATGAGTTTGTAGGGTTTCTGCAATTTGTGTTGTTGTTGAATTCTATCTTTAAAGCATGGTGGTCTGATAAGATACAGGGGATTATTCACATTTTTTTTGTACCTATTGAGGTTTGCTATGTTGCCTAGTATGTGGTCAATTTTAGAGAACAGTTCATGTGATGCTGAGACAAAGGTATATTCTTTTGTATTTGGATGGAATGTTCTATAAAAGTCTGTGAAACAAAATTTTGTCATAACTTCTGTTACTTCCTTTGTTTCTTTGTTAAATTTCTGTCTGGGGGACCTGTCCAGTGTTGAAAATGGGGTGTTGAAATTTCCCACTATAACTATATGAAGTTTTCTATGAGAACTGATTTTTAGTGATATTTATTTTACAAATGTTGGTTCTTTTGTATTTGTGGCATAGATGATGAGAATTGGATTTCTCTTGTGACAAATAAGAAATGACCTTCATTTATTTGGATTGATTTTAGTTTACAGTCTAATTTGTTAGATACTAGGATTGCCACACTCACTTGTTTCTTGGGTCCATTTGATTGGAAAATTTTTTCCCAACTCTTAACTCTGAAATAATGCCTGTCTTTGAAGGTGAGGAGTGTTCTTGTGTCCAGCAGAAGGATGGATCCTGTCCTTGTATTCATTCTGTTAGACTATGTCTTTTTATAGGTGAGTTATGACCATTAATATTGAGGGATATTTATAAACCATTGATTGGTAATTCTTGTTTGTTTTGGATTTGTTGTTGACGGTGGTATTGTGTGTGGATTCCCCCCCCCATTTTTCTTTTGGCTGTTGGTAAAGTGGGATTATCTATTGCTTATGTTTTGTGGGTGTAGTTGACTTTCTTGGGATGGAATTTTTCTTCCAGAACTTTCTGTATGGCTGAATTCGTTGGTCAGTATTGTTTTAATCTCATTTCATCATGGAATGTCTTGATTACTCCATCTATAGTGATTGAATGCTTTGCTGGCATCCCTGATCCTTTTGTGTTGTTATAATATCTATCTAGGACATTTTGACCTTCAGAGTTTCCATGGAGAAGTCAGGTATAATTCTGATATGTTTGCCTTTATGTTATTTGGCTTTTTTTGCTTTGCTGCTCTTAATATCCTTTCTTAATTCTCCATGTTTGGTGTTTTGATTATTATATGGCAGGGGACTTTCTTTTGTGGTCCACTCTATTTGATTTTCTGTAAGCTTGTACTTTCATGATTTTCTGTAAGCTTCTTGTACTTTCATTGGCACATCTTTCTTCAAGTTGGGAAAGTTTTCTTCTGTGATCTTGCACATTTGAGCTTTGTTTCTTCACCTTCTTCTATACCTATTATTCTTAGGTTTGGCCTTTTCATGGTGTTTCATATTTCCTGGATATTTTGTGTCAGCAATTTGTTGGACTTAAGATTTTCTTTGGTATATGAATCTATTTCTCCTTGTCTATCTTCATTGCCTGAGATTCTCTTTTCCATCTTTATATTTGGTTGGTTATGCTTGCATGTGTAGTTCTTGGTTTTTTTTTTTTTTTTTGGTCTTTATTTCAGCTTTCAAACCTTGCACTATTTGAGTTGTTGAATTGTTTTTTTGCAGGTTGTGATGTGTATTTTACTCAATTTCTTGAATTTTTTGTTTTTACTTCCATTTTCTTAAGGAATTTTCTCTATCATCATCATAAAGTTGTTTTTAGGGTCATTCTCTGCTTCTTCTGTGTTGGGATGGATGTTCAAGTCTGTCTGGTGTGGAGTCCCTAGACTCAGGTGGCATCATATTGTTCTTTCTGTTGTTGACTGTGTTCTTATACTGCTGTCTGGCCATCCCTTCTTCCAGTGTTTACTGTTAGGGTCTCCTCTCCTAGTGGGTACAGGACCAAGGTTTCTTTTTGGTGGGTGCATGCAGGTTCAATACTCCAATGGCTCTCCTCTTCTAGTGGGCAGTGGCGGGACTCATCCAGAGAGTGTAGGTAGACTCTGGATGGGCCAGTCAGCCAGGTCGGGCTCCCCCACAGGCAGTCCCCAGTCCTCAGAAGGCTCTGCCAAGCACAGTGTTTTACTCTCATGTCCTGATTACTCCATGGCCTTTGACTAATAAATTCATGTACTCTTGTGACTTCCTTTACTAACGTCAGGGCTCTGGAAATATCCTAGAAGTTAGCACTGACCGTTGCAAAGAGGTTCTCTCTGTAATCTTTTACTTTGCATTAATGTAGAGTCACAGAAGGGAACAAAATTGTCTTCCATCTCCACTGGGAAATCTTATTATCCATCTCAGAAAAGAAGACTGTACCTATTTGAGACAGACTTTGTTCCCAGATTCTGTGAGTCTCATGGGTTCATTCAAATGCCAAAGGGAATTGTTTTAGAAGCTAATTTCTGTCCCTCAGGTCTATGAATTTCCTTAATAATCATTTAAGGTCCCTGAAGACCTTCCTCTGTGAATAAAGGTACATAACCTTCAACTCTCCATCCTTCATCTAGCTATACTAATCTGTGCATGGTTCCAATGTTGTTGAGAAACATCATTTTCCTATTTAATGTTTTGTCATTTCATTGTAGTGAACTTTCAGGTGGCAGAGGTATAGATATGAATACTTTGCTTTGGAATAGATTGTCTCTTATTGATACAGTTTAAGGTAAATTTTGTAATATGTATATTTCTCCTCTTGTTTAGGTATTGTGTTTATATGGCTCATTGAAAAATGTAATGTATAATTTAGTACAGATTAAAGAGTTACCTATGATAGTTAAAACTTGGAGTTAAGTTAGTTAGGATTTCTAATTATGCAGAGATGTATTTGAGATGAATAGGCATTCTTCAAACCTTTCAAAGACCTACAGCATATGGCATTTAAAATGGTTTAAAGTTTTTCTTGACAATGAGGCACAACTGCTCCTGGTAACACAACCTGCATCAGAAAGGAATCGAAGAAACACATTATGGAGTTTGTTTCTAACATGGCAAGACTAGCCATTTGGGCAAGGTACTTCTCTTCTGGACTGTTTGACTTTATGTTGTAGAAACTGGACACGCAGGACCCACAAAAAGGTGACTGCTGATACAAGATGGACATTGCTACAGGGTTCCTGCTTCATGGAAGAGGCTGCCTGCCAGACAGTCTACAGGACACAGAGAAAAATGACTGACAAACTGCCAATACAGGTGGACAGTTTAAAGTTTCCTGCTTTGTTGAGGAGTCTGGAGACACACTATGGCCTATGGGCTGAAGATCGAACATTACAGAAGAACTTTGGGTAACTGACCTGGCAATGAGTTGTCTCTGTCATTTCTAGAGTTGATATATTATCCTTCCATGGTCTTTGAAGGAGTTGAAGACAGTTATGGTTATAGTTTTCCTTAGTTAGGATTAAAGATAAGTTACATGTAAGACTTTAGACTCATAAAGACAGGATAGATGATATTTTCTTTAAGTCTTACAAAATGTTAATGAACTAAATATTGTTAACTGTGATTCTTATTTGATAACTGTTGTATGGTATATTTTGCTAAGTCAAGGTTGAAACCCTTCTCTTTATTTTAGACAGAAAAGAGGAGATGATGGGAGATGTTATTCTGTAAATATGTTTCTCATGCTGTTTAATTAATAAAGCACAGTGGGCCAATGAGAAAGCAAGATAGGTGGGGCTAGGAGACAAGGAGGAAAGAGGAAGTAGTTGGGAGTTGCCAGGATGTAGAGATGGAGAAAGAAGATGCCGCCGGCGGCTCTCTGGTAAGATGAGCCATGTGGAAATACTTAGATAGGTAGAAATGGGTTAATAATTAAGACAGAGCTAGCCCATAAACAATAATGGTAACTGGTCAACAGGATTGTATCAAATACAGAGTCTCAGAGTGTTATTTGGGGCTGGTGCGGCTGTGGGCCCAGACCGGAGGCAGGCAGGCTGGCAGGCTGGCAGGCTGGCGGGCTGGCAGAAAACATACACACTACACAAAGGAAAATTTTTATTTGATCCTACAAGTTTACTCTCCCAAAGGATCCTGACAAGGATATGTTGAGTGCCACCCAGATCTCATTATTCTTTCATAGACACCATCAAGACATTCAACAGGCCTAGAATATAATGCAGCTTGTCATTTGAAATACGAAACATTCCTCTCCCAAATACAAAGGGTAGTTGAACTTGAGTGATTAAAAAGGCAATCCATCTTTCAGAAAGAGATAATGAGTCATTGCAATAGGCAAGAAAAAAATCTTGGAGCAACGGAAAAGATTAAAAAAAGAAGAAGTCTGACACTAGAATTGTTTAAGGCCTTTGCTAGGAGAATAGCAAGAATTCCAGCACAACTGAACATTAAAACCACAAACTTCAGTTTGACCTAGATCAAGATCTTCAAAGCCAGTGATGGTGGCAATGTAGAGCTATATCTCTATCCCTTTACTACAAGCAAGATGAAAGCAGTTAAGGAGAAACAGGGGACCTCTTTTTGCCTTTGTCTTAAGTGCAGTATTCAGATTACCAAAGACCAAAGGCACTCTACCCCTTTCTCTAGGAAGAACAGAGACAACATTGGACCTTATTTGATCTGAATATGTTATACAAAACAGATGAAAATATAAATATATGTGAAATAAGCCATGCCCTACCAGTAAGAAATAGCTCACGTTTCCCTCACATTTGCTTTGATATGCAATGTAAATAGTCTTGTTATCTCAGCTTCCCTCCCTTCCACACCTTCCTCCTCCCAAAATTTATCACTTCGACTTAGAAAGCTGGTATACTCAATGGCATCACAGGAAGCCTGGCTTGAAGCTTTGGCAAACAAACTGTCAAAGAAAAGACATGAATGGGCCCAGAGACAAAGAACTTCACTACATCCCAGAAGAGTGAGCTTGGGTTTTCCACCCACTCTCAAATTGCCTTGATTGGGGAAACGGAGATTCAAGACATGACAAATATACATACACATACAGAAGAGCTGTAGAGAAAAGCTGGGGTTAGGGGAGCTGCATGCTCTACTAGAAAGGAACCAGCTCTTTTGTTGTATCCAGGTAAATGAGGAGGGGAGTTCAATAATCTCAATAGAGTGTCTCAGGGGGGAGGAGGGGAGTTCACTAATCTCAATAGAGTGTCTCAGGGGGGAGTAGGCTCAGTCAGGTTGCAGTGATACCAGGAGAAGGATGCTTTGACTGACTGACAATTTTCTAAACACACATTTTTTTCTGTTTTTCTTTTGGCTCAACAGTTCATCAGCATCTATACTCTGACCAGGGGAAGGTCTTGCCAGTTCCCTGAGCCTGACCCATAGAAAATCTTGCCATTACTATAGGTCTGGAATATGGGGGACTTTGACATGGCCATGCTTATGTCAACAATACACATTCATATAGGGCTACATTTGTCTACCCCCATCCACCATTCCATAACAAAAACCTTGAGATACTTCCATTTTTTAAAATGGGGCAATCTTTGAGGTGGAAGGTCTATCACATTTGCCTCAGGCCTGAACATGAATTAATAAATTGAGTCTCCCATCAATATCTGCTTCTATTTTTTTTCTTGCTAAGATTTGTGCAGGTAGCAGAAATTTTGAAATAGAATAACAGTGGCACTAGAAAAATCTAGATGACCAAGCTTTAAGTATGTTTGATTGGCAGATATACCTTTCTCCAAGTACTGTTCCTATAGACTTAAATTCACTTTCCATTTGTTAGTGGGCTGCTGGGACTGAGACACAGCTTCATGCTGGAACTTGTAGTAGCCTGGGGAGTTCTCAGTAACCTCCACTCAGGTAAAGCTTGGTGCTTGGTTTTGTCATAGAAAATAATTTCAGAAAAAGCCAATCTAAATTAAAGCTGAGATGTATTAACAGATATTTTTAAAAGATTTAAGAACGGGGGTTAATAGTGAGAATGATGCTCAGGGAAAGATAGTATGGGATGCATTTCTCAATGGAGTCTTACTCTGTTTTCTTTACTATAGCCATACATGCCACATTGGTAGATTATTAACATACCCTCAAAAGGTTGCACAGGAACTAAAATGTAATACAAGGTGCTTCCTGAGGAATACCCAACAAGAAAGGTATAGAAATTAAAGGCATCTTTATTGTAAGCAAAAGTTACTATAGGTGACAGGTGAGATGGCTCAGTGGGTAAAGGCACTTGCCACCAAACCTGATAACCAGAATTTGAAACCTAGGAATCACCCACATGGTGAACATGGTGAAAGGAGAGAAGTTTGTCTTCTGATTTCCACATGTGCATGGTGGCATTTGTGTGAATAGGCATGTGCATACACATACACAACACAATATTATTGTGTTAGAATTCTCAACAGCTGGCAAGGGACTTCAGCCACATGCTCCAGTGAAGGAATCCATTTCCTTTGCCTATTGCCTAATTGTCTGTCTTTGTGTCCTGACTTACTCTGTCTTATTACTTGTGTGAAAATGTTCCTTGTTTATTTATTTTGAGACAATGTCTTTTTAGATGGCCCAGCAGGATGACCTGGAGCTTACTATGCATTTCAGCTCTATCACAAGAGTAGGAAGAGAAGCAACTTGATGGTGATCTCTCTGGAGCCTGAAGAGCCCTCAGGAACCTCTACTCCAGTAAGTCTAGATGTTGACTTATGTCTCAGAATTTCAGGATGAGTCGGTGTGAAGCAGAATTGGAGTTTATTGGGTTACAGACTCAAAAAGACAAACCTGAGTGCGCATATAAAAATGACACATTTAAAATGGCATATCTATAGCTAGCCATGTGATTTTATGGCTTTTGAAGTGACATTGTTCAAAGGATATAATATACAACTATGTTTAAAGATTACATAAAATGTTTCAGAATAATGAGGTGAATTGGTTTCTTCTTAGCAAGACTGCAGATATATTTCAGTGAGTCTGCAGCCTGCCGAGCCACTAAAGGTCCTTGATTCTGCTCCTCAACATTCCATAAACCAGGCTAATGGTACACAGGTCTGTAATCTCCTTTTACACAGGTGAGAACAGGAAGTTCTGCTGTTCAAAGTTATCCCCCAGCCTTAGCTAGCTCCTGGTACACCTGGGCTACTTGAAACCCTAAACTCCTACAATAGGAAATCAGATCAACTGCCTAGCAGGGTGTGGTTAAGCAGAATTCAGAGAGTGGCAACAGCAGGATCAGGAATTCAAGGGCATTTTATGAACAGGATTGTTTAACAGTTTATGGGGTTCTATGTTCAGATTTATGGGTGAGAAAGAATTGCTAACAAAGCTAAAATCAAGGTCCATATTGAGTTAATGATGACATTTATTTTTATCTTTAGCCTGAGTTATTAGCTGATTTCATACTTTTATTTGTATCTCAACAGATAAATATAGTTGTATTGCAGTAAATATTTGATTATGGTGTGGTCACTTTATCAAAATTCTTGATCCTCAGCCAGGAAGAAATATAAACCAGATTACAAGGCTAACAAGATTCTGATCTTTCCCCATGTCTCTCCAGTTTTCCATGTTTCTTTTTTGCCTCTGTTCAGGCCACAAACTCATGATGCTCCTCTCTCAATCTTCTGAGAACTAGAATAATGGGTGTGTACCAACATTCCCAGCCGAAAATGCACTAGTTGTTTTTAAAGATGCTTTGTGAGCTACAATTCAAGGCAATTTCTTGGAGAACTACTACAGTGACTTCTATATGGATTATCTTTTCAACAAAATTGTCTATTTTTCTTATTGAGCTTACTTTTTAATTACAGAGTGCATTCCTACTGAGAACTTATGAATGCTAAAGTAAAAAAATCATATTTCTTGTCCATCATCATATATTCTGTGGTGCTTGGACACCTAACTTGCTGGGCTTAGTAACAGAATCCTTGCCTAGCATGTGTGAGGCTCTTGATATGATCCTGAGCATCACAATAAAAAGAGAACAGTTACCCCAAAGCTTTTGGCATGCTAGGCAAGTAGTCTACTACTAAGCTACATCACTGCCCCTCCTCCACTGTCTCAATGAATGGTATCATCTTTGATCTGGCTCCTGTATAGGAACAGTAGTTCCTATACAAAATCTTATCTGATTGCTTTCATTTGTTTAGGTCCCACTGCTACTGCAGGCCTTAAATTGATATTTTTGTGAAACATATTATTCATTTAGTTAGTTAGAGACAGAAACTTGCTCAAACCTGGCTGGCTTGGTATCCATCATGCAGTCCAGATTGTCCTTGAACTCATAGTAATCTTCTTGACTCAGCTTCTCAAGTGTGTGCTTGTCTTGCTTGTCTTACTATCTTTGAATCCTTAAACACATATGAAACATTGATCACTGTAGAGCCCTGCATGGACCCCCGAGGCACCTTGATCAAACCTGAAGCTGTTGGCTGGAACTCCTTGCCCCAAAGCTGTTGTTGGTACTCTTCCCGGTTTGACAACACACACCTTGTGACAACACAAACCTCGTGGGTAGGAGCTAAGCCTAAAAATCCTGTTATTTTCCACCGTGCTGCAAGTCAGTATTTAAGCCTGTTCCATCCCCCCTCAATAAACATAAACAACATTCGGCATTTGGCATTCTGACATTGCCATTGGACTTGCTGTCTTGTCTCTTTATTTCAATCTCTAGGCCTTCACCCAATTTGTGGAACAGATTGTAGCATGGGCACTACAAGTGGAGGTCCCACTGAGATCGGGAAAGAAAAGATCACCTAGGAGATCTTCCTCAGAGACCAGCCGGCGAAGAACGTGAATGAGGGTGTATTGAAGGATGGGTGCCAGTAACTCTAAGGAAAAGCTCAGTGGGAAATTAGTGCCCTATTGAAAAGACAGGGCACTGGGATTGAAACAAGACAGCTAAAGAATTCATTGCCATAAAGTAAAAGAAAAAATGGCAGAGATGATTAGGACTTTTGAGGAAGTACAAGATTTAGAATCTGTGAAATCCATCAGAACAATGGGGATCTCAAGTAGGAGATGGTAGTCCTACTGCAACTGATGAAGAAGATACTTCAGAAGCAGAATGTCTGAAGCTTATGAGCACAAATGCCTCTTGTACGTATGTATGTTCTGTATGTATGGTGTGGCCACACAAACTTATGTATGAAGTGTGATTATGAATGTGTGAATCCTAACAAAAGGTACTATTTGAATTGCTTGGGATATAGTAAGACACCAGGTCAGTGTCTTAATTGGAAGGTTTGGCAATATGTGCCTCCCACAGCTGGCCTGCAGAGCAGGTAGGCAGGAAATGGCCAAAGCCTGCATGTGCTAAGAGTCAAAGGAATCTGTATGGATGATTTGCTAACCTTTAGCAGAGGAATAGGTACTGCTGTGACTCCAGAATGTAGCACTCAGCTTCTTAAATGATCAGATGATGAAAGGACATACAGGTCTTTTTCAACCTTTTGTGTTAAGTCATATCTCTGTTAATCTTTGGGGAAGAGATGGGCTTCAGGCCATGGAAGTGGTCCTTACTACTGAGTCTGTTAAAAATATGCTAGCTGACCAAGGCTATGACCAAGGAAGAGGACTGGGAAAATTCCTCCAAAGTATTCCTCAGTCTGCTGCATCCAAAAATTTAATTATCAAAAGAGCCGTAGATTGCTCTGAGTTGGGCAATTTTCCTTAGGGGCTGTTGCTGTGCAGCCTGTTCCCATTCCTATTATCTGGAAAACTGATAACCCAGTCTGGGTGGAGCAATGGCCCTTATCTATTGAGAAACTACTGGCTTCACATCAACTTGTACAGTAACAATTAGAGGCAGGACATATTGTTCCTTCCACTTCCCCATGGGATATGCCAATTTTTGTTGTAAAGAAAAATTTCTGGAAAATGGAGACTCCTACAAGATCTCTGAACTGTTTAATGACTGTATGAAAATTATGGGAGCCACATAACCTGGCTTACCTTCTCCTGTAGGTATTCCTCAAGGCTATCATTTATTAGTTATAGACCTAAAAGTTTGCTTTTTTTTTTTTTTTACCATTCCCTTGCATCCTCAGAATAGCAAGCGATTTGCATTTAGCGTTCCTTCTATTAATTTTAAAGAGCCCTATAAGAGATATCAATGGGTGGTACTGCATCAAGGAATGGCCAATAGTCCCACTATTAGTTAAATTTATGTGTCATTGGCCACTGCCCCCATTAGGGAGAAATTTCAATTCCTGTATATTATACATATTATGGTTGCCATTCTTTTAGCTGGCCCAGATCCTTAGGAAGTAAATGAGGCTTTTGGGGAATTGCAGTATAATCTTCAACTAGGTGGTTTAAGAATAGCCCCAGAAAAGGTACAACAAGAATTTCCCTATCAATACCTGGGTCATTAATTTTTATATTCTGGTATCTGTTCTCAAAAGATTATTTTAAGACTAGATAGATTGCCCACCCTTAATGATTTTCAAAAATTATTGGGAGATATAAGTTGGGTTCGATCTAGTTTGGCCTTAACCACTGGGCAACTTAGACCCTTATTTGATATTTTACAAGGAGACTCTGATTCCACTTCTCTGCACACCTTAACACCTGCTGCATGAGAATGCATACAACTTGTGCAAAAATGCCTCCAATCTGCACACTTAAATTATATTGACTATTCTGAAAACTTGATGTTATTAGTTTTTGCTTCAGCATATTCCTCTACTGTGGTGTTTTGGCAAACTGGTCCTATATTATGGGTGCATAATATGCATCCCCAGGAAAGACAGTTAGATCTTATCTCCAGGCAATGCTTTCTATTATTCAAAAGGCATACAAAATGAGTCTTCAAGTTTTTGGCAAGATCCTGGATGTAATTGTTACTCCCTATAATCAACAACAGATACAATGGCTTCAACAGTTTGATGAGGATTGGGCACATTTCTTGTGTTCCACACCCTGCCACTTTGATAGTCATTTTCCTTCCAATAAATTAGCTCATTTTTCTTTTAAATTCACTCTGTGTGTTTCCCCAAGGTTATTTCCAAAAATCCTTTGAAGGGGGCCTGCAATGTATTTACAGATGGCTCCTCAAATGGTTATGCAGTCGTGTTTCCTTTCCCTTTCCCATTATTAAACGCTCTGTACTTAAAGTGAAATCTGCACAATTTGCTGAACTAGCTGCAGTACAATTAGCCCTTCAACATTTTTCTGATGAGCCATTTAACTTATACACTGACAGTAAATATGTATATCATATATTGGCCACTTTAGAAACTGCTGCCTATATAGCTCCAGTCTCTCGTGTACAGGAACATTTACTTTACTAGCCATACAAAGCCTACTATGGAGGCACTCTCATCCAAATTTTGTAGAATATCTCCAAATTCATTCTGCTTTGCCTGGCCCTTTGAGTGAAAGAAATGCCATTGCTGATTTTAATATTAACAGATAGTGCAGTCATGATGGTGAGAGAATCTGGTTATGAAGCAGCCTGCAAAGCTCATACAACCTTCCACTTTAATGCAGGATCACTTAAATTCCATTTTAAAATTACTAGAGATCAAGATATGAATATAGTTAAGAATTGTCCCCTATGTGCAGAGTTCTTATCTGTTCCACACCTTGGAGTTAACCCTAGAGGTGTCATGCCTAATGATATCTGGCAGATGGTTGTTTCCATGTTTCTTCCTTTGGCCGACTACAATTTGTTCATGTATCTGTGGATACCCATTCTCATCTCATATTTGCCTCTGCCCATACTGAAGAAAGGCTTAAGGATGTTAATGCCAATTGTTTAAAAGCCCTTGATTTTATGGAAATGCCCAGACAAGTAAAAACTTATAATGGTTCAGCTTATACTAGTCAGGGTTTCAACTCTTTTTTGCAAATTTTTTTTATCTCACATAAAACAGGCATTCCTTACAATTCTCAAGGTCAGGCCATGGTGGATCATGCATATCGCACAATTAAAGCCTATCTTCATAAAACAAAAATGGGGGAATATACAGGGTCTCCTCATAATCACCTTTCTCTTATTCTTTGTATTTTAAAATTTTTAAAGTATTGATGGTGCTGCTTGATCTGTGGTTGTCAGGCATTGGTGACCTCAGTCATCTGACTATGGCTCAGTTATGTAGAAACATGTCACTACTGGACAATGGTGCTGCCCTGACCCAGTTCTAGTATGGTTGAGGGTCGGTTAATGTCTTTCCACAAGATGCAGATAACCCTGTTTGGGTGCCTGAGCATCTGATTCACCATATGGGGAGGGGCCATGATTGTAGCAGCCAACAAGAAGGTCCCATGGGCCTTCATCAAGAATCTACCCATTCTGATGCCTGTGGGTCTGAGTAGCCCTATGTTGCCCTTTTATAGTTTGGGTCAAGCAATTATAAATTTACATTTTGATACAAAGGACAACAATTTGACTTTCATTTCAGGCACTTGTGTTCTGGTTCCCTTCTTTTTTGTTGTAACTAATGTTACTAATTTTGGAGGAAGATTCAGTTGTTCTCAGCAGGTCTGTGGACTGGTTAGCTGCTGGATGTACAACAGCTGTCATGGGCCACATACCCCAGGTGGTACCCATGCCAGAGACCTCTACAGATGACCAACTTGTATAGCAGAGAGAAAATGGGATTTCGGGATTGTGGCTGCCAGTGCCGCCTCTACCATTGAAGCAACAGTTTCTATGATAGCCCTCTCCCAATCTGTAAATACTGCAAGCACAGTGGATCAACTATCAGGTGAATTGGCTGAAGCCTTAGCCACCCAAAACACACTTGATTATTTAGTACAAATTGGCATTTTTAAACTAAGTCTACAAACTAGCCTCCTATATATGAACACTTGATTTTTTTGTGAGAGGCTCATATGGCTTCTTGTTCTCTCTCTTTCACACATATCTGTGTTAAATTATACACTTGCACAGCGAGCACTTTACCCGCTGAACCAACTGGCTTGAGACTAGTAATCATCGACTATCAGTGTCTTAGTCATACATGGCTATATAACAATTCTCCTCAAATTTAGCAACTCAAAACAGCAACTATTAAACACATGATGATGGACCAGTGTAACTCCAGCATTCAGAACATTGAAGCATAATCAAGAATTTGAAGTTTGTTTAGGTTATAACAAGTTCCAGGTTATGCCTGAGCTAGAATATGACCAAATTTTACTCTATCTCAAAAAGTTTTTTTCAAATTTAAAATATCCAAAAAATATATCATGCCTTTTATGTGCTTACATAGCTTTTATTATGTCCCAGTTATGGATCCAAAATTCAAGTGCAGTTAAGCTGAGTTGGCTTGATGAGTATCATTAGTTCCTCTTCTTGTATATGTTGTTATCAAGGAGCCTACTGTGGCCACAGTCATCCTAGTTCCTACCAAAGGTTAGCAACTTCCACATTCAATCATTTGATTATTGGGAGGTCTTTGTTTCTTGCTGGCTGTTGATTGGAAGCCACTCTTAGTTTCATTCCATAGAGGTCTCTTCATAGCAAAGTTCAGAACATAGAAATTGGTTTCATCAGAAAAAGCAAAAGGTGCAAAATAGAAAATGTGACTTCTTAATCTATATTTTCTTAGACTTCTATTTTTTCTCTTTTCTTTCATTTGCTATGCTTTCTCTGAAGTACTGGGGACTGAATCAAGGGCCTTATGAATGCTAGAAAACTGATTGTGGCTGAACTAGTTTACTAGCTCCTTTCTATTGATGCTAAGTTCATGTTAGGTAATTCTGTAAAAAGAAGAAAAAAACTTTAGAGAAACTAAATTTAGTAAAAGTTATATCATCATCAGAGACATAATTCTTATATAGTGACAGCTCCCCCTGAATCGGTGCAAGTTCAGAGAGCACCTCCCAGCAGGGTGGGGAGGCAGTGTTTATAGAATACAGAATTGATCAGACTAATCCCAACACTCAGGAGGCAGAGGTTGCTGGATCTCTAATTCAGCACTCAGGAGGCAGAAGCCAGGCTAGTTGAATTCCAGGCCAGCCAAAGCTACAAGAAAAAACCCTGTTTTGGAAAATGGAATGAAACCAAACTAGAACAAAAAAAAAAAAAGAAAAAAAAAAGAAAAGAAAGAAAGAAAGAAAAGTAAAAGGGAGTAGATGAAGACACTGACTGCTAAACTGCCATAATTGGTAGAGGCTCAGTTATTTGCCATAACAATTAAATTGCAGTTTGTTTCCACATTAATTTAGGTTATAGTTTATGTGCCATGGTGGGTTTGGGCAAATTTAATTTAACAATTCTAAAAAATTGGATTTTTAAAAACTTTGGATTTTTAAAAAGGCTGCATTTAATATGGTCATTGCATATATTCTTGTCTATTGGAGATAAGATCTTGCTATGCTTCCCATGTTGGCCTCTAATGCCTAGGATCAAGAGATCTTTCTACCAGTGTATGGTGTAACATGAATAATAAAAACCCATAGACAGATATTTGGGTTCAAGCTGAAGACCAGAGAAGCAAAGCAGCCAAACTACCAGAGAACTCTTACCTCTATCAGGCAATCCTGACCTTTTGACCTCAACGTGGCTGGAGACTAATTGCCAGAATCTGAGACCCTGCTCCTATTTTATATACTTCTCGAGTGCTGGGATTAAAAGCATGAAATCTGTTTTTGTTTTTAAGACTGATTCACTCTCATGTAGCCCTGGGTGGGCTTGAACTTTGTCTCCTGAGTCCTGGGATTAAAGGTGTGTTCCACCACTGCCCAGTTTCTATGGCTAACTAGTGTGTGGATGGCTTTGCATTCTGATCTTCAGGAAAGCCTTATTAGATCATGAACAATGTACCACCACACTATTCTCTAGATTTTGGTTGTCTTCTGAATATTTGATTAGTGTATTCTTGTCTTGTTTCATGAATACATTTTTGATCTCTCTCTCTCTCTCTCTCTCTCTCTCCTCTCCCGTGTGTGTGTGTGTGTGTGTGTGTGTGTGTGTGTGTGTGTGTGTGTGTGTGTGTGTGTGTGTGTGTGGCGCGCGCGCGCTGGGGATGTCAGAGGCAGTTGCCAGGGATTGAACATAGGACATACTAGACAAATACTTTACCTTTGAGCTATATTTCCAGTCCATTATTTCCTCTTAACTCTTTGAGGATGCTGATAATTGAACTATTTGTAATCCTATAAAGCTGCATCTGTGTTAAAGATCCTGTAGAATGTTTGAGTCCAGCTGAGTAGCACATGGGGAATTGTAAAGAGATGGAATGTTAAAGGTCCTGAGCCAAAATTATCTTTAGTCCTTGCATAGGAACTAACATTCTTCCAAATACTTGGTAATGGATCACATGGAGTGTATCATTAAGATTAGCAGATCGATTGCCACCTTCAGCACCCCTACAACTAAGAATGTGACAAGATGACACCTGAAGCCTGTGGGAAAGAGTTCTTGTTTTGCTATATTCCACCTACCTAACAATTTTGCCAAATTATTTTTTGAATGCTCTGATGTATGGTACCCCTTTTTCTTTGGCTTGCGTTTATGTAAAAGTATTCATTTCACGACATGTTGTTCATGGTAACTTGAATTTGTACTCTTGGGCCATGATCAATTATATTTAGATTGTGGCTCAGAATAAACAACTTTTTAATTTCCCTTAAAGTTATTTTTTACTGTCATCCATCACACACATGAGTCAGCAGATCAATGAGTGTAAGCTGTGTGTAAGCTACAAAATAACTACTGCCTCCTACTTAAAATTACCCTGAGTCTTGAATCTGTACTCTCTCAGAGTCTCATGAAGTTAGGGATGACCTTAAATTCCTGTTCCTCGAGTTGGGGAAGGAGCCAGTGAAAGAGTGGAAGCCATTAGGGGGTTAGGCAGAAACCTGGGGCTAGAGAAATTCTCAGGAATCTACAAGGATGCCTCCAGCTAATACTCCTAGCAATAAGGGAGAGAGTCTTTGAATGGCTTTCCCCCTTTAATCAGATTAGTGACTACCCTAACTGTCATAATAGAACCTACATCCAGTGACTGATGGAAGCAGATGCAGTGACCCACAGCCAAGCATGGGGATGAACTCCTGGAGTTCTGTTGAAGACAGGAAGGAGGAATCATATGAACAAGACTGAGGAAAACCATAGAGACAGGTGACCTGAGCTAGTGGGAGGGCATGTATTCTGAACTGACAGCTGGGGAGCCTGCTTGGGATCGAACTAGACCTTTTGAATGTGGGTGACAGTTATGTGACTTGATCCGTTGGGGGGTGGTGCTGGCAGTGTCACCAGGTGCATGGACTGGCTTTTTGGAGCCCAGTCCCTTGGTGGGATACCTTGCTCAGCCTTGACACAGAAGGGAGGGGAGTTTTCCTGCCTCAATTTAGCATGCCAGATTTTGGACTCCCCAAGGAAGGCCTTACCCTCTCTGAGGAGTGAATGGAGGTAGGATGTGTGGTAGTGGGGAGAAGGGGAGGGATGGGGAACTGGGTTTGGTATGCAAAATGAAAAATAATTTTTTAAAATAAAAAGTTAATTAAAAAATTTATGTTCCTCTGATGGACTGATTCTCATGCATATCTACCATGCTCAGTTCTCAGAATTGCTTTTGAGCCCATCCCTAAACAGAAACAAATTCTGTAAAATATAGTTCAGCTTAACCAAGCTGTCCTACTTTAAATTCACCCTCAAACTATTCCTTAAAATTTCTCAAACTATTGACCAAAAATATTTGAAAGTATACTTCATAGAGACTTATTCATCTAACATTGACTCAATATGTTACCTTCAAAGAATCTGCGGTTGTGTAGGAAAGGCAGACAGATGGATGGAGAGCAAGACTCCAGACTGCTGCCCAGTACTGTACATCCTCTGGCTACAAAAATCTATTCCTCCATCTCCATACCTCCACTGGCAGGTCTTTGTAGAGTTCTTGAAGGCTATCTACCCTATCCCCACCCACCACCACCTTTATTATCACCAATTTCTGGGTTCTTATTTATCTGTTTCTCACCACAACCTTTGTCTTGGTTCAGAACAGCCCTTTAGGAAGCTCACAACTTCTTTCCTATTTCCTCAGACCCTAATCCCCAAATAGTTCTTTTGTTTTCTGGCAGTACTTGTACTTGTGTTTTATCACAAATGCCACCTGCATCATCCAAATAGCAATGAGTCTTACATTAATTTCCAATCTCCTTCTTGGCTCTATTGCTCTGTTATCCTCCTTAATACTTATAATCTTCTGATCTAGCCTTTATTTTACTGAATGCTTTATTTGCCTGCCTTTCTATTCATTACATTGTAAATGCTATAGGAGCCAGATTTTTTTCTGTTATGATCATCATTCTGTCTCTAGAGGAAAGTGTTTTGAATATAACATACATTAAACAAATAGTTGTAGAGTGAATGAAAATCATATCTTCACTTGAAATAGGTAAAGTACTGTTAGTGAATCACTGTTAGTGAATCATAGCTTTACTGAAATTAAGAAAGACTAAGACATTAAGAAACCTTGTTACCTGTCTTCTAATTAATCAGATTTTCTTAAACTAAGTAAGAGATAGGGGCAAGGCTTTGTTGGGCATACTTGTAATTTCAGCACACGAGAAGTAGAAGGATCACAAGGTAGGTGCCAGTCTGTGCTGCACAGTAAGGCATGGATGAGGGTAGGGAGCAAAGGCGGTAGAGATTGAGGGAGGGAGTTGGAGGGAGAGAAAGGGAAAGGGAGGAATGAATGAATGAATGAATATGAGGTTACAAGGTATTCTGATGTCATATTTGTACCTCAGCTTAGATGTCATGTCTTTAATGAAAGAATTTAGTTTATATTTTAAAGAAAATGGTTTTTAGAAACAATCCCAAAGAGTTATTTTGCTTTGTTTTACTTTTCAAGGCAGTATCTCTGTGTGTAGCTCTAGCTGTCCTGGAACTCACTCTGTAGACCAGGCTGGCCTCAAACTTACAGAGATTTGCCTGACTCTACCTCCTGAGTTCTGGTATTAAAGGCATGCACTACCACTACCTACCTCAAAGGGTTCTTTATTTTGCTTTTTCAAGAAGAATATGGATGCTTATCTTGTTCTTTGTTGTTTTAATAGTACCACATTAATTGCTTGAGTTGATATGAACATCAACATTAATATAACTTTGTAGTTGTACATCATTTGGTACAGTCCAACTATTTCAAGGTTTACACATAAATCAAGGCAATAATCACTGGCTACCAAATTGTCTCAAAGTGTAATTTATCGTCTCTTCCTCAAAACGATTAGAATGTCTTATTAGCATGTATATTCAATTACTTAGCCCAGATATACCTAGGATCAACTGATGGCAGCTCCACAGTAGACCAGTTGCCTAGGCTGTACAAGACCCTGAATTTTACCCCTATTGTGCTTTGAAAAAACAAGCAAGCAAAAAACAAGAATATAGGCTAGAAAGTTGGCTCCATGGTCAAGAGCACTGTTTGCTTTTCCAAAGGACTGGTATTTGAGTCCGTGCATTTACATAGTGGCTCACAACTATCAATAACTCCATTTCTAGGGATTCATTTCCCTCCTCTGGCCTCCATGGGCACCAAGCATGCATGTTGGTGTGCTGCTGTGGTTCCTATTTGGTTCTATAGCAGTCTTTCCACAAATGAACACACAGACACTGTATTAATTATGGAACTGTTGGCTGATGTATTGGGTTTCTTATTGGCTACCTCTGTCTTAATGATTTTTTTATTTTCTTTCCTTTTTTAAATTTAAATTCGAAACAAGGTTGTTTTGCATGTCAAACCCAGTTCCCTAAACCATCCATCCTCCCCTAACACCCCTACCAAACCCCAACCCATTTTCTTTCTGCTCCACAGGGAGGGTGAGGTCTTCCATGGGGATCTTCAAAATCTGTCATATCATTTTGGGCAGGGCTTAGGCCCTCTCCCGTGTATTTAGTATCCTTCTATGTGGATGGTCTCCAATATCCTTTCGTATACTAGGGACAAATACTGATCCATTACTACAGGCCCCATAGACTTCCCAGTTCCCCTAACTAACACCCACATTCGGGGGTCTGGGTCAATTCTATGCTGGTTTCCCTGCTATCAGACTAGGGTGCATGAGCTCCCTTTTGTTCAGGTCAGCTGATTCTGCCCATTGCTCCTACTTCTCTATGTGTGGACTCTAGGAGTTCGGCTAGTGTTTAGCTGTGGGTGTCTGCTTCTGCTTTCATCAGCTACTGGATAAAGGCTCTAGGATGGCATATAAGGTAGTTGTCATTATTGTGGAAGGGAATTAAAGGAAGACTCTCCATGGTTGCTTATATTATTAGTTGGGTTCATCCTTGTAGATCTCTGGGCATTTCCCTAGTGCCAGATTTCTCCTAAAATCTATAATGGCTCCCTATATTATGTTATCTCTTATCTTGTTCTCCTCTATTCTTTTCCAGTCTCAATCTTCCTATTCACTCATGCCTACCTATACCCTCCTCTTCTCTTTTCTTTCTCCTAACTTCCTTTCCCCTCCCTCCATGTTCCCAATTTGCTTGGGAGATCTTGTCCCTTTCCCCTTCTCCAGGGGCCATATATATCCCTCTTGAGGTCGTCCTTATTTCCTAGCTTTGTAGGCAGTGTAAATAGTAGGCTGGTAATCCTTTGCTCTATGTCTGAAATTCATAAATGAATGAGTACGTATTGTGTTTGTTTTTTTGTAACTGGGTTACCTTACACAGGATGCTTTCTTCCAGTTTCATCCATTTTCCAGTGAATTTGAGGATTCCACTGGAATCCAGTGGAAAGAGGATTCCACTGGAATTCCACTGTTTTTCTGTTGAGTAGTACTCCATTGTGTAAATGTACCACATTTTCTTCATCCATTCTTCAGTTGAGGAGCATCTTATCTTGTTCCTGATTTTAGAGGAATTGAATTGACCTTCTTTCCACTTATTTTCTTGATGGTTGTTGGTTTGCTTTATATTGCTTTTATTATGTTTAGGTATGTTCCTGTTATCTGTGACCTCTCCAAGACCTTTATCATGAATGAGTGTTGGGTTTTGTCAAAGGACTTTCAACATTTAGTGAGATAATCATGTGATTTTTCTTTTTCCATTTGTTTATATGGTGGATTACATTGATGGATTTTTATATGTTGAAGCATCCCTGCATCCTTAGGATGAAGCCAACTTGGTCATGGTGGATGATTTCTCTGATGTATTCTTGGATTTAATTTGCTAGTATTTTATTGAGTATTTTTGTATCAACATTCATGAGGGATATTTATCTGTAGTTCTCTTTCTTAGTTGTGTCTTTGTGTGGCTTGGGTACCAGGGTAATTGTAGCCTTGTAAAAAAGAGTTTGGCTATGAGCTTTCTGATTCTGTTATATGGAATACA
Source organism: Cricetiscus sungorus (assembly GCA_030556225.1). Classification (NCBI taxonomy): domain Eukaryota; kingdom Metazoa; phylum Chordata; class Mammalia; order Rodentia; family Cricetidae; genus Cricetiscus; species Cricetiscus sungorus. The sequence continues at coordinate 17,343,512 of JANBXA010000609.1, read as the reverse complement.
ATGAGGGGTATGGTGTTAGCTGTTCTTTGAATTTCTGGTAAAATCCTGTAATGAAACCATCTGGCTCTGGTCTTTTTTGTTTGGGAGAATTTTGATGAATGCTTCAATTTCATTAGGAGTTATAGGTCTATTTAAATTGCTTATTTGGTCTTGATTTAAATTTGGTAAGTGATATCTATCCAGAAAATTTACCATTTCTGTCAAATTTTCAAGTTTTGTGAAGTATAAGTTTTCTTTTTTTTTTTTGGAGGGGGTGAGGAGGATGAATTGTTTAATAGGTAAAATGTTTTAGTAGAAAAAGGTGGAAAGATGCTGGGAGAAGCATTTAAAATGGCAATAGGGTGACTCTTTAAACACACACACATATTTTCTTATTTTACATATTAATCCCAGTTCTCTCTCCCTCCCTCCCTGGCCCCCCTACTCACCTCCCATCCCATTCCTCACCCCATTCCACAGGGAGGGAGATGCTTTCCCGGAGGGATCATCAAAATTTGTCAATTCATTTGGAGTAGGGTCTAGGCCTTCCCTCCTTGTTCTAGGCTAAGGGAGTATCCCTCCATGGGAAATGTGCTTCCAAAGTCCTTTTATGTACCAAGAGTACATCCTGGTTCCACTGTCAGAAGTCCTGTAGACTGCCCAGGCCTTGGGTCTGAGTTGGTACAATGCTGGTTTCCCAGCTATCAGTCTGGGGTCCATGAGCTGCCCCATGTTCATGTTCATTTGTGGGTTTCTGTAGCTTGGTCTTGCTCCCATTTTCCTCATCACTCCTTCCTCTCTGCAACTGGATTCCAGGAGTTCGACTCAGCATTTAGCTGTGGGTGTCTGCTTTTGTTTCCATCAGCTACTAGATGAGGGCTCTATGATGGCATATAAGTTAGTTATCAATTTCATTATCATGGAAGGTCATATAAGGTAGCCTTCCCACTGTTGCTCAGATTGTTGGTGGGGTCATCCTTGTATGTCTCTGGAGTCAGTTTTCTCATTAAACCTATAATGGCTCCCTCTATTATGGTATCTCTCTCTCTCTTTATTCTATCTCTCTTCTGTTTATTCCCTGACTCAATCTTCCTGATCCCACATGTTCTCCTCTCCTCCCCTTCTCTTCTCCTAACTCCCTCTCCACTCACTGTCCCCCACTCCCAATATGCTCAGGAGATCTTGTTCCTTTTCCATTCTGTGAGAGACCTTGTATAAATCTCTTACATTCCTTCTTGTATTCTCTGGTGGTATGAATTATAGGCTGGTGATTGTTCTATTTCTAAAATCCATATATGAGTGAATACATGCCATGTTCCTCTTTTTGTGACTGGGTTGCCTCACTGAGAATGGTTTCTTCAAGTTCTATTCATTTGCCTGCAAATTTCATGATTCTGTTTTTTTTTCCCCCGCAGAGTACTATTCCATTGTGTAAATGAGCCACATCTTCTTTATCCATTCTTCAGCTGAGGGGCATCTGGGTTTCTTCCAGTTTCTTGATATTACAAACAATGCTTCTACGAACATAGTTGAACAGATGTCCTTGTTGCACATATGTGAATCATTTGGGTATATGCCTAAGAGAATGGGATTGCTGGGTTCTGTTGTAGACTGATTCCAATTTTCCTGAGGAACTGCTATACTGATCTCCAAATTTAACAAGTACAAATTGTATAAAGTACAAATTTCCTTCTTGGGGCCTGCAGTTCATGGGTTTTGTAAACGTACTGTGCTAACATATTTTATCAAGTCAGCTAATCCGAGAAATTCCAAGAGGTCAAAAGACATGTTGGGAGTGGTGATGCATATCTGTACTCATATCATTTGGCAGGCAGAAGTAGGAGGATTAGAAATTCAAAGCTGTTGGAATCTGTCATTGTGGGGCTTCAATTGGAACCAAATGAGTGGCCCCAAGTTTATACCTGAGTGGGGGTGTGTGGATGAGGGAATAGATGATAAAGAAAAGACAGAGAGACAGAATAAAAGTCAGGAGGGCAGATCTGTCAATACTGAAATGCCACAAGGTTGTTCTTCACCACTCTTATATACCTTAACCAAAAAAGGGGAACATGGCATCATGTATATGGAACAAATGGACTTGACAACTTTTCTTCCTCTCTTCTTCTAATGGATCAGTAACCACACCTTAGATTCAAATTCTTGTTCCCTAGCCTTGAGGATCAGGAGTAGCCACATCTCAGATTCAGGTATGTTGTTATTTAGAATAAGACAGCCAAATACCCTACTGTTTTATGACTTGTCCTTGTGCCAAGACTGATTGCAGCATCCTTATGGACACCAGCAACTCCCTCTTTCTTAATATAATTAAATAAGTCCTGCGCTTCTGCTACAGGACAGATGGCAGTATCTGTCTTAGGTTGTCTTCTTCCACCTTCTAGCCTTACCTGTCATGGGAACACACATTCCAGCATATGTGTCCTGTCTTTGGTTGCCTAGAGGTAAAAAGACCTTACCTGTCCCCGACTACCCGCGTCTGTAATAAAGAACATTAGGGGATAGCTCATAGCTTGATGCCACACGACTCTGAGCAGACTTTTCACTGAGAGTTCACAAGCAAGCTTGATAATGTATATGCTTTTGTGGCTACAGCACCTCCTGCAAAAAGAGAGGATGAATCAAGATAAAATGGCCTTTTAAAATTGGTCTGGGATGTCCTGAGTGGCTGTAGGTATACCCACATCTAAATCTGCCTATTCATTTATATTTTATCTAAGGTTTCATACATATCATGTCTAATTCCTAACAGTGAGCTCTGACTTTTTAATCCATAAACAGTTACCTAGTAAAGTAAAGGTGGTAAACACTAATGATTCCAGTATTATTATTAACAATAGGCACATAATTGACTAACTTATAATTTTCATAATTTCAATTCAATCAAAGGGCAATAAAATGTTCTCATGGAGAACAAAGTATGAATAACTCCAAAGTTCTGAAACTTTTCTTTTGTCCTCTCTAATGTCCAATGCACTGCTGCTTGTAAATTCCAAAGATAAGTTTGAGATACCACAGTACTTGAGTATTAAATATTAACTGGAAAATTTTTGTTCATTGTCTGCTCAAATACTGAAGAGGGGCTTTTGCCATACATCATGTACACAGTAGTGTTCAATTGTCCTAGATGAGTCCTATTTCCCCAAAAGGAAAAACTGGTAAAATGGGTTCTATGTCCCAAGATGAGTTGTAGCCAATTGTTAAAGGTTCAGTCCTTGGCTGGATTTCAGGTCTGGGAAGTCGATGCAGTAGGCTTGTTGAGAAACCGGAAATCTTGACCTAAACTGGAAATCTCTAATCTCCTTTCCTTCTGAAAATCTTGAACTGATTGTTTCTTTTCTTTCTCGGAGTTGTACGAATTGTAGAGTTGACGACACCAGCAGGTCTCACTTGAACTGGCTTGTACAGGCTCTCTCCATCTCAGGTCTGGTTTTGCTCTGTTCCAAGCATCTCACGAAATGGTTTTGCAACCACCAGGCCTCATTATCTTCCTGCGAGAAAATACAAATTTGCCCTTGATTAACCCCATATTATGACAGGATTGGGCCCTTTCCATAGTCTAGTACATGGATCTTTCCATTTGAATTGAGCAAAAGTCGTTAGAGTTCCATCATGTTAGAATCTGTCTGCAACAGATTGCTCTCAGGCATCCACATTCAAAAAATTTAAGATGAAGAGTGCATGATTTAATGCGTCAGATGGCGACTGGGGGCACAATTCCTGTCTCCTTATTTTTAGAATTTATGTTTTCAGAGCTCCATGGCACGTCAATTGCATGTTCTATTTGAGTCAGCATTACTGTAGCAGCTTCTGTGAGCTGTCTAGATGAACTAGAGCTATGACTACCCTTAAGAATCTCACTGAAGGGGTCAAGATCCCCTATAGACAATTTTAAATAGGGTCATGATTCTCAATAATTTATGAAACTTTTTTAAAGTTTGTAAGTAGTCTTTTCTAATTCAAGCTGCAAAGCTTTTCTTAGGACCTCATTTTGCATCTTCACTGATGCCTTTCTAGTTGGGGCCTAACAGGGGGGCAATTCCCTGAGGCTTTTTCTCCGTATTTTTTTTCAAATCTTGTATTGACCTCCATTCTGTCAATTTCTTTTTTAGCAACTGTACCCTCACCTCTACTAAAGCTATCAAATACTAAAGCTATCAAATCATCCATACAGATTTCATTGGCTCTCAGGCCATGCTGGCTTTAGCCATTTCCGGCTCACCCGCTCTGAAGGCCAGCCATATACCAACCCTTCCTGTTAAGATAATGTCAGACCTAGTGCCCTTTTTGACTATATCCAAAGCAATTTAAGTAGTACCTTTTGTTAGGATTCACACATTCACAATAACATTTCATAATGCATGTATGTCCACACCATACATATAGAACATACATACATATATCTTTCAGCTCTTCTCTTCTCTAGGCCAAGATTAGTTTGCTGAAATACAACATTCTTAATTGAAATCTCTTGTAATGTAGCTGCTATAGATAACCCTTGAATTATGAGAATCCAAATTTATCTGTGTCACTTCTTTTCATATAAAGTTTTATAACAGTTTCTGACAGGTTGCATTAATTTTTCTATACATGTGGCTGGTCATCAGCCATGGCAGCAGCTCCCAAGGCTGCCGGTTTCTAGGCTAGGCCTGGCCTTATCTTGCTTTTGCTCTCTGGGCCTGGGCTGGCCCATTGCAGCTCATCTGTGATTGCAGCTGTTTGAAAAGTAAACAACCACCATTATAGCAACTCTGAGCTCTTGGCACCCGCAGGTCCTACTGACCTAGCACATATGCAGGACCACACCTTTGCTTCCCCAAGCCCTGGAGCAGCACCGAGAGAGCTGTGGTGGCACCTTCTACAAGGGGGAAGGATCCTTACCAAACTTTCAAATTTCAACATTTCTTTACTTACTTCTGATTTACTCCAGCTCTCCTAGTTATTAAAATATACCCAAGTAAATATACAATCACTTCTTTATTATCTGGCTGATATTTCTCTGTTTCACATCTACAATTATATGCATTTTTACTCTGGAGGCTTACTCACATTTCATGTCTTTATTATCTGACTAATACTTTTCTGTTTCATACCTACAATTATACACATTTTTGTATGAGCCTAACCCTGCCAGCAAGGACTACATGACTCTGGGAAGATCTCCTTCATGCAGTTTTAATCAGGATCCTTGAAACATGTTTCCTCTGACCCACGTGAGCCTGGGGGACCCCTGCACAGGCTTAAATATCCTTGCATTAACCAACCCCAGTGAGCTACGTGGACCCTGCAGATAGGCTACTCTAACGTGGAAGCAGACAGGCTGAACGGACTTAACCAAATAAGGGCTTGTTTACGCCAGAGGGCCCTTACCAACCGGAAGGTGTAAGGCAGAAGCCAGCGAGCGCCACTTAAGGCATGGCACTTCACAGCTCTCTACAGTTCCCCCTTTTTGTTTTAATAACACAACAGGCAAGGGTAGTGGTCTGGTCTCCAGTAAAGCAGTGGACATTGTAATGACCCTGAATCCTGGTAGTCAGCCAAGTCAGTACCACACCCGTCCAGCATCTTTTTCCTGGAGGTGGGGCCTCGGACACCAACCCACATGCAACCAGACTTGCCCTTCTCAGAGTTGCTCATGTCCAGAGCTAACTCGGAGTGCAGTGCTAAGCCATACAACCTGAGCATGAAGGATCAATACTTGTTCATGACTGCAAGCCATGCTTGGGGAGACTGTCCTGCCCCAATGGCTGTAAATGCCTGGACAACCATAACTGCATACCACTTCTGAGTAAACCTCATCTTGCAAAGGCACCACAGGCCCACAAAGGAGATAAGCAACAAGAGGACGGCCATGGCTCCCACACCCGCCCACTCTTTCAGATGATCCATGGCAACGGGAACTGTGATGACAATCTGGCAGCCAGTCCCACATCCACACATGTTGAATTCACTGCAATGATGGCCACTTGCAGCTGTACCATCAGGTCATCAAAGTCAGCAGACCAATTTCCTAAAAGATAGCTAGACAACTGTTGTGACAAATTAGTAGCACATGTAAAGTTCTCATACTGAATGCTGGTAACACACAAACCTGGATACTTCGTTTCACATCCCAATTGGGCCAGCTGCCACAAAGTATCTATTTGCTCCTGCACCAGATCAATTCTTTGGTTTACAATTATTAAACCTCCATTTAGTTGAGCACCAATTGTGGATTGAGCATCCAAGGCAGTAGCCACATTCTTAGAAACTCATTCAGCTTAGAGACTGTCTGAACCGATGTACTCATAGCCACAGCAGCCTTGACTGAACCCAAAACTACAAAAGAGATAGCTACAACTATGGCTGCTGTAATGCCAAAATCTCTCTCTGCAGCCTTTACCAAACAGGCCATAAAATCTGAAAATTGTTCCATTGGGCCTTGCAGTATCTTAGTGAGATTGCTACTCACCTCTTTCTTATTGGGTAATGACTTCCATGCTTTTATGGCAATCTGATTTACTTGTTTAAGACTTAAGTCGTTTCCTAAGGCTTTCCAGACCTCAGGGCAAAAGGAATGCCCTGTACCTCGGCCCTGCCCTTACTCACTCTGATCAGGAGAAGGCGCAGAAGGCATTGTTCCAGGAGGGTCCTTCCCCTCCCCACACCACCATTTCTCCTCTCCCTTCCCCCTCTGCCCCTTAAGGGATTGTTTCTGAATCTTTTTTATGAGGGCTTGCAATTCTTCCTCAGCCCAGCATGCTACCTTGATGTCTCCCGAAACTGCGAACCAAGGTGCAATGGCATCGCATTCCCTCAGGAATCTTTCTAGTGTGCTTTTCTTTATTTTAAGTTTCTTTGACAAAAGTAGCTCCTGAAGAGCCAGAAAAATTGGATGAGACTGAGAAGTCCCCATTTTGAAAATTTTACTTTCAGTTCATTAGAACCTCTCACTCAATGCCTGAGACTTTATTGCCGCTTTTTTCCCTGCGGTCTTTAACTTTGTCCCAACTTACCTGGGACTTTATTGCTCCTTACCGGAATTCTTATTGCCTCTTTACCAAGGGCCTTAAATTTGGTCCCAACTTACCTTGGGAACTTGCCAGCGTTTCCCTGACTGCAAGAAGTTCTGATCTGAAAATTCCCTGTACATGCCACCATCTGTATGCGCCTGACCCTGATTTTTTTTTACTTCTGACATTCACTCACCACAATTTACTTCTTTTATCCAAGCTCTCTCTTATGCTTGCACACAGTGTTTATTCCTCTGCAGTGTTCATCACTTCTGTCCCCCGTACTCAATTTTGCATTTGGCCCCATATGTTGATGCTGTCTGTATGGCCTCATGTTGTTTTGCCATATGTCCATCACTTCTGCCCCTCATACTCAGCCCCTCGTTTGGGCACCATATGCCAGAAACTGTCTTTGTGGGGCTGCAATCAGAACCAGCCAAGCTGCCCCAAGTTCATACCTGAGAGGGGGTGTGTGGATGAGGACAAAGCTAGCTATAGATGATAAAGAAAAGACAGAGAAAGAGAGGATAAAGGTCAGGAGGGCAGATCAGTCAGTACTGAAATGCCATGAGTTTATTTTTCACCACTCTTATATACCTTAACCAAAAAGGGGAACACAGTATCATGTATACAGAACAAACAGACTTTCCTTCCTCGCTTATTCTAAGGGTTCAGTAACCACATCTTATCTTCAACTTCTCCTTCCCTAGCCTTGAGGATCAAGAGTAGTCACACCTTAGATTCAACTTCTTATTCCCTACCCTTGAGAGTCAGAAGTAGCCACACTTCAGATTCAGGTCTGTTGTTATTTAGAATAAGGCAGCCAAACATCCTACCATAGCTACACCTTGGACCTTTAGGTCTTATGACTTGCTGAGGACAGATTTTAACTCTCTGCCCTTGTGCCAAGATAGAGTGCAGCCATCTTTATGGGTACTGACACAAAGCCAGAAATTCCACAAGGCTTTGTGGCAACTTTATTTGACTTAAAATTATATTGGAAATTCTGTTTAGTAGTGAAAAAAGAAAATTATTAAATTTTCAGGTAAATGGATGGAAATGGGAAAAATTGCATCAGGTGAGGTAGCTCAGATTCCAAAACACCACATATGTGGATCCTAGCTTCAAATATTCATATTTTCATATTTAACTTGTAATTTCTGTAGAATCCAGAAACTAAAAAGGGACAGTTGAGGTGAGAAATGTCTTCCAGGAAGAAGAATAGCAGAGCATAGGTGACATGCATAAGAAAAGGGGAGTACTGGTGACAGACAAATGCAAGCATGGTTGGAAGTGGACTCATAAGAGAGACAAGGAGTCAGGTGGGGTAGTAATCCCAGCAAAGGGTGTATGAAAAACCCATATGGAAATTTGTAAGCCAAGTAAAAATATGAGTTAAAAATTACATTGAACTAATTATAGATTCATGGGAAGTTACAAATTAGTACAGACTATCCCATTTACCCTACTATGCAACCATTTCTTTTAATGATTTAAAAATCGAAAAGAAAAATTGGTATTTTCCAGTTTTCTTTTTCTTTAATTTTTGGGCAGGTGTGATGTAGAAGCTCAATGTATAGCCTTGGATTTACAAAAAAGCTACTCACAAAGTCAATGAACATCTGCAACTGACCTTGAGGACAAGTTAGTAGGCCCTCCCATTCTGAAGGACTGTGTGATTTGATTGCATCAGCTAAGCCTCCACGAACTGAGATGTAACAGGATCCCAAACTTGCAGGCCAAGTACTTCAGTTCTCAGTGACCATCCTGTTTCCATGTGACGTTTTAGGGTTTCCCAGGATGTTGAGAGAAATTCATCCTCCACAAATGTTTTTCATTTGCTCTTTACAGTTTTTCTACTTCAATGACACCATGGGAGTCAGGTGGTGGTGGTACACACCTTTAATCCCAGCACTTGGGAGTCAGAAGTTAGAGGTTCTCTGAGTTTGAGGCAGCTTGGTCTACAGAGCGAGTTCCAGGACAGCCAGGGCAACACAGAAAAACCCTGTGTAAAAACAAAAACCAAAATCCAAAAAAAGGAAGATGAAAAGGAAAAGAAGGAGAAGAAGAAAAACCTCATGGGATACTGGACAAACATGATTGCCACTCCGAAATTGTAATGTGAAAACTGTTAGCATAAATGTCTGGCTTTTGAATTCAGTCTTGAATCCTAGAACAGCATGAGTCACTATCTTTTTTAGTATGAACATCTCAGTAATAAATACTCTTTAATACCTGTTACAATACTAGGTAATACTTAGCAGCCTCTGAGATAATTTGATCTTGTTAAGGAGATACATAGCCTCAAGTGCCATTGTGAATTGCTTCAGCTTCATGCAGATATATACATACATACATACATACATACTGGTCTTGATGAATGTATGTTGCATTTAAAATTCAACATAACAAAACCTGTCTCAGATATTAGTTGTATTATTTATTTTATTTCTTGAGACACTGTGTAGCCCTGGCTGGCTGGGAACATTATATAGACCAAGTAATGGATGTTAAATTGTCAAATTTATGGAGATCTTCCAGTTTTTATCTCTCCAAGGCTTGGATTAAAGGCATATATCACTATGCCTGGCCAAGGTAGGTAGGTATATTAATTATTATCAGGCTGGAACCTGCCTTAGTTATCTCTTCCACACATGGAAGCAACTTGAGTTCTGTAGAATGGGGATCTGTGCATTAGTAGAAAGCCAGATTTTGTATGTAATATATTTCTGTTCAGTGTCTTAAAGTATCCTCTAGCACTGTTTGTCACACAACCACTGAAACCTAGTCTGTGACCAGCTGTGTAAACTATCCCTTTCTTGTGGAATGACACTTGAAAGCTAGATATAGAAATTTAGGTGTAGGGAAAGAAAGGTGTCAGAATAGAGACAGCATCATCAACATGATTGAAAACAGTGCGTATTTTTTGTTTGAGACAGGCTGCCACTATATAACCTAGGCTGGGTGTACAAGCACACGATCTTCTTATCTCCACCTGCCATGTGCTCAGATAGGTACGCACAACCGTTACTAGTATTGTAGTTGTTTATTTGTGTTATGCCTGTTACAATAACTGAGCTCCACCTAGGAATGATCCAAATAACTAGATGACTCGAAGATGACCTTAGCATTTGTCTGGCACTGTCTCTTTGCTGAGTGCACCCGGCATGGCATCAGGCTGCGTTTGACTAGTTGTAGATGCTGATGAGAGATCAGAGAGTATTCAGTGACAGAGGAAAAATAGAGATCTCTGTCCCTGTCCTCAGCTTCAGGTTATGCTTTGTCATGTTGCAGCTCTTCCTACTGTTGTGGTTTGTGCCACTTGACCTTGGCCTTGGGAGTCTGAGAACTGTTTCTTCACTTAGGTACACTAGGATAAGAGCTATACCCAGTTATACACAACACCTGATTTTTTTATTTTTGAATTGTTTTATTACTCTCTTTCTGATTTCAGTTATCATTTATGGGACCAATTCATTGCATTCAAATTCATTTGGTTATGGTTGAATGTGAAATTGTCCCTCAAGGGTTCACACTTGTTCCCCAGCTCATGACACTGTTTTAGAAGACTGTAGACCCTTTGAAACTGCAGCCTACATAGCAGAATTGTGTTAATAGGGGCCAGCCTTGAAAGTGCTATACAACCTCGGTTTCCATATGCTTTGTGCATGCTCCTTTTACTATCACCTGTGATGTCCATTGAAACAATGAAGTAGAATAAATCTTTTCTCTCTAAGGTTGCCTCTGCCAGATATTTCATCATTACAATGAGAATAATAAATAAAACACAGGTTTTGTAAAACTTCAAAGTGGCTTCGCTTTTCTTGTTTGGACTGATAGGCTGTGCTGCTTCATTTGAGAAGATGAGAAAGTATATGAGATAGTAAATGCCTGTACATCAGCTATCTCCAGCATGGTGAAGTTAACAAGCATCCATGTTTTGTTGGCACTCAGGCAGTGCAAGTTGGTGATTGCTTACCAGTGTCGAAGCCATAGATAAAAGAACTGAACAATTGCTTGATTTCCTCTGCTTGCAGGGACATGGCTCCTGATAACTGTACTGCATTTATAAATACTTTTAATATGTTAATTCTTCTAATGTCATGGTTACATGAACATGGTTGCTATTAAAAAATAAATCTTAAATTATAGTCTTGGCACAAACCATCTGCTTTTCTTCATCCAGTGGAGTCTTGGTAAGCAAAACTTTACCTGTGGTGGTTTGAATAGGTATGACCCCAGTAGACTCATGTGTTTGAGTGATTGGCCCATAGGAAGTGGCACTATTATGAGGTATGACCTTTGTTGCAGAAAGTGTTTCACTGTGGAAGTGGGCTTTGAGGTCTTGTATATGCTCAAGTTATTCCCAATGGGGCAGTTTCTCTCTTATGTCTGAAGATCAAGGTGTAGATATTTCAACTCCTTCTTCAGTACCATGTTTGCCTGCATGCTGTCATGTTTCCCATCATGATGATAATGGACTAAACCTCTGAACTGTAAGAAAGCTCTAATAAAATGTTTTCCTTTATTAGAGTTGCTGTGACCATGGGGTCTCTTCACAGTAATAGAAATCCTAAACATATTAAAGGGTTGTCAGATAGTAAATGGGATAAAGGGGAGTAGAGACCTCTGAGCAAGATCCCACCCAGCTAAGCTTCCATCTTGTGGAATAGAATTAAAGAACAACTTAGGTTCAAGTGTGGTGGTGCATACTTTTAATCCTAGCACTCAGGAGACAGAAGCATGTAGATCTTTGAGTTCAAAGCCAGTCTGATATACATAGTAAGTTCCAGGACAGCCAAGCTTAGGCAGTGAAGGAAACCATGGGAAACAATGATGGTGAATATCCAATTGAACAAGGAGGCCGTTTTCTAGCCCCAACAAGCATTAGAACTTATTAGAACTTGGCAGCTTCAGCCACAAGGTCCTGGTTTTAGAGTTAATGATAGAAACAAGGGCTTATAAAATCTCCCTCCATAACTAAGGAAAGCCCCTGAGGTCAACTTGTGTCCGGGTGTCCCTGAATGGAGGATCAGAGAGATAATTGTGTGAAGCTGTGAAGGTGAAGCCTGAATTGCCTTGGATATCCCAGAATTAGAATTATGGAAATGACAGTGTATTGTGTCACCTGCATGGGAGCGCTGCTAGCAGGAAATGGAACCAGTCCAAGAGAAAGAAGTGTGCTTCAATCAAGAAAGCTGAAAGGGTTTGGGGTGAAGATTGCTTTGGCATCAGACATGTAGATGGAGCTTGCCCAGCTGGTTTTCAGTCTTCCTTTGGTTTAGTATTTCTTCCCTATCTTCCCTTTCTTCCATTTTGGAAGAAATGTGTGCCATTATGTGTTAGAAGTATGTACTCTGCTTTTTGATTTTGATTTTATAGGGAATTACAGTTAAGAGATTGCATGAACCTTAGGAAAGACATTGAACTTTTATACATTGTTTAAACCACACACTCCTCCTAGTTCTCTCACCACCTCCTTTCTACTCTAAATCCACACATCCCCCTTCCCACTAAAAAGAGCAGGCATCCTAGGGTCAGCAATGATACACAGCACAAGATACAATAAGACAAGGACAATCCCACACATCAAGGCTTGGCAAGGCAACCTAGTAGGAGGAAGAAGGTCCTAAAAGCAGGCAAAATAGTCAAGGACACCCCTACTCCCACTGTCAGGAATCCTCCCCACAAACACCAAGCCAACAACCATAGCATATATGCAGAAGGCCTAGAGCAGACCCATGCAGGTTTTCCCATTTCCATGTCGGCCTCTGTGAGCCCCTATGAGCTGTGCTTAGTTGATTCTGTGGGCTGTGTGCTCCTAGTGCTGTAGCTAGTTTTTTCCACCAGCCCGCCAGGTCCCACTGCCTTGCCAGCCCCAAATAACTCTCAGAGATTCTGTATTTGATATAAGGCAGTTGGCCAGGTACTATTTTGTTACTGGCTAGCTCTATCTTAGTGATTAACTACTATTCTAAGTATTTCCATGTGGGACATCTTACCGGCCAGAAGCTGGTGTGCTACCTCTCCAGGCTCTCCATGTTGACTCTTCCTAACTACTTCCTCTTTCCTACTTGACTCCTAGTCCCTCCTAGCTTACTTTCCCATTGGCCAACAGGGCTTTATTCCTTAACCAGTATGAGAAACATATTTATAGAATAACATCTCCCATCATAGTGCCCTTGACCCCTCAGGCTCCTACAATATTCCTCCCCATCTTCTGCTTGGTTCTCCAAGCTCCAAGGAGAGGAATCCAATGGAGATCTCCAATTTGAGCAATCCCTACTTAATGTTTGGCTGTGGTCCTCTGCATCTGCTCCCACCTTCTGCTAGAGGAAGCCTCTTTGATGATTATTGGCCTATGTACCAATCTATGAGTTTAGTAGAATATAATTTCATTGACCCAACCCCCACCCCATGTCTCTGGGCTATCCAGCCTCTGATTCCTATCAGACATGGGCTTCCTCTCATGGTGTGGGCCTCAAGTTGGAACAGTCATTGGTTGACCATTCCCACATGTTCTGTTATTTTCTAATTTTAAATTTCATTTAATTTATTCTCTGATAATTATTACAATTTTTACTGTGCATTTAAACGTTTTTTTCATAAACTTACATAAAACAACAAGCTTTTGCCTCTTTTTCTCTTTTCAAAATATCTCTCTTAGGGTTTTAGAAAGAAAATAATGAACCTTAAAACATAGTCTTTCCTGTTTTCTCTCTGACCCATCCCCTCTTGAACCTGAAGAAGGTTCTTTATTTGAGGAAGTGGCCTCTTTATCACATGGGGATTTCCTCCTCTTTAAACCTTAAGTGAGGTGTGAAAGTATGAATGTTCATTGGCTTTAGTTTAAAATACAGAAACCCCAAGGAATATAGATTATTATAATAACTGTGTTCATTGTACTGTGTGAGTATACACATGCCATTTGTTGCTGTAACAGTAGAACAGGAATTCAGAAGACATTTGGAAGGGGATGAATGCTGCTATAGTCATAGCATGCAACAGGAAAAAAATGACAACAAGTACAATTGCCTATGTGTTGAAACTTCCATTTCTGTTTTCTCTCTAACCCTAAAGAATTTAGTTGTCATTATTTGTTTTGAGCCACTTTTTCAATTAAACACTACTCTACTTTCAAGTTTTGTTTCTAATTCTCTCTTGTGGGTAATATATTTTCTGTCTAACTGCCTCAAAATTCACTTTAGCTTTCAACACACAGTAGACATTAGTAAAACCTAGTAATTGTACTCCAGTTTTTTTCCTATCTCCATCTGTATCTCTTTATTTCTTTTCCATTATTATTTGTCTCTTTCTTCTTGTGGTACTGGACATTGAACACGGAACCTTGCATATGCTGGAGAAATATTCCTTACTGAACTATAATACAAGCTCAATCCTCCTAATTCAGAAAATTTCCATTTTCTTTATCCTTCAGTATGCATCACCTTTTAAAGAGTGGCAGTTGCATGTGTAGTTACAGCATTATGCTAGATTTCTGGGAATATTTAATTGCTCTTATTTGGACAAATATTTAGAGAAATATCTGCACATAATCTTGAATAAATGTTCTCAATTTCAGAGTGAGTTATTTTCTTAGAAACTACCAAATTTAAACTTAACCATCTCAAATTAGTAAAGAAAATACTACAATAAAAATAACCCAAAGAAAACAAATGTACTTAACAATATGATTACAGAAACAGAGATATAATTATATAAGTGCATTTGGATAGCCACACTCTGATTTTTATAACCAAAGTAGAATGAGAAGAAGACTGGTACTAAGAAATAGCACCAGGTCTATATTGTTAAAATCTGTAATTGTGTTAACTTTCTCATCTTTTATAACCAAGGCCACATTATTTCCTAGGACAGTGTTTGGGCATTTAATTTTATATTATTGAAGTTAGGAAGGACAAGATAATCAATAAAAATTAGATTGCTAAGAGGAAAAGAGGGACAGAGGAAAGAACAGTAAATATACTAATTTGAGAAGTAAATGTCAAACCACTTGTATTTCAAACTACAAATTTAAATTAAAGCAATTAATGTTACTGCATACATGCTTACAAAACCCGAGGGGAAAAACAATAGATTTGCCCTTAATCACACTGGAGTCAAAACGTTTCTTTCTGGGAGTTAATACCATTAAAGGAATTCTCATTTAAGTAACAGACCAAAAAAAAAAAAAAAAAAAAGAAGAAGAAGAAGAAACCAACAGTTAACAACACATCTACACATCTTTGAAGCTAGCTAGGAAATAAACATTTCATCTCTGTTACTTCCTTCCTAATAGCAAGTGCTGGGAGAGTAGAGGTAATATATGAAAGGGATTATTATGTGGCCTGTGAGAAAGGAAGTTTTCAGACCAAGATAGTACACCTCAAAGATGAGCTGAGTCCTTTACATACTATATGGGTCCCTACATAACTGATACAGCATTTTTATCTTGGGAAGAAAACCTTGTAGTAGAGGATTGTACTAGGGAAATCTCTGGGGATCCACAAGGATGACCCCATCTAAGAATCTAGGCAATAGTAGAGAGGCTACCTTAAATGCCTTATCCTGATAATGAGAATGACGACTACCTTAAATGCCATCCTAGAGCCTTCATCCAGTAGCAGATGAAAGCAGAAGCAGAGATCCACAGCTAAGCACTGAGCCAAACTGCTGAAATCCAGTTGCAGAGAGAGAGAGGAGGGGTGAGCAAAGTGGCCAAGACCATGCTGGGGAAACCCAGAGAAACAGCTGAGCTGACAAAGTGGGAGCTCACAGACCCCAGTCTGATAGCTGGAGAACCATTATAGGACTGAACCAGGCCCCTTTAAAGTGGGTGTCAGTTGGGAGGCCTGGGCAGTCTATGGGGCCTCTCACAATGGAACCAGTATTTATCCTCATGCACAGATAAACTTCGGGAGCCCATTCCTTATAGAGGGATACTCTCTCAGCCTAGATACATGGGCGAGGACCTAGGTCCTGTCCCAAATGATGTGACAGTGCTGATGACCTCCCATGGGAGGATTCACCCTCCCCGAGGAGTGGATGGGGATGGGAAGGGGAGTTAATGAGGGGAAATGGAGCATAAGAGGAAGAGAGAACTGAGATTGGTCTGTAAAATAAGATTGTTTTTAATTTAAATAAAAATTAATTTAAAATGTTTTTCTAAAAAAAAAAAAATGGGCTGACTCAGTTGAGGTGAATACAGAAGTAGAAGTTGTCTGTGCACTGTGCTAAGCAGACTTTGCAACCTTGGCGATCATTCTTCCCAGAATGGCACAGGAAAGTGCAGCTTATGCCAAGAACATACTGTGCTAGAGAAGCTCTAAATTCCAGAACATTAACATAGCAGGAGTTGAAGGAGGCTGCCATAATGACAGGCACGAGGAAGGAAACGTTTTACTCACTGAATGGGGAGACTTTCAATACTTAGTCATGCTCACCCCTGTTCATGCCGGCCAATGTATTTCTTCTTCTATGTTCTTGTCTATATTGAGAATTTGTCCTATTATACATGACCAGGAACAAAATTTCTAGAAAAACCTTTTGATTGGAGGGTTCCAGGGACTTCAACAAGCTTAATATGTTGGTGTCCAATGAAATGTAGAAGCAAAACAAAGGATTCCAAATAGAACTTAGAGTTTTAAAAAAATTGTCACTTAGATTTTTATTGTATATTTATGGACCTCACATATTCATCTAACTCCTTCCTAACCACAATTTTGTATACTTTGAACATCATGACTTTATTCCTCCCTCTAGTCTAGCCTATGGAACCCTTTCTTCCCTTTCATTTTGTAAGTTTGACCTTTGTGGATTCTGCATTTAAGTGAGATAATATGGTATTTTTATTTGAGTAGCTACATTTATTCCCTTAGCAGAATGTCCTCCATGATCATCCACATTGTTTCTAATGACATACTTTCTTTTTAAAGGGATTAATAGCTTTCCATTATATATATTTGCCACAATTTCTTTTTATCTTTTTGTATTTTTATGGGCATTTAGTTTGCGTCCATATTTTGGCAATTGTGAATACTGCTGCAATGAAAACTAGACTGTAGATACCTCCTTGATATAGTTGTTTCACTTACCTTTGATGTACCAATAAGTAGGACTGGATTATATAATATTTCTGTTTTTCTTTTTCTCTTTTGAAATTTCCATGTCATTTCCAATAGTGTCTATACTAAATACTTTTTCACCAACAGTGTACAAGGATTCCCTTTTCTCTACATCCTCACCAATATTTATCTTTTGTGTTTCTTTTTATTCTTTTTTTGAGACAAGATCTAACTATGTGATCCAGATTGGTTTGGACTTACAAAACTCCTGTCTCAGGCAACTTGGTGCTGGAATTTTTATAGTCATGCCTGGACTATCATTTAAAAATATTTTTTTTCATTTTTGAGATTATAACATAATTACAATACTTTCCCCTTCCCTGTCTTCCCTCTAAAGCCTCCCATATACCCCTCCTTGTTCTTTTTCAAATTTATCATTTTTCATTAACTGTTGTTGCACCCATTCATGTGTGTGTGTGTGTGTGTGTGTGTGTGTGTGTGTATGTGTGTGTATGTACACATATATACTTTTTCTTAAATATATGAACACAACTTTCAGATATCTATCTATAATGTTACTTGTTTTATAATGTACAATGTATGTTTTCAGGGCTGATCATTTGTTACTGGATAGCTAATCAGTGTACTTGTCTCTGGAGAATAATATTTCTCCCTCTTTAAAAATTCCTTATTGCCTATAGTCCTTTGTGTAGGATTGAGGCCTCCTTGTCATTCCCTTATCCACTTTAGCATGTATATTTGTGTTGTCATTGTTCACTTCATATTTAAATAGCAAATCCTCTGGTTTTTAATTTTTTTCTGTCCCCTCTTCCACAATGTTCTTCTAGGTGTGAGAATTGAATTCTAGATGTATTCATTGGTACTGGGCTCTATAACTTTGCAGTTTGATTGATTCTAGTTTTCTGTAATGGTTTCCATCTGTTGCAAAGATAAGGGTTGTTTTTGTTGTTTGATTTTTGATGAGGAGTGAGGACTACCCTTATTTGTAGGTATGAGGACACATTTAGAATGTAATTAGAAATTATTCTGGTTTGGTAAAATGACAGTTGCAGATACTCTTCCAAGATCCATGACTTTACTAGTCCAGGGTAGTTGGAGTTTTTTTCGTTAGATTGTATTTGGCAGGGAGCATTGTCAGTTCAAGTGGGAGAATTTCATTTCAACATATATGTATATTTATACACAAACTTTCATGAGTTAAAGGTGCTTTTAGGTTGATAATGAATACTATGTTTCCTTGTGAATTTTTCAGATATCTTTGCAATTATTTTACCCTACTTTCTTTTTCTGTGTTTATTTCCCTCATCCTCAATAGAGAATCTCCATTTCCCTCTTTTTACCATCAGTTCACTTGTTCTCTGTTATTTCCTTCTTTACTTCTCCCACGACCCCCTACCCAAGCAATGATACTTTTTTTTCTTTCCTGGTTTCTGAAGTCATACCATGATTTCCTCAGGCCTGAAGATTTGGAGCTAGCAGCTTCAGATGACAGAGAACATCCAATATTTGTTTTTCTTGGTCTTGGTTACATCAGTCAATGAGACTTTTTTTTTTAAATTTATTTTATGTGCATTGGTGTGAAGGTGTCAGATTCCCTTCAACATGAACAGACACTTGTAAGCCACCATGTGTGTGCTGGGAATTGAACCTGGGTCCTCTGGAAGAGCAGTCAGTACTTTTAACAACTGAGCCATCTCTCTAGCCCCACTCAAGATGATCTTTTCTAATTCCATTTATTTATCTACAAAGTTTAGGATTTCCTTTTTCTTTACATTTGAATAATACCCCATAGTATATATGTATTACATTTTCCTTAGCCATTTGTCAGGTGAAGGGCATTTAGGTGCTTTTCATTTCCTATCTATTGTGAGAGCATATTATAGAGCAACAATGAATATGACTGAGAAAGTATCTGTTTTGTTTGCGAAGCAGGAGTTTCTTAGTTTGATATAATCCTATTTGCATACTTTTGCTGTCGGTATCTGTAGTGGTTTGAGTGAAAATGACCCCCAAAGTGAGTGGCACTATTAAGAGTTGTGGCCTTGTTGAAGCAGGTGTGGTCTTTTGGAGGAAGTGTGTCACTGTGGAGGTAGGTTTTGAAGTTTCATATATGCGCAAGCCATGCTCAGTGTCTCAGACCACTTCCTGTTGTCTGGAAGTCAAGGTATTGGATACTCAGCTTCTTCTCTAGTACCATATCTGCCTGCATGCCACCATGGCTCACCATGATGATAATGGACTAAACCTCTGAAAATGTAAGCCACCTCAATTAAATGCTTTCTTTATAATAGTTGTCATGGTCATCTTGTTTCTTCTCAGTAATAGAAACCCTAACTAATGAGGACAACAGTATACCTAAACGTTCATTACTCTGGCAATACCCATGGAGACTTTGTCTTAGACACAACACTGGATTTGGATGGTGTAGATGAGATCTATATTTCCATCACAGAACCTAAAGAACCAGTGATAGCATGAGAAAGTGAGGAAGTGAAAAAATGAAGTAGGACTGTTGTGGCTAAGAACCCCAAGCTAGCAAGACCAAGGTAGAACCAGCTGGTCAGTTTTCACTGCTTCTTTGATTCTGGGAGGAAATTTCCACTTTCACTCCCAAAGCTAATGTCAGCAATGGATATGGTGGAGTTTTGGTTAGGGAGGTGGTGGTGAGAGGGTAATGTCTCCAGACAGCATTGCACCCTTTGCTGTTTTTACAGAATTCCAAGATTTCCAGTTTTCATCTAGTTGAAATGCTTCTGATAAAAAAGAAGACATCATGGTCAGTACTTTAATACTAAAATATCATTCCAATGGACAACAAGATATAAGTTTCAGTGTTCTTAATTGTTTATCACGGTGTAAGACAGGAAAGGAAATGTATACTTTCCTTCTTTACAATGTCTGTGACCTAAGCTTTAGACGTCATGTATAACACACATGTGTTCATATATGTCTGAATTGCCTGAAGTTCAATGTCCTATTGGTATTTGAGAAAATATTGTCTTGCTTCCTTAGAAATAATGCATATTTGTGTTGAAGTTCAATTTAGGCAATTCCACAGAGAAGGAAAAAATTTCAAATAATAGCTTTTTATGAAAATACCTTATCTTCAGAAGCTGAACATTTGTCAGACCTTGCAATCAAGTTAATAATATGCCTTGAGATCATTTAAAACTCTGTAATATATCTGCTACTCAACCTGTATATCTGCTATATCATCCTATTTAAGCTTAACCTACCTTTAAGAAAACAGTGTAAATAACCTCACTATGCATTAGATTTCCCATGTAATCATATCTTTCAATGAAAGCTAAATGTATAGTTTTAATTTTAAATCATGTATTCTTTCATGCCCCTGACCCAGAATAATGTGTGTCTGTGTTTGGGTGGGGAGATGTATTGCGTGCATGTTGTAGTAACCATTTGCTGAAAGTAGCCAATGGGTTTAAAGCAGTTTAACAGCAAATATCCACCTATAATGTTGGAAGCAACATGTGGATGTAGGTTGATAATGTCTGTGTGTAGTTTGGAGTTGTTCTGGGTCATTGAGGTTCTGTAAAGTAACTTCTTCAAATGCAAATTTTGCTAGAGCGTTTCTTTCTCATACCATGTTTTCAGTGCTAGTCAATCAGTGTAAAGTCTTTTGTTAAGGACAGACAATAGGGACAGACAGACATCACACACACACACACACACACACACACACACACACACACACACCAGACAGACAACAGAATAGACCACAAAGTGCAGACAATAGTGAAATGAAAGACACAGGGCGAGGAATGGAGAATTCAAATTTTTTCTTGTTGCTTGTCTAAACTACTCCAAGAGGAAAACTCCTTTTCATTTTAATATAACATTAATAGAAAAACTCAATATAACTCAAACAAAGAAGTCAAAGGGGGATAATGTATTAACATAAATGTCATAGTATGGTATAAAGAGTGGAATGTCAGATATCTGCAAATGGAAGACCTAAAAAGTAACTGAAGAAAGATCACAAATAGAAAAATTAGTGTACTTAAAGTAAAGCAGTTACTAGTGTGGTTCAAAAGTTGAAGCACCTTTAAGGGAGGTGTAGAAAGATATGAAAAAAAGGGCTTATCATATAGTTAACATTTTGCTCCTCAGTTAAGAGTCCATTTAAGAAGGAAAATCTAGGGACTGGAAATGTAGCTGAATTGGTACAGTACTTACCTAACATGCATGGAGCCCCAAGTTGAATTCCCAGTATCTTATAAAACTGGACATGGTAGCATATGCCTATAATCCTAGCACTTGGGAAGAAGATGCAGGGGGGTCAGAAGCAACACCTCGGCCATCAAAGGTTCCATAAAACTCTGTATCAATGAAATAAAGTAAACATCCACATATAAAATATATTGCCAATGAATGTCTAAAATTGACATATAGGATGAAATTACTCTCTATGAAAAATGTTTAAACATTTATATATTTGGTATATTATATGGTCTAATTTCCCTGTGCTCCATTAAACTTGCCACAATAAAGCAATTTTAGTCAAAACAAACAAACAAACAGGCAAAAATATTGCCAAACAACTGGGGCTATTCTGAACACCTTCAGACATTTTTGTTGTTGACATTTTCTACACAACACAGCATAACATGTAGCATTTACATTGTATGAGGCAAAAGCAATTTAGAGACCATGGAAATTATATAGGAAGACATGCCTAAAGACTGTGTTAATTCTACAACATCCTACCTGGGAGTCATGAAAATCCACCAATTTTTAGAATCTAGAGAATGAAGCAGAAACCCATTCTCTTATGTCTGAGTACTGAAGGAAAACAACCAAATAAAATACTAATTTAACTAAGAATTGCCCACCATTGGAGTCTAGGAAGCTTGGTATGAAGTAACTGCTAAAATGCTCTTCTATACCAAATTTAAGAAATAAGAAAGTTCAGAAATATGAAGCTCATTTTAAGGTTTAGTCATGTAATCATAAAGGAGTTTCAGAATTAAAATAGCATTTTATAGTGTCATTGTTCATATTTTTGAGACAAGGTGTCATGTATCCCAGGCTAGCTTGCTATATATCCATGGATCGTCTTGGCTTTCTGATTCTCCTGCCTCCACTTCCCAGGTATTCAGATTACAGGTGTGATAGGGGATGTCCTTCTCTATCGTGTGAATATGTTTCTCTTATTGATTGATGAATAAAGCTGTCTTGACCAATGGACAGGTAGGATTTAGTCAGTCACAAAATCCAAACAGGGACAGAGAAAGGCAGTAGGCAGAGTCAGGGAGATGCACGTAGCTGCTGAGGAAGGCATTGCTGGTAAGCCAAGACCATATGGAGAGGCACAGATGAACAGAAATGGGTTTCTATTCTAATTAAGAGAGAGCTAGTCAATAAGAAGCCTGAGCCATCATCCTAATAGTTTATAATTAATACTAGCCTCTGTGTACTTATTTTGTACTAAATGGCTATGGGGCCAGGTGGAACAGAAATATCCATCTACATAGATGTACTTTGCCAACCTGATTTACATGGTGCTGAGGATTGAATCCAGGGCTGTGTTCATGCTATGGAAACATTCTCCCAGCAGAATCATATCACTAGTCTTTGTATCCTTTTTTATATTTTTGTTTAGCTTTCTTTTTATCTTTATAAGTATGTTGTATGCATGTTTGTGGGTGTGGGTATGGGGCTGTGTATGCCACAGTGCATTTGTTAAGGACAAAGCACAATTTCAGATGTTGTTCCCCACCTTCTCCATTTTTTGAGTCTGTCTATTGTTTCTCTCTTCTCTCATCTCCTTTCTTGCCATATGAATGCTAGCATTCTGGGCCCACATTACTGTGTCTGGCTTTGTTCTAGAGATCTTAACATAGGTCCTCATATTTATCCAGCAAGCACTTTAGCCACTGAGCCAACTTTCCAGACGCCTTTCCCTGACAAAGGTTGCTCACATAGGATAGCAGATAGAATGGACTGACTGGTAATATATTGATCAGTGATTAACATCTACATCCCAGTCTGTACTAAGAATGCTGTCACCCCCACACAGACACACACAATAAATATAATTGCAGTAAAGAAAAAATAAAACAAAATGAACCAGTAAAACTAAGTATGCTTTCCCCCAAGTTTGGAGAGGGCTTGGTGAGTCATGTTGTTTAGTTAGAGCTTATTTCTGTTGGATCAGCCTGGACTCCAGTGATTTCCTGAGTAGGTACATGGCCTACCAGATTCTGATTCTACATGCCTTTATTCTTTGACAGCTGTGACCCCATGTTAAAGCCCTTGGCAAGAGAGGATGTATTTAAAATTCTAACTTGTGCCCTTCCTTTCAGCTATTAGAATTTATTTTTACCTTCCAAATTAGTATGTCTGACATGTATGTAGGAGTCAGAGGTCGAAACCAACCTCAAGAAACAAACAACTACAACAACAAAACCCAAACAAACAAACAAAAAACTAGCAAATAAAGAAGAGGTAGGAAAGACTTTTGTCCTTTTTTTCTAGCAAAAATGGACCTAGGAACAAGTGTAAGACCTGCAAGGGCGTGGTCCCTTGCACTCCTACTCAGAAAAGGTGACCCCCCCCAAATCACTCACGAGAAGCAAGTCTTGATGCAAACGCATGAGGTTCTTTATGTTCCAGTATACTGGGGTCGTTGGCCACACACATCATGCAGGGTGGTAAGCTCAGCAACGAACGACCCCCAGCACAGAATTGAGACAGCTTTTATAAGGTTACAACAATGCCCATTCATGGCAAACCAATCATCTCATAGCATCCAGTACGGACAAATTAATTTAAAGCATCCAAACCCGCTCTTAGACCAGGAAGTCTGCTTTTGCACAGGCTTTTGGGTTTGGCGACACGGCTCATTTCCTATGTCCATTCACTCACAGGCTGCCGTAAACATTAAAATAGGTGACCCTCAGCTTGGGACTTAAGACTCCCAGCTTCCTGGGATCACTTGAGAATTAGACTATATTTTTCCATCCTAACACAAGGAATTCTTCCAAGTCCTGAACCATCTCACAGGAAAGGGCAGGATGAACTGTCTCACATCTAAATTTACACATTTTGTCTTTGTTTTGTGTTTTTCTTTTATTTAACTTCTTTATTGACTCTTAGGGAGTTTCCCACCATGTACACCAATTCTGCTCACCTCCTAGTCTTTCCATATCCTCCCTTCATCCCTGCATCACCCACCCACAAAAGAAACCAAAGCAAGAAAACAAGCAAACAAACAAAAGCAAAAACAAATGAACAAACAAACAAACAAACAAAAACTGAAACCAGAACAAAAGAAAATCACCTTTTTTCCTGTCTCTCTAACACCTCTTCATTTGTCCTGGTAGCATAAACCCTTGTCCCATTAGCTTTACTGGCAACTATCTATTGCAATGAGTCACTGATATGGTTCAAGGCCTCTGGTTTCTGATATATGACCATCACTGTATCTTCGAGATCTTGTGGGTATCCTTCCACAGGATAAGTCCCTTCACAATCTTCAGCAGGTTGTAGATGGGGTAGATGGGGTTAATCTAGCAGTGGTCTTCCCAAGGCCCATATGTGGGCCTGGGTGGTAGCCATGTGGTCAGACCAGGCTACTGGGGCCACCCATCTTGGGCAAGGGGCAGAGTCAGGCTCTCAGGGTCTGTTGACCATCTCATGTGGTAAGGCATAAGTGTTTGGTGGTTTTAGTATAAATTTTACATGGTAGGGAGGAAAATTCTTTTCCCCTGTTAGTTTGACTAAACTGGAAACAAATCCATTTTAAAAAAGAAAATACTGTTAATTTCAAAATACAGTAAAACTAAAGTGGTGGGGAAGGATCTAAGTGTCAAGTGACACTACCCCTCAAAACTTACTGGCTACTGAAGGGTCTGTTTTGGTTTTTGTTGTTCTTTAAATCACTACACCTTGGTGTGTGTGTGCACATGTGAGCATGTGTGTGAATTTGGAAGTGTTCAAGCTATGGTGTTCCTATGGATAGCAGAGAACAACCTTGGGTATCACACTTCATTTCCCACCCCCCCTTGTTTAAGACAGGGTATCTTGATGATTGTTCCTTTACACACCAGGCGAACTGGCCTCCGTGCTTCTAGGTATCCTGTCGCAGCCACCCTTCTCACTGCAGGAGTACTGAGATGACAGATGCACTACCATGTTGAAATTTATGTGTTCTGTGACTCTGAACTCATGTCCTCAGTCTTGTGGGATAAGCATTTTACCCACTAAATTACAGATTTTTTTTTTTACTCCCCAGCCTGACATTGGTTTTGAATAGGCAGAACTAAGGTTCTCCTGACAGTTATATGTGATACCTTAAGCTGGGACATGCCCACTATCAGCTTTCCTCAGTGAGTCTTTTCTGTTTTCTTTCCATTTGGTTGCTTTTTATTATTTGACAGACCCTTTGTAAAAAACAAAAGACAAAAAATGACAGGAGAGAGGGAGACTCACATCGTGCAATAGAGCTCATGTTGCGAGTTTATTGTGGGAGGGAAAGAGGGAAGGAGAGAGGGCTGGCTGGAGAGTCTGGCCTCTGGAGGCAGGAACAGTGGAGAGAGAGAGAGAGAGAGAGAGAGAGAGAGAGAGAGAGAGAGAGAGAGAGAGAGAGAGAGAGAGAGAGAGAGAGAGAGAAGAGGTGGGTGGAGCCCCCTTTTATGAGGGAACCGAGTGTGTGTGCTTTGTTAGGACCCTGAGCAGGTCAGATTACTGCCAGGTACTGGCAAGTGAATGTGAGCAAGGATGAGCAATCTGCCATTTCTGCAAAGGACATGCCAGTGTAATGCCTGAATGCTAACACCCTCTTCATGGTTTGTTCAAAGAAGAAGCTACCTTCTTTAGGCTCATGTTCTAATATTTATGGATTAATTATAATATCTTAAGAAGTTCAGTCAGAATTTTCAGAGACATAAGCCCATTTATTTACTGAATGCCCCATGTTGCTTCCAACCTTAGATGCCCTAGCCATAAACTGGCTTGACAGCAAAGTACCCTTAGCTGATTCCAACATGGTAAATCCCTTGTCTGTATTTGATGCTTCAGAAAAGGGTCTTCTTAACAAAAAGGTCATTGTTTTTGTTGGCTCACTGGTTTTCAATGAATATGTATAAGATTGATTGGATAAGAGCTGTCCTCCTCTTCTGACTTCTTAAAAAATGTGACATGTCATGAGACTGGCACACTTCTCATGGTGAACCTAATCATATTTATCCCAATAGCACATTTTCTGAAATGAGGATCAAGACACTGTTATCTTCCAAACTTCAGTCATCCCACAACATAAGTTGGAGATCCTATTAATGAGACCAGGGATACAGGTTTGGGCTGGCACAGGCTGTTGCTATTATTTAAAACTGATCAGTAGGAAAAAAAGAAATGTAATTGGATAAGCTAATGGGTATGTGGGTACTATTGTTTTTCTTAGCTACAGTTCTTACTGAAAGTACTAGAAAGAGCAGGGGAAAGGGAGTGTTTGAATAATACCTGCTTATTTTGAGCAATAAATTTTGGATCTGCAGAGCCTGTTGCTGCTGTAAACACAGGTCAAAGAGGATGACACCAGGCACACTACAACCAGGATTGTGTGTACTTAGCTTCAAAGCCATAGCAAGTGTTTGAAGAAGACAAACCATGGGGAGTTCCTGGTATGGGGTATGGCTTCATCTTTGCCCTTCTGATGGACACAGGTCTAGTTCTCAACCAGCTATTATTATATACAGTGGCACCCAATATGAAAAAGTTGACAGAAAATGACTGTCTTATTTGTGTGAAGTCTGTTGCCTAGCTCTTAGGAAAGCTGTTTGTTACAAAATTTGGGGCGGCACTAGTAACCTACTCTTTAGGGATTTCCTGCTAACCTAGTGTCCATAGATAGTAGGCGTTGCTTGGGATCTTGTTAGGCCCCATCTTAGACCTACAAAACCAGATTTCCTTTCTAGCAAAGTCCACTAGTAAATTCATTTTACATGTTAGAGTTTGAGAAGAACTGCCCTAAGCCAGCAGGAGGTTGCTCATAATTCCTTGTGAGTTCAGAGAGGGTGACATATCTTAGAACGATGGGTCCCTGAATTATGCTTTTGTTTTTCAGGGACCAGATTTAGAGAAGCTGACCTTGTCTTCTCCTGTCAATTCTTTTATAGAGCTAGAGGGAGAGGGCTTATCAGGGGATGCCTTAATGGACTAATCACCAGGATCATTATCTAGTGTGTTTATCATCACATTCAGAATTGTTAGTGCCAGAAACCTGCTTCCCTCTTTTCCTAGATAGAGGACAGAGACATGGGTCTACAGCAAGTGCCTCAAGTTTAGTTGACCTTCCTTCTATAATGAGAATTTTCTCCTTCAAGAAGGAAACTTTTCATTCTGCCTGAATAATATTATATTTCTGCTTAACTAAAATAAAAAGACCCCTGAAATTATTTAGGATTCTCAAGAGAAACTGATGCAGTAGAATAGGTCCATATATGTAGAAACTTAAGATATGGGTGAATGGGTTTATTGAGGTTAAAGTATGGAGATCATAAGGATG
Source organism: Cricetiscus sungorus (assembly GCA_030556225.1). Lineage (NCBI taxonomy): Eukaryota > Metazoa > Chordata > Mammalia > Rodentia > Cricetidae > Cricetiscus > Cricetiscus sungorus. The sequence goes on along the minus strand of JANBXA010000609.1, from coordinate 17,315,913 downwards.
AAAAGCACTTCCTGGAGAGGCTAATCTTTTGATTTAGCTACATGTTCAAGTGGTAAGGTCTACCTACCCTATAAAGGGCAATTCACTGTGTCCAAAGTACACAGGTTTAAATGTTATCATAGCTTAAATGTTAACTACCTCCAAAAACACCTTTAGAGAGGTTTGTTCATAAATCTAGTCATTGTCATCAGACAAATTGATATATGTAACTAATCATTGAAATATTTCTTCCCTACTTGTCTTCTAGGGCCATATCTTATTTTCTCCATGATATTCTCTTTCAAATGTAATTTATTGTTTATTAATATTTACAGTAAGTATACAGAATAAATTTAATTATGATGATTTAAAACATGTATATCATTATACTTTGCTTATGTTCATACTGCAATTTCTCTCATTTATTCTCCTTTCTTAATATTAGTGGACTTCCTCTTTCTCAAAATATTCCTTCTTTAAAACCATATATATGTATACAAACATATATATGTATATTAATCTAGAATCCTCATATGAGAGGAAAAATGTGTTATATTGCCTCCATTATCATCTCTTGTACCCAACTCCCCTTCTTTTAAATCCCTTCTTCTCCCTACATAGTTCCCCTTCTATTTTCTGTTTTTTTTTTTATCTTTCTTATAAAATTTAAAATTTAACATATCGATCCCAGTTCCCTCTCCCTTCCATCTTCTCATGGCCCCTGCAGAATCCCCCATCCCATCCTCCATACACTTCTCAGGGAGGGTGAGGCCTTCCATGAGGGATCATCAAAATCTGACACATCATTTGTGGTAGAAACCCCAACCCCCCACTATGTCTCTAGGCTAATTTAATTTATTAGCCTTCATGGGGAATGGGTTCCCGAAGTCCATTCCTGCACCAGAGATACAGTCTAGATCCATTGTCAGACACATATTCAGGGGGTCTGGGTCAGTCTTATGCTGGTTTACAAGCTATAGGTCTGGGGTCCATGAGCTCCACCTTGTTCAGGTCAGCTGTTTCTTTGGGTTTCTCCAGCCTGGTCTTGACCAGTTTGCTCATTACTCCTCCCTCACTGAAAATGGATTCCAAGGGTTCAGCTCAATGTTTAGCTGTGGGTGTCTGCTTTTGCTACCATCAACTACTGAATGAAAGCTCTAGGACAACATATAGGGTAGTCATCAGTCTCATTATCAGGGAAGGGCATTTAAGGTAGCCTCTCCACTATTGCTTAGATTGTTAGTTTGGGTCATTCTTATAGGTCTCTGGACATGTCCCTAGTGCCAGATTTATCCTTAAATCTATAATGGCTCCCTCTATTATGGTATCTCTTCCTTGTTCTCCTCTATTCTTTCTCTGACTCCTGCTCCCTCATGTTATCATCACCTTTTCCTCTCTCCTTCTCTTTCTCCTAACTTCCTCTCCACTCTGCCCTCTGCTCCAAATTTTCTCAGATCTTGTCCCTTTCCCTTTCTCAGGAGAATCATCTTCGGGTCCTCTTTGTATCCTAGCTTCTCTGGTGGTGTGAATTATAGGCTTGTGATCCTTTGCTCTACATCTAAAATCCATTTACGAGTGAGTACATACCATGTTCATCTTTTTGTGACTGGGTTGCATCATACAGAATGGTTTCTTCTATTTCTATCCATTTTCTGGAATTTCAAGATTTCATTGTTTATTTTTCTCTGCTGAATACTAAAGTACCACATTTTCTTCATACATTCTTCAGTTGAGGGGCATCTAGGTTGCTTCCAGGTTCTGACTATTACAAATAATACTGCTATGAACATAGTTGAACAGGTGTCTTTGTTGCATGGATGTGGATCTTTTGGGCATATGTCTAAGAGTGGAATTTCCAGATACTGTGGTAGACTGATTCCCATTTTCCTGAGGAACCGCCATACTGATTTCCCAAGTAACTGTACAAGTTTGCACTCCCTCCCACCAGCAGTGTAGGAGTGTTGTCCTTTCTCTACATCCTCTCCAGCATAAAGTGTCTTTAGTGTTTTTGATTTTAGCCATTCTGACAAGAGTAAGACGTTGATTTGCTTTTCCCTTATAGCTAAGAATGTTGTGCACTTTCTTAAGTGTCTTTTAGCCATTTTAGACTCCTCTATTGAGAATTCTCTGTTTAAGTCTGTACCCCACATTTTTATTAGGTTATTTGGTGTTTTGGTAACTAGCTTCTTGAGTTCTTTGTATATTTTGAAATTCAGTCGTTTGTTAAATTGGTGAAGATTGGGGTTGGTGAAAACCTTTTCCCATGCAGCCATTTTGTTTTGTTGACTATGTCCTTTGCCTTACAGAAGCTTCTCAGTTTCAGGATATCCCATTTGTTAATTGTTGATCTCAGTGTCTGTGCTATGAGTGTTATGTTCCAGAAGCAGTCTTCTATATCAATTTGTTCTAGGGTACCTCCCAATTTCTCTTCGAAGAGATTCAGTGATACCCCTGGAAGTTCCTTTATTGTACAGTGTTATTTTGGCTATCCTGGATCGTTTGTTTTTCCACATAAAGTTGAGTATTGTCCTGTCAAGGCCCTTAAAGAATTGTGCTGAGATTTTGATTGGGATTGCATTGAACCTGTAAATCTGTAAATTGATTTTTGGCAAGACTGCCATTTTTACTGTGTTGATCCTGCCTATCCAAGAGCATGGGAAGTCTTTTCATTTTCTAATATCCTCTTTAGTTTCTTTTATGAAAGACTCAAAGTCCCTATTATATAGGTCTTTCACTTGTTTGGTTAGTGTAACCCCAAGATATTTTATGTTGATTATGGCTATTGTAAAGGGTGATGGTTCTCTGATTTCTTTATCTGTGCTTTTATTGTATGTAAATAGTAGGGCTACTTTTTTTTTTTGAGTTAATTTTCTATCCTGCACTTAGCTGAAGGTGCTTATCAGCAATAGGAGTTCCCTGGTAGAGTTTTTTGGGGTCACTTATGTAAACTATCATATCATCTGCCAATAGTAAAAGTATGATTTCTTCCTTTCTAATTTGTATCCCCTTGATCTCCTTTTGTTTTCATATTGCTTTAGCTAGAAGTTCAAGAACAATACTGAAGAGATATGGAGAGAGTGGACAGCTTTTTCTTGTTCCTGATTTTAGAGGAATCAAATTGAGTTTCTCTCCATTTATTTTGATGTTGGCTGTCGGTTTTCTGTATATTGCTTGTATTATGTTTAGGTATGTTCTTGTTATCCCTGATCACTCCAAGACCTTTATCATGAAGGGGTGCTGGATTTCATCAAAGTCTTTTTTTAAGCATCCAGTGAAATGATCATGTGATTTTTCTTTTACAGTTTGTTCATATGGTAGATTACATTGATGGATTTTCATATATTGAACCATCCCTGGGATGAATCCTACTTGGTCATAGTGAATGATTTCTCTGATGTGTTTGATTTGCCAATATTTGATTGAGTATTTTCAATGTTCTTGAGGGTTACTGATCTGTAGCTCTATTTCTTAGTTGTGTCTTTGTGTGGCTTGGGTACCAAGGTTATTGTAGCCTCAAAAGAAATTTTGGCAATTACCCTTCTAGTTCTATTGTGTAGAACACTTTAAGGAGTATTGGTATTAGCTGTTCTTTGAATTTCTGGTAAAATTCTGCACTGAAGCCATCTGGCCTTGGGCCTTTATTGGTTAGGACATTTTTGATAACTGCTTCTTTTTCATTAGGGGTTATAGGCCTATTTTAATTACTTATCTGTTTTTTATTTAATTTTGGTAAGTGATATCTATTCAGAAAATTGTTGCTTTCCATTAAATTTTCCTTTTGTGGAGTACTGATTTTCACAGTATGACTTGAAGATTCTCTGGATTTCATCAGAGTCCATTGTTATGTCCCCCCTTTCATTTCTGATTTTTTAAATTTGCATGTTGACTCTGCCTTTTGTTAGTTTGGATAAAGTTTTTTCTATCTTGTTGATTTTCTCAAAGAACCAACTCTTTGTTGTATTTATTCTTTGTATTGTTTTCTTTGTTTCTATTTTATTGATTTCAGCCCTCAATTTTATTATTTCCTGGCATTTACTCCTCTTGTGTTAGATATTAGGATAGCTACATCTACTTGTTTCTTGGGTTTGATTGGAAAATCTTTTCCCAACCCTTAACTCTGAGGTATTGTCTGCCTTTGAGGTTGAGGTGTGTTTCTTATATGCAGTAGAAGGATGGATTCTGTCTTTGTATTCATTCTGTTAGCCTGTGTCTTCTTATAGACCAGTTAAGACCATTAATATTGAGGGATACTAATGACCATTGATTGTTAATTCTTGTTTGTTTTGGGTTTGGTGGTGGTGGTGGTATTGTTTGTGGATCCCCACCCCCTCATTTTTCTTTTGGCTGTTGGTAAAGTTGCCTATGTTTTTGTGGGTGTAGTTAACTACCCTGCATTGGAGTTTTCCTTCCAGAAGTTTTTGTAGGGCTGGATTAGTTGATAAGTATTGTTTAAATCTGGTTTTGTCATGGAATGTCTTGGTTTCTTCATCTATAATGATTGAGAGTTTTGCTAGGTATAGCAGTCTGCACTGGCATCCATGGACTCTCAGTACTTGTAAAACATCTATCCAGGACCTTCTGGCCTTCAGAGTTTCCATAGAGAAGTCAGGTATAATTCTGATAGTTTTGCCTTTATATGTCACTTATCTTTTTTCCTTTGCTGCTTTTAATATTATTTATTTGTTCTGTATGTTTAATGTTTTGATTGTTATGTGGCAAGGGGATTATTTTTGTGGTTCACTCTATTTGGTGTTTTGTAAGCTTCTTGTAGTTTCATAGGCCTGTCCTTCAGGCTGAGAAAGTTTTCTTCTATGATTTTGTTGAATATATTTTCTGCACCTTTTAGCTGTGTTTCTTTGCCTTCTTCTATACCTATTATTCTTAGGTTTGGTCTTTTTTATGGTGTTCCACATGTCCTGGATATTTTGTGTTAAGAATTTGTTGGATTTAATGTTTTCTTTGGCTGATGATTCTATTTCCTTTATTTTATCTTCAGCACCTAAGACTCTCTCTTCCACCTCTTGTATTCTGTTGGTTATGCTTGCATCTGTAGTTCTTGATTATTTACCCAGTTTTTCTATTTCCAGAATTACCTCAGTTTGTGTTTCCTTTATTGTCTCTATTTCAGTTTTCAGGTCTTAAACTGTTTGAATTGTTTCCTTCATATGATTGTCTTTTCTTGGCTTTCCTTTCTTTCTTTAAGAGATTTGTTGATATATTGTTTTATTATTATTTTTTGGTTTGTCTTTCCCTCTATTTCTTTCATTTTTTTCATTCTTTAAGGGATTGTCTCATGTCCTTTTTGAGGGTTTCTTTCATTTCTATGAAGTTGTTTTTAAGGTCATTCTCTTCTGCTTCATCTCTGTTGGTATGTTCAGTTATTGTTGGTGTAGAGCACCTAGATTCTGGTGGTGTCATATTGTTCTTTCTATTGTTGAATGTGTTCTTGTACTGCCATCTTCCCATCCCTTCTTCCAGTGGGTACAGGTGGGGTCTCTCCCTCTCTCTCTCTCTCTCTCTCTCTCTCTCTCTCTCTCTCTCTCTCTCTCTCCTCTCTTCTCTCTTCTCCCAATGGTTTTAGGTGAGTCAGGACCTTGATGTTAGTAACTCTGAATGGCCTGAGCTCTCTTGGAGTTGTCCTGCTGAGGGTGTAGGGGGGGCCAAAACTGAGGTAGGGGCTGGCTCCAGATGGTCTGCTGTGCCTGGGTTGGTCCACTCAAGCAGTGGGCATGGGGGGGGTCAAGACACAGAGCCAGAATGAGATGAGGACAGGATCCTGGTCGTCAGTGTGCCAAGGTGGGTTTGGTACATGCAGAGCCAACCCAGGAATTTCCAAGGAAATGATGGGGTGGGGAGGTTGGACCTGAGGTGGCCCCAGGCTCACCTCAAGCAGAAGGCATAGGAGGGTCAAAATTGAGAAGAGGCCAGGCTCTGGATGGTTCGAGGGGTGGGGCAGGACCACTATATGCAGAGTTAAACCAGGAAGTTCCGAGGAGTGGGTGGAGGTGTTGGACCTGAGCTGGCCAAACACTCACCTCAAGCAGAGGGTGTAGGAAACCAAGACTCTCTTTTTCTGTTTTCATGTCTTAGTATTTCTATCAGTCTTTCTGCAAAAAAAAAGTTCATTCTTTATGAATAAATAAAACTATTATTTACATTATTTTTATTTTTCTGATGAGCATCTAGACTGATGCTATATATAAACTGTTGTGAATAAAGATGTAATAATTTGAGTGTGCAGGTATCCCTTGGGGTATGCCTCTTGAGAGCTCTCTATTGCCGACTTGTATATCCCACTGGTGATTGAGATTCCCTATTGTCCATACCAACCAACATTATTTCTTGCTCAGGTCTTCCCAGTGTTCTCTTGTAACTGGAATCACAGTTAATGTTAATATAACAGGATTCATTTGAACTGCCCCTTGATGCCTGCCCTTCTTTCTGCTTTCTGCTTATCTGTCTCTGTATTTGCCTCTGTCTCTGTTTCTTTGTCTCTATCTCTCTCTCTCCTAGATAAGTTTTCCTTAAGCTTCACATAACCAGCTGCAAGAGAGCAAAGTCCATTGTACTGTTTTTTTTTTTTCCTGCATGTGCACATAGCTAATCATATCAAGACCTTTCTTCTAGTAAAACACACCCCAGCTTCACCCCAGAATGAATATCTCACTCTATGGCAATAAAACAAAGGCTTGACTCTGGGAAATGAAACAGGATAGACAAGAAGCCACACTTTTGCTGCAATTGTGGAAGCACAGAAAAATTTCTAGAAATGAATTTTTGAGTTGATTATTTCAGAGGAAGTGAGTTGAGATGTGAAGTGCTGGGCTGGGGACTTTAGCTTTTGCCTCCCCTGTAAGACTCCCACCATTTGTTTTCTTCTGCCTCCCTTCCCAGTTAGTTCTTGCTGCAATCTTTTAAGGATCCATACTTTTCATATGATATCCAACACCCCAACTACCCTCATGTTAGCACAAACCTATACAATTTTCTAAGCAGCAAATGTAAATGCTGATCCAGGAAGCGAGAAACCCAGGTTGACTTTCAAGAAGAAGAAAGGGAGATGGATCTGCAGGGATGGCCTCACTTAATTCTTTCATTGCTTACCACATACCACCTCAGCCAAATCTCCCCATCACCACCAAGATGTTCACAGCAGGGCTTTCCCAGGAAAGATCCAAACTAAATATTATATCATTATAATATAACAGCTGAAACTATGCTTCCAGTAAGCCAGACACTCACTGGACCTAACTGACTCTTTCTTCATTAGCAATAGTAAGACATAAGCAAACTAACTCTGTCAGATATATGGACTCACTGTGCTTTATGGAGAGGGCTAGTTGTTAACCTTTAGTGTCTTAGTTATGGTTTCTATCACTGTGATAACACACTATAACCAAAAGCAATTTGGGAAGAAAAATGTTTATTACATTGCATAGTTCCCAGATCACACTGTATCATCAGAGGCAATGAGAGCAGGGACTCAAAGCAAGAACCTGGAGGCAGGAGCTGATATAGAATCCATGGAGGTTGCTGCTTACTGGATTACTCCCCATGGCTTGCTCAACTTATTACTTATACAGTTCAGGTCCATGAGCTGAGGAGTGGTATCATCTGGAATGGTTTTCCATGTCTCAATTTTATGTCTTTTAAGCCTCCTCTATGGTTTCCACATTTTCTTTGGCACCCCTTTATATTCAATACCATGTTACATTGACTTTATTTTTACCTTTTAAATATTTACCAAATGGACCCTGAATGTTGTTAAGCTCATCCTAATTCTTATCTCTTGCTTAGATTGTGGTTAGTTTTCCTTAAGTGGTTTCTATAGTATTTACTTTCCATATTAAACTATATTTTAACTCCCTTCATTGAGTAGAAGATTGATTTGGGATTTTAAATTTTTTATTTTATTTATTGTATTTTTAACATTTTTTATTATTTTAACATATTTGGAATTTATTCTTCTCTCATACATGACATCCTGTATTCTTCTTCCTCTTTTCCTCCCATTCTCTTTTCACCTCATTTCTCTGCTCACATCTACTTTTCTGTTTCCTTTCAGGAAAGGATAGGCCTCCCAGGGATACCAACCAAACATGGCATACCAAGCTGTAATAAGAGTAGGCACAAACCCTCATGTTAGGCTGGACGAGGCTTGTGGGACTTCTAATAGTGGGAGCAAGGGATGTCTCAGACTTCATGGTTATTTTTTTATAAATGTGTATGTGTGTTTCACATGCATGCATACCTATTCACCTTGTGTGTGCCTGGCCCTCTTAGAGGTCAGAAGAAGGCATTGGAGTCCCTGGAACTGGAGTGAATGGATGGTTGTGGGCTGCTATGTGCATGCTGGAAACTAAACCTGGGTCCTCTCTAAGAGCAGCCTGGGCTCTTATTTGCTAGGTCATTTTTCAGCCATCAGCCATCATCATAATTGTGTGTGTGTGTGTGTGTGAGTGTAGGTGCAAGTGCATATGTGCTATGGTGCATGTGTGGAGGTTAGAGAACAGCTTTGGGCAAGGGGGAGTCGTGTTCCAAGTTTTAGTCTTAACTTAGAGCTTTAACTGAGTCTACTCTTTTAACTTCTTTTCTGCTGGAACTGAAGTATTTATAGTCCTCCAGGTGGACCATTCCTTCTCTCCTTACCTTTAGCTGAGTTTACTCTTAAGGAACAAATAAGATTCAGCTAGGTGTTATATGATGGTTAATTCTGTTATTGTGACAGGTTTTTAAATCATGTAGGAGACACAACTCCTGGTGTGTGTGCTGGTTAGTTTTCATCAACTTGGCACAAGCTAGAGTCATCTGGGAAGAAAAAAACTCAATTGAAGAGTTACCTGATAAGATTGTCCTGTGGGAATGTCTGTGAGGCATTTTCTTGATGCATGATTGATATACAAGTGTCCAACCCACTATCACCCTGGGCTTGTGGTCTTGGGGTATAAAAAGTAAGCACTGAGCAAGTCCCAAACAAAGGGTAAGTCATGTTTCTCCATAGGCTCTGGTTCATCATCTGCTTCAGCTTCCACTCCAACTTCCTGTAGTGATGGACTGTGATATGGAGGTGTAGGCCAAATAAAGCTTTTCCTCTATCAGGTTGCTGTTGGTCAGTGTTTTGTCACAGCAACAGATACAGTGTGTCTGTGGGGGTCCTGCAGAAAGGCTTAACTGAGATGATCCCTCTGATTGTGGGTGGCACCATCCCATGAGCTATGGTCCTAGACTGAATAAAAAGGAGAAACGAACAGAGTACTTCCAGCCATTCGTTTACTTCTTGATTATAGATGCAAAGTGAGCAACCACCAGACACCCCTGCTGCCATGCCTTCCCTGCTATACTTCATATGTTTATATGCTCAAATTGTAAACCAAAGTAAACCTTTTTCCATATGGTCACTTTGTCAAGGATTTTGTCACAGTAATGAGAAAGGTTGCTAACATATGTTGTATCAGGCAGGGTCCTAACAACATCACATGACCCACATCATTTAGGATAGCTTAAGGGAGGATTATTTACAAAGAGTTTAATGTACATCTTGGGTGAGATGAAGGACACTGTACCAGTGCAGGAGACAACAACATCTGTACATCAGAAGAGATGTTGGGAGGAGCAGTTGCTGTCAGTGAGTGTGAATTTAGGTCAGACACTGTTAGAAGAAGAGGGCCTTTCTGCAACAGTTCCTGACTGAAGAAATATTGTGAAGAGGAACATATGGGAAAAAAGCTTGTGCACACTCACTTTTCTCTTCTGATTCCCTACAATATTCCAAAGCTCTGATAGCCTCTGGATTTAAGACTACATAGCTCAGCCTCTCAGAGGCAAGAGTAGTAAGGAAAAGGGTAAAAAGTGATTCTGGAGGACAAAGGAAAATATCAGCATAGATATCATTCCAAAACCTTTATCCTATTATTTGCTTTTGTTTTTCTTCCTGGAAGTCCTTTAAGTATCTTTCTGCAGATACTCTATATCTCAAGGGAAACTTGTTTGCTTTACTGTTGTTCAGATGTCCAGATGTTAACTGCCCAAGTTTCTCTTTCCTTTAGAACTTGGCATCCTGGAAGTGACTCTTGATTACCTTGAAGCTGCTATGTGTCTCTTGGCTCCAGATACAATGATACTATACTGCCTTCAGCCCTGAATCAAGGTAGGGGCCTAGTTGTGAAAACTTTGTCCTCCTTTCTAGGATATCCAGCCAGAGGGACTTTTTCTACTAGATAGTCTTTTGCTGCCACCTTCTGGCAGCCTTCCACCACAGTCCAGACTCCTTGGGATATTGATTGAAATGGCAGGGACACATTGGTAGACACTGCATGAAATGGACCTTGCTCACAAATAAACAAATAGGTCTAAGTGGCAAGTATCTTATGTTAGCTACAGGACAGAGAAAGGAACATAGACTACAGAGACTTCATCTGAGATGGTCCAAAAATGAAAATGTTTTGTGTACTGAATTTCCACAGATGGAAAATTGTACATCTGGCTTCTTAAGAACCGTTGTGATCAAAATGCCAACATGTGAAAGTAAGATTATATTCACAGGTTGGGGATGTAGCACAGTGAAAGAGTACGTGCATAGCAAGTGTAAGCCCGCATGCACAAATCCTCATACAGCAAATAAATAATAGAACTTCTGGTTGTGTAGAAAATGTTGATTTATATGCAAATATTAAATAATAAATTCATAACATTTCTGGCCCCAGGCATTTTGAATATGGGAACTCAAGTGGTAGAAAAGAATTATTTAACTTTTTGAGATAGAATATTTTTGAAAAATTAATTTGAAGTTAACGTGCAAAGTGGTACAAGGAAAAGATCATTTTCCCTTGATACAAAATGATAGCTTTCATTGTGCCATTTATACATTTGTTCTATATTTTGTTCCTATCCACCCCTCTTGCTCAGTGTCCTCTTCTGTCCTCCCTACCCTCCTCTTGCTGATTATCTTCCTTCTTTGAAATATTCTTGTCTTCTGCTTCGATGTCATGTGCATTCCATTATTCTCTTCAATTACTCCCAAGAGTCCTTGCTCTACTCTGCATGATCCCCCAGCAATATACTTTTAAAATTAATTTTAATTAATTAATTAACTAATTATTTCCAATCCCATCAATTTCTCTTCCTTCTCTTGTCTCCTCCCCCACTCTCTCCCACTAACCTCTACTCTTTTCAATTGCAGACTTTTAAAATCCTTTTATCTACCTCCTAATTATATTCTCTTTCCTTCCTTCTGCTTTGAAGTTGATGGAGTCCCTTTCATTTTATTTAAGATGTTTGGTTGTCAAAACCCACAGATAATATTCTTGCATATTTTAACATTAATATAAATATTATATGATGATGTATTATTTTTATGTTTGCACTTTTTGCTCTGCAGTTTTCAAGATTTGTCCTTGTTGATACATGTAGTTCTAGATCATTAAGCTCTGTTGTATTTTGCTTTTAAGCTTACTCACATGAAATATTAGCCATTCCTTTACTGTTAAATATTTGAGATGTCTTTATATTTTTTACTAGTATGAGTGATGGTGTTACATGTTTTTGAATCCATGCATTGTGTTATTTTTATCTCAATGCAAACATTTCCTGAGGTTTAGCAAACACAGAATCACTGAGCTGCAGGCCACATATATTTTCATTTTGGCTAGATACTAGCTGCTGCTAAATTTCTACCAGTGGAGCATACTCACCCATTTCTGGACAGCAGTGTTAAGGAGTTCCCTTTCTTACACATTCTTATCACCAAATAATATGTCCCCCCAATTTAAGTTAGCATTTGACAATCTGTTGAGCATAAATTGGTCTTTCAGTGATGTTTTAGTTTTTATTTATTTGAGGATTTGGGGAGGTGGAATGGGATAAGCGTTTTGTCATATTTATTAGTCATTTGGAGTTCCTTTTCCATAAAATGTCCAAGACTGATTTATATTTTAGAACTTGAAGGGGTTCTAAAACACAGCAGGTCAGCAAGAATGTGTGAAGGTGCCAGCCTAGTGCTTTCCCAACATTTGGAAGCAGTTAAATGTTTTAGTGCTTGCTGCCAGCAGGTGCCAGCACCGTACCATAATCCTACCTTCCTATAGTGTCAGGACCAGGTTTTCCATAGGATTTAAGATGGTGGTTCTTAATCACACAGATAACACAACCGGCTTTCTGCTGTTAGGGCTTCGTATACCACCCAAATGTGACTTCAGCGGATCAGAGTACGCTTCACCAAAATGTACTCGTCTGGTGTAGTTTGGATTAATTACTCCCAGAAACTGCAGATAGGAGCACTTTTGCAAAGCCTTCCTTTCAGAAAGAAATCTGCATAGTAAAATTAACCATGCAACTTTATTACCTGAGAGACATCTGTTTAATAAAAGAACTTATATGCAGCATACCCTTGTCTCAGCTTTCTGTAGCTTGTGATCCCTCCAGGGCTTCCATGTTCTAATTCTTGTAGCTTTGAATGTGGTATAAGCTTCTACTAACTGACTCTTTTGTTGTTGTTTTTTGAGACAGGGTTTCTCTGTATTGTTTTGGAAGCTGTCTTGGAACTGGCTCTGTAGAGTAGGCTGGCCTCAAACTCACAGAGATTTGTCTGCCTGGGCTTCCCAAGTGCCAGGAACAAAGGCAAGCACCACCACCGCCCCACTGCTTGCCTCTTCTTTAAATTTGGGAATTAATTAGACCCCCATGTGTACACATATAATTGCAAGTTCTTTTTCTGTTAATTTGTATTATTCTAGTTTAATTCATATCCCGTTCCAAAGAAACTAACAGGGATGTTAGAAGCCATATCTCCTCACTTACACTGAATACTTGTGTAAACAGCTTGTGACATGATGCTGAAATAAACAATTATTATTTTTAAAACCAGAATCTCACATAGAATAGCTTGGTCCTGACCATGCTTCCTAACTGAGGAGGACCTTGAGCTCCTGATCCTTCTGTCTCTACCTCGGAAGTGAGAGGATTACAGGTGTCTGCCATCATCCTCACTTAACAATATGCTTTCCCCTATTTTTCTTGGGTGTGTGTTCTGTGTGCATTCATTGTGAGTATGTTTACACGTATGTGGGCACATGTGTGTGTGTGTGTGTGTGTGTGTGTGTGTGTGTGTGTGTGTGTGTGTGTGTTATGTGTACAGAGGTGCCCAGGCATGTGTAAGCCCAGGGTTGATGTTAGAAACCATTTTCCATCACTCTTCTATCTCACTCACTGAGGCCTGGTCTTTCAATCACAATAAGAGATCACTCACATGGCGTGTCATGCTAGCCAGATTGCCCTTGGGATCCTCATCTCTGCTTTCCTGGATGGAATTAAAAGTGGGCTGTCACTCCTACCCAGCAGTTATGTGGGTTCTGGAGATCTGAAGTCTGTCCTCACTCCTGCCCTGCAAGCACGTAAGCACAGAGCCTGGTCCCTTGCCTACAATATTCTTTAGTACAAACATTTACAACCAGTTAAGCTCTGCATCTAAAGAGCTAAATATTGGATTTCTGATTTCTATTTAAAATGAGATGGTGACAAGATGTCAACAGCAACCATCTTTGGAGTGATTAGGTTAGGTACCTGCAACTGTGCCGAGCACATTTTATATACTGCTATGGAATTCTTAACATACTTGTATGAGTTAGGTACCCTTATTTCATCAGATGAATATAGGTAACAGATATAGAGAAGTGAAATACATTTCTCATTAGTACACAGCTAGTCAAATGTTCCCAAATTCCTGTTCCCCACTATTACGGTGCTTTGGCTCACCACATGCAATTCTGCAATCAGCCCCTGTCTAAATCCCTAGGCAGTTTGTGTGTAGGGATAGGAATAAACTTAAGCTAACAAAGGGGAATCCTTTCTAAAACTGTCTCCTTGTGGTAGAGACACATCTGCTTATTTCTGAGGTCAGCTGTATCTTCTAGTAATCAGCCTATAAAAATCCTCTGCCTTTCAAAATTAGTGTTGATAACAAAAACCCAATTTTTCCACTCTGCTTCTTTGCTAATTTCCTCTGAATTTTACAGCGTCTAACAGGAAAACACATTCACTACTGCTGCATATTTCAGGCAGCTTCTAGCTTATTTTCTCACTTGCCATTAGTACCTATACTCCCACCTACCCACATACATCTGGAAAAAAGAAGGCATTTTCCTGTATTTCTGTAGCTTGTTTTTGTTTTATGTAATCACAGCATATTAGTACCTCAAAAGTGATAGGATTACAGGTTTCTGCCATCATCCTCACCTAACAATATTCTTTCCCCTATTTTTTTGGGTGTGTGTTCTGTGTGAATCCCTTGTGCATGTGTCTACATGCATGTTTGTGTGTGTGTGGGTACATGTGAGTGTGGGTGAGAAAGTGTATTGTCAATGCCTGAGAGCTGTAGAGACATTCACCCCTCATCCTTCATGTCCAGTGATGATATTTCACTACCACAGGGCAATGTGCTCATCTTGGTCTATTTTTGCATTGCTGTAACAAAAGTATCTTGATTCTGGGTATTTTAGCAGGGTCCTTGAGGACCATGATCATCACACCAGCATAAATTTCGGTGACAGCTTCATGGCAGGTAGCATAGTATCTTGAGAAAATATACAAGAGAGAGCTGAAACATGGAGAAAAAAAAAACCAAAAAGCAAAAACAACAATAGAAAATGAACTAAGGAACCCAAACTTGTTTTGCAACCATGTGATCTCACAATAAGAATCTAGTTCTATATCTAATTCAACCATATCAGAATTTACCTAAGTGCCCAGGGGAAACATTAACCAGTTTATTGAAAATAGATTCCTCATGACCCCCTGGCCCCCCAAAAAGCCTCACAGTCTCTACAACCTCAACACTGGAAGAAGTCAGCCTCAGCATTAGTTTTGGCAGAGGCAAACACAAATTTCTGTGTATGTAGTGACAATCTCTGTGTGAGCTTCAGGCCTCTGTCCTCTGACGATAAATATCCCTAAGTTTTTCTTTCAGTAAAAGGTTGAGAAGTCTCTTAGGAAATGACTACTTAAAACTGGATTGTGTTAACTATCCTTTCTAGTATTTATTACAACTGTTGATTGTGTTAGTGTGATTATGAGTCTTTCTTTCTTTCTTTCATATCATACTTAAATTATCTTTGTATATTTTAATAATGATTTTTCACTCCTCAATTTTTGTTTGGATTTTCATTTTTTGTATATATGTATGTATGTGTGTTACAATATATTATATAATATATATATATATATATATATATATATATATATATATATACTTAGAGAGGGAGAGAGAGAATATAAAATTAAGTGGGTAGTAAGGTGAAGTGAGGGGGGAGGATTAAGAGTCATAACATGACCTACTACTTAATCTTTTAGCCTAACTCTGCTAGACTGCTTAACTCATGCTTCAACCTTGGGGGCGAGAACCCCAGGGAAATCCATGCTGGAATGGCCACACCAGGACTCTTAGCCTTCCTACAGTGACCCTTTGTTTCCAGAGACACATTTAAAAGGCAAAGACAGTGGAGGGAGGCATTTGCTGACTGCTTAGCAGCATGGGACAAAAGCTCTGAATAACCCAGTATGCCTCCCCTGATAAACTGCTCTCAGGAGGCAGCAGTGTGAGGGCCTTCATCTGTGCTGACAGGTTGTTGCCTTAAGCTGAAGAACACTGCCTCTCCAAGGCATGGGCAGGCTGACATCTCAGCTACCAGGCTGCACAGTTGGAAAAGACAGAAATGTCTGTTGCTCTAGACTGGCAAAGAGAAATGTTCCCTGAGCTTGGGTGACATATCCTGTGGAGACTTCCAGAAATAGTGCTTCTTGTCTCTGCTTCTACCTCAGCTTGAAGGCCTTGCTTCAGCAGGTGTGGAGAAAATGTTCATAAAAATATTCTTGATGATTCTGACTTGTCCAGGTTCAAAGAAGCTCCTGGGGCAGACGTGGTACCACACACCTGTCATCGCAGCATCCTGGAGGCTGAGGCAAGGGGATCAGGAATCATAGTGAGATCCTGCAGTAAAGAAAACAAGCAGAACAGGATCCTGTGTTAGTTTTGTATAACTATAACAAATACCTGAGGTAATAAATATATAAAGAGAAAGGGTTTATTTTGGACTACTGTTTTGGAGATTGTTTTTTAGTCTGTGGTTCATTAGCCCTGCAGCTCATCACAGTGAAAGTGTATGGCAGAGAAAAACTGCCTATCTCATGGACAGAAAACAAAAGATAGGAAGAGAAAGGTATCAGTATCCTATTATCCTTCTTATGAGCGTGCCACTGATGAGTGAAGGACCTCCCTCAAGTGCCAACCTCTCAAAAGTTCTACCATCTCCCAGTACCATCATACTGTGAGCAAGCTTTTTAACAAATACACCTTAGGGGGATGTCCATCATCCCAACAATAGGAGATCTTCCTATAGCAAGTCATATCATAAAATGAGCGGGGGAAATTTATCCTTAAGGATTCTTCTTTGGATTAAAGTCTTTGGATCAAAATACATTAAAATATATAATTTTCTGAATCACATCCTAAAGCATAATCCCGTGAGCTTCATTTCTCTAATTATTATATTTGTATTAACAGAGAGTTTAGCATGTATCCCTGACATCTTCTTTTTGAAACATGCTCAAAAAATTGATCTAGCAAGTTCTAAGATGCCACCTTGGTTCTATCTCAAGAAGGATAAAAAACAAAGCAAACCAAAATAAACAAAACAAAAAACTTATTTGGAATCCCAAGGGGGTCCAATCTGTCTTACCATGAAATTTAATTTTTTCTCTATTGGATGACCTGTGATGATTGAGGTGTTTGATTGCCTAGTGTTACCCGTAATTATGAGATAAAATCTCATTTAACTCAAGCTGGACTTGAAATTTGCCCTGTAGCTGAGGCTGGGGCCTTGATCTGCTGATCTTCTTGCTTCTCCTTCCAAGTGTTTGGATCACAGGTATGTGCTACCACACCTGGCTTGGCTTACCCTTTTCCTTCAGTTTCTTTTCACTTTTAGGAAGGTTTTATTACTAAGTGTCATTACGAATTGGGTCACCGGGATTAACAGATGGACAACGCTGACCACCAAACCTGTGTTTAATAACTGAATCTCAGAAAGGAGTTTGTGGCTCAGTTTCTTCCCTTGGGAAAAGGCCCCTAGTAAAATTTCCTACCTCCTCACAATTAACAAAAAAGGGAAAAGCTGAAGAGGACTGGGAACTAAAAGGAACTTTTGATTTAGTCCACCAAAAGGAACATTTGATTTAGTCCTCACAAAACAAGGAGACTTAATGTATAAACTACTATAAATAGAAAAGGTTCTTAGAGAAATGATTACTTACAAGTTGTCAAGGAAAAAGAAAACACAAACCTTTGGCCTGCGTGAATCCCCACAGATTGTTCATTTATTGTTTCTGTGGAGTGTGGAAGAGACTTTTAGTAGTTAACCCATTTGTTTACTGGCAATCATCGATGCTGCCCATTCCATTTCTTTTTTATGCTGTATTATTTTTTCTGTATCAGAAGTTTTCCAAGTAGGCCACACTATAAAGAAAAAGATTAGTGGTTTTGAGGAACCAGAAGCAGCCTAATGGGTACAGCTGTCTTTTGGGGACAGTCAAATGCTTTGGAACTAGTAGTGATGATTACACAACTCTCTGATTATGATAAATGTCACTGAATTTCATACTTTAATGCATGTATTTTTGTTATGCAAATTTTACCACAATAAAAATTAAAATTTAGGATGGCTTTAAACGCTAACTTGGCACAAGCTAGAATTCCTGAAAGGAGGGAGGAACATCAATGGATAAGAAACCGCCATTCGATCCAGCTGTAATTCATTTTGTTAATTAGTAATCCATATGGGAAGGCCCAGAACATTGAGGGTGGTTCTATCCCTTTGCTGGTAGTCCTAGCTTCTATAAAAAAGCAGGCTACATGATGGATCAGGATGGTTGAGTTGTAGGCAGGATGGGGGGAGTAATGAAAGAGATATCTTCGTAGCAGGGGCCATTACTGGGTTAGGGAAACTCCCAGGAACCCACAAGGATGGTCCATCTAAAACTCCAAGCAATAGTGGAGAGAGTGCTTGAATTGGCCTGCCCCTATAATCAGATGATGACTACCCTAATTGTCATCATAGAGGCTTCATCCAGTAACTGATGGAAGCATATTCAGAGATCCCCAGTCAAGCATCAGGCTGAGCTCTGGGGATCAAGTTGAAGAGAAGGTCAGGGATTATATAACCAAGGGGGTCAAGATCATGATGGGGAAACCAACAGAGACAGCTGACCGGGGTTTGTGGGAGTTCATGTACTCTGGATGGACAGCTAGGGAGCCAGCATGTGACTGACCAGGCCCTCTGCTTGTGGGTGACAGTTGTGTAGCTTGGTTGGTCTTTTGTGGGGCCCCTACCAGTGGAACAAGGACCTGTCCCTGATGCATAAGCTGGTTCTTTGGACCCTATTCCCTATAGTGGGATGCCTTGTTCAGCCTTGATTCAGGGGGCAGAGCTTGGTCCTACCTCAACTTGACATGCATGCATCATTGATTCCCATGGTAAGCCTTACCCCTTCTGAATGGAGACAGAGGAGGAGTGGATGCGGGTGTAGAATGGATATGAGATGGGGGGATACAACAGGAGGAGAGAAGGGAGGAGAAACAGTGGTTGGTACATAAAATAAATTTTTAAATATATGAATAAAAAAATAAAGCAGGCTGAGCAAGCCAGGGAAAGCAAGCCAGTAACCAGCTCCTCTCCATGATCTCTGAATCAGCTCCTATCTCCAGGTTCCTGTTTTGTTTGAGTTTCTGTGCTGACTTCCTTCCTGGGATGACCACCAATATGGAAGTCTAAGTCAAACAAACTATTTCCTCCCCAATTTGTTTTTATGCTATGGTGTTTTATCAGAGCAATAGAAACCCTAGCTAAGGCAACCAGGAACTTAGAAATTACTTCCTAGCTGAAGAGATAACAAAAATAACATTGCACTTTGAACAACTTTCACCTGTTCCTTGAACCATACCCTCAAAATGTACAAGTTTGTGTTTCCTGAGTTGGTCATATTTAAATTGTTCTCAACCTTTAATGGTATTGATATTCTTGCAATATATTCAAATGGCTGATGATTATAGCTGTGAAAATAGTCACATTTTAGTGAAAGCCTTTTTTTTAATCTCACTATGTAAGCCAGGTTGGTCTTATGTGGCACATCTAAGAAAAGTGTTCTTAGGTAGGGGAAATGACTCCATGGGTAAAATGCTGGCAAAAGCATGAAGACCTGAGGTTACATCCTCACAGTGATAGAAAAGTCTGAAGCTCTTTCCAGTAAGCCTGACAACCTGAGTTTGAACCACAGGACCCACATCCATATGGTAGAAAGCAAGAACCAACTTCTACAAGTTGTCTTCTTATCTCTGTGTACATGCTGCATGAGTGTGATGTGTGCAGTGTTATGTCAATGTGCTTCATATGCACACACAAAATAAATGTAAAAAGAGAAAAGGGGGAAGCCTCTAACTCAAGTTCTTGAAGGTAGAGAGAGACAGGAGGATCAGTCTAGCCCATCCAACTGGTGAACACCTGGTTCAGTATTTTATTTTTGTGGTCTTGAAAAGAAATAAATATGCCGTGAACATGGGTATTTCACTCTCATACCTTATTCCAAGATTCTAAGATACATATAAGTGCATGTTTGTTAACTTTTCTTGTTGCTGTCACCAAATATTGGGCAAGAATCAGGAGAGATCATGTTAGTTTGGGCTCCCAGTTTACAGGGACACAAGTCTACCATGATAGGGAATGAAAGGGATCACTGATAGATCACTGATATATTACTTTATAAATTATTTGAGTGAATGCAATATACCAGTCAAGGCATAAATATCATTAAATATTAGATTATAAATATTTTTAGGGAATAGACTATCATATCTCCTTAATTTTGCCAGTTTTTAGTGAACATTTATTAAAATATCTAAGTTGAAATGTTTGTTTTCAGAAAGAATTGTTGTGTGGTGTGGTGGTGCATGCCTTTATTCCAAGCACTTTGGAGAGTAAGTCAGGTAGACCTCTGAGTTTGAGACCAGCCTGGCCTATATAGTAATTTCCAGGTCAGCCTGGCTTACAATTGAGTCCTTGTCTCAAAAACAACAACAAAAAAGTAAGAAAGTATGCTAGTCTTAATGTTTGGAACTCTAGGTAATTTTCAAGATGACCATAAATGTTTAAGAATACTTAAACAATAATTAGCATATTTGATTAATCCTAAGACATTGACTTTGAGAGATCATTGCTTTATGTTCTGTGGAGATGGACTTGCTACCAATTAGGACAGAGTGCTTTTACATCATTTGTGTTTTCTCCTCTCTCTCTCTCTCTCTCTCTCTCTCTCTCTCTCTCTCTCTCTCTCTCTCTCTCTCTCTCCTAAAACTTTTTTAATTTAAGTAGTATAGTTTGATGATATTTTTCCCATTCTCCAAGTCTTTCCAGGTTCTCCTTCCTCCCACCTGCCCAACTATATCTTTCTCAAAAACAAACAAAAACCCAATACAATGATAAAAATGCCCCATACCAAAAACACAAAATAAAACCACACCACAAAAGGAAAATCAAAGCAAAACCAAACAAAACTCAAAAGTGTAATTACTATGGACCACAGAATTATGCAGGGACAGTTTAGTGCATACTTCAGGAGTCTTCCCATCAGAGATGCACACCTCATGGAGATATAGACTTCTTTTAGCAGGGCTATAAAGAGTATTGTCACCTGAGATGCAAGGCAATAAGGTATACTGTCTTCTGAATAAGTTAAGCTGTCCTCAGTGCAGACTTCTTGTGTAAAGAGCTCTTTCCCTCACATTACAGCTTGGGAAGTTTCCTCACAACACTACAGTGTGTTAATTGTTTACTGGGCACATAGTATGTGGAGGTCTGAAAGATGACTTTTCATTTAGCTATGTAATTTTGATAAGTAGAATATATACTGGGGCATACTTCATAACTGGATCTATTTGTCCCACAGTAGCCTGCCTTGTTCTCTTGCTCAGACTACTACACACAATTAGCTCACGTTTACCTCAGAGCAAGTTTTTTTTGTGAAAAGAAAACTTTATAGCTTGTGCAAGATCAGAGTTCAGATGTCTACAAAGGTTACTAACAAAACCATGCTAATTCTTCACTTGCCAGTCTATTAATAATAGATCTGTCTCTTAAAGTTGCCATTAGGCACTATGTCTTCTCTGTCTGGTCATGGTTTGCTCCTATGGCCTTGGACCCTTGTATTGTCATGGTAAATGGCTGAGCTTCTTATTTCTTGCTCCAGGAAGGTGCTTTTCATCAATAAGAGAAATTTCTTTTCATTTTAAGGCTCCTGAAGAAAAAGAGTTTTTAGAATAGAAGAAGCTAGAAGAAGTATGGGGAAGTTAGAAATAGAACAGCATTATTAGAGTAGAAATAGAACAATAAATAACACATGGAATAAAGTATGACTCTTAGATTGTGTGT
Source organism: Cricetiscus sungorus (assembly GCA_030556225.1). NCBI lineage: Eukaryota > Metazoa > Chordata > Mammalia > Rodentia > Cricetidae > Cricetiscus > Cricetiscus sungorus. The sequence continues at coordinate 17,294,467 of JANBXA010000609.1, read as the reverse complement.
GAAGTTACTATAGAGATCATTTACCCTCTTCTTCACCTTATTCACTCCTGAGAAGCATTTCACCTTTGGGACCCTGGGTAGGGGATGGAGCAGGTCTCATAGCCATTATATGTAACCAAATAAAAGCACACAGAAAACTGTGCAACCATCCTTGACAATGAGGACTGTTGTTATGTTGATATACCCATTGTCACACTTTTGGAACAAACTGATTTTTCCCTCTTCTAGCAGGTATAAGTGACAGTTCAGTTGTTAACCTTTATTCTAGGATCTAGGCTTTCATTCTATCATTCATTAAAAAAATAGAACAAAATAAAGTATAATAATATAAAACATATCAAAATCTGTAACACAAAAATTAAAAACCCAGAGACAGATTTTGGGGATCAAGCTTCAAGCTGAAAATCTGCTAAGTCAGTAGATCTTACCTCTACTCAGCTGAAATTGCAATCCTGTCTCCACAAATCCTCAAAAGAAAGGGCTTTCAGATCCTGTCTCCTCCTTATATTCCTTTCTTAGTCCAAACATATCCTCCTGTCTCCACCTCCCTAGTGCTGAGATTAAAAGCATGTGATTCCAGGTGCTGGGATCAAATGCATGACTTCTGATATTCTTCACTCTTGTGTAGGCCAGGGTAGTCTTGGACTCATAGAGATCCATCTGCTTGTCTCCAGAGTTCTGGAATTAATGGGGTGTGCCACCACTGCCTAGCTTCTACAGCTAACTAGTGTGGCTGGCTTTGATTTCTGATACTTCAGGCAATTTTCATTAAATCATAAGTAATATATCACCACAAAAATCAGATAAGATAAATCAGATAAGAAAAGAGCCCCAGAGAAGGCATAGATATGAGATGTCCTTTGGTTCACACACTTAGGAAACCCATAAGAACAGGAAACTGGAAGCCATGTTGTAAGTATGGAGGATTTGGTGCAGACACATGCAGGACCTGTATGTAGATGCTGATTCTGTCTCTGTGAATTCATATGTCCTTTACTCATGTTGATTTACAGGGCCTTGCTTTCTTGATGTCATGTATTGCCTCCAGCTCTTACACTCTTGTTTATTCTTCCACATGGTTCTTTGATCCCTGAGTGGAGGAATTTTATGGAGATATGATATTTAGGAATAAGTGTTCCAAGGTGTCTCACTCTCTACATAATGTATGACTGTGAGTCTCTGTTTGTTCTCATATGCTGTAGGAGGAAGCCTCTCTGATGATGGCTAAACAGGCACTTATATATGAATATAGGACAATAATAACATTAGAAGTCATTTTTATCATATTTTACCCTCCCTTTTAGATCAGTATTATTTGGTTTTACCCTAGGTCTGTAGGCTATTTGGTTTCATGTTCTTGGTCACCCAAGCATTGCTGGGTATACGTTCCACCTTGTGGAACAGTACTTAAATCCAAATAGTTATTGGTTGGTTACTCCCACAAGCTTTGTGCTACCATTGTCCTAGTATATATATCTTGCAGGCATGACAGCATTGTAGAGAAAAGGTTTAGTGTTAATGTTTCTTTTTTGATATGGTACAGAGTATGTTCCTACACCAAAAATGCTGGAATATAGGAGTAAAGGCTCTATGTAGGCACAAATCCATCTTCTCGATCCTCAATCAGTTGTGTAGGTATTGTCTTCAGCAATGGGACCTTGCTTTCAGTTTGTAGAGAACAACCTATAGTCTTGGCAACAATGTTGATCATTTGGGGATTCTTGTAGGGCCCCTTTGGCCAATAAGTCAATTAAATGTAACCCAATCTCAGTATTTGATGTTTCATTTAGTGAAAAAAGATGGCCAGTTTGGGCTCTGTCTCCTCCATTATTTGGAGAATTCATTTAGTTACCCTTCATATCTGTATATATTTTATGGAGTTTCCAATATTATTAGGTTTCTATACTACCCCTCAAATGGTCCCTAATTTTATCTTTCTCTTCTCATATTCCTTCCCACAATTCTATCTCCCTTCTCCCTTCCCACTTAATCTTCCCATTAAAGATACCCCGTTCATTCATACATATCTATTCTATTTCCCTTTCCTAAAGAGGTCTATTTATTTACTCTAGTCCCATACTTTATACCTACTCTCGGTGTTTCTAGGAATTGTGGCTTGGCTGCCATTGACTTAACAAAACATATCCACATATAAATGAGTATATACCATATTAATCTTTCTGAGTCCAGAGTTTCTCATTCAGTATGATTTTTTTTTTGTAGTTCCATTCATTCGCCTGTAAATATCATGATGTCATTTTAACTGCTGTGTAATACTCCATTGTATAAATGTACCACATTTTCTTTATCCATTCTTATGTTGAAAGACATCTAGGTTGTTTCCAATTTATTTCTATTATGAAGAGAGTAGTAGTGAACATGGTTGAGCAAGTGTCTCTGTGGTGGGATGAAGAGTCCTTTGGGTATATGATCAAAAGTGGTATAGCTGGATTGTTCTCATCTCCCTGAGGAACTGCTACACTGGTTTCCATAGTGGCTTTACAAGTTTGCACTCCCACCAGCAATGGACGAAGGTTACTGCTACTCTATATCCTTACCAACATGAGCTGAACTTGTGTTATGGATCTTATCCATTCTGACAGGTAGAAAATGAAATCTTAAAGCAGCTTTGATTTGCATTTTTCTGATGGCTAAAGGTGTTGAATATTTCTGTGTTTCTCAGCCATTTGTGTTTTCCTATTGGGAGTTCTCTGTTTGACCTGTACCCCATTTTTTAATTGAATTATTGGATTATTTGTTTTATTGATATCTAGTTATTTTAGTTCTTTATATATATCTTGATATTAGACCTCTAAGTGATATATAGTTGATAAAAATTCTTTTCAATACTGTAGGCTGTTGCTTTGTCTGAATGATGGTGTCCTTTGCTATGCAGAAGCTTCTCAGTTTCATGGTATCATATATTAATTGTTCTTAGTGCCTGTGATATTGGTGTTCTGTTCATAAAATCTGTACTAATGAATTCAAGGCTACTCCCTACTTTCTCTTCTATTGGGTTTAGTATACCTTGCTTTATGTTGAGGTCTATGGAGTTGAGTTTGGTGCAGTGTGAGCAGCATTTGTTGAAAATGCTGTTTTTATCCCACTGTGTATTTCTGGCCTCTTTATCAAAAATAATGTGTCTGTAGGTGTGTGGATATATGTCTGAGTCTGAAGTTCTATTCCTTTAATTACTGTGTCTCTTTTTATGCCAATACCACACAGTGTTTATTACTATAGCTTTGTAGTATAACTTGAAATAAGAGATGATGAGACCTCTAGCAGTTCTTTTAATACCCAGTATTTTTTTATTTTTTGTGTTTCCATATGAAGCTGAAAATTGTCCTTTTCAGGTCTGTGAACAGTTGTGTTGGAATTTTGATAGTGATTGTATTGAATGTGTAGTCATTCCACTTTCTAAATAGGATAGAACTGCCTGCCCTTGTGTTTGGGTGGGATGATGTAACCATTTGATCATTGAGCTCTTAAACTGACTATTGCTATCAGTAGTTTGGCTACTGGAAGTGTACTATATTGTAGCTTTTCACTCATCTTGGATTTTTTTTTTTTGAGACAGGATTCCATTATGTAGCTCTGGATATCCTGGGATTGATTAACAGTGTGTGCCACCATGCCTGACTTTCAGCTTGAATTCTTATCTTCAGAATTAAGTAGTTTAAAACTAAAGAACAATGAAGAACATGCAAAGTGACTGAAAAAAAAAGAAAACTTTACTGCTTGGTGTCTCCATTCTTAAAGACTAGGTCATCATGGTACCTGTATTCTTTGTGGATGTCCTTCCAAGAAAAAGTTGATGGCCAATTCAGAACACACACACACACACACACACACACACACACACACACACACACACACTAAAACCACACAACAACAAACAATTGTCTGATCCCATTGCCAGTACAGGAAGGCTACCAAGTGATGATCCATCATGCTCTTCTAGCTAAGGCCATATGGTATTATTTATTTTGTTTTGTTTTGGTTTTGGTTTTGCAGCTTTAAGACATTAACTAAAAGTGAGTGGAAATACACTAGGGCATGGGTGTTTATGCTTGATGTGGGGCTCTGTTAAGAGACGACCCTTGCCTTTGTACTATCTACTCCATTGGCTGGATTTATCACATATGCATTCTGCTGCTGCTTCTTTTTCATCCACAAGAGTCTTCTAGGCATTATTATCTGCAGTCATTCTATGGTTAATCTCACTTCTCTCTATCTCTTCTACAGATAGTATACCCCAACACAGGCCTTGTACTACCCAACTCTCCCAACCAAAGATCTGAAATGATAGCAGTATGTTCTGGTAAAAATAATGTTTTTGTGTGTGTGGCGAGTATAGCATATGCATCCAAGATAATGAGGAGACATGATAAGAAAGATGTAAACTATGAAACAGTTCCTTTTGGGACTGGTTGTTAATTATATTTAAACCATCAATGGCTGAGACTAGAAAAGCTGTTTAGTAAGACTTTAAAACTGTTGGTATATTACTTTCTTGTCCCTGAATGTATTTCATTTTTCACTTAAAGGGTACTTCTCCAGATTTTCATTACAAGGTCAAGCCACCCTCTATCCATTTCAATGTCAATACATGCTCTGTCTAGACTGTGATGCATTCTTGCCTATCACTTTTCAATAACTCAAAAGTAAGAAGAATCGCCTTCATAATTAAAATGGAAAGGTAACTCATAAGGGACAAATAAAAACTCCTGCTGTGGGTTGGACAGATGGCTCAGAAGTTAAGAGTGCTTGTTGTTCAAACATGAGAGCCTGAGTTCAAATCTCAAGCATCCACATAAAAAGCTGTATCCCCTGCTCTATGTGAGAAAAGAGGGTCATTGGAGCTTGTTAGCTGCCAGACTAACTGAAAGATAATGAGGTCCAGGTTTAGTGAGAGACACTGTCTTAAAGGAAAAAAAAGACACCTGACATCCTCCTCTAGCCTCCATGTTTGCATTCACCTACACACATGCAGACACACTGAACATACACACCATCACACATGCACAAAGGGAAAGAAAGACTCTTTTGCCCTGCAAATTTCCTCTTTAGAACATACCATGTGCATAGCACTTTCTATAGCAGAAAAACCATTTATTTTTTCCACTCACAATGGTTATTATTTACCTGGGAATGAAAGAACAAAATAGGTCAAAAGGACATAATCTTCACTCTATAATACAGTGATAAAAAAATGACATGCTTTGGGTTTTTCTAATCATCTCAGGTAGCTACTGACTCATTAAGTGTGATATGCCCTACAGGTTGTCCTTACTGACAATGATCCAGAAGCTATAGCTCCATGCTTAAGTGTTTCAAAATTACCTTCCTCAGGGTGTTAATTATCAACTTGGATTTCTCTCCTGATGACGCAGTGGGCTATAATGGCCCTGATGGTAAATACCTGTGGCAGGGCTGTGAAGCAATCAGTAAAGAGGGACTAGACCACTAAGACAGAAATGGTCCCATAAATCCTAGTGTCTGACAGGTCTCAGGTAGGTGCTCCCTCCAGCTAAGATTTGCTATTTGGCATACCCAGCACAATTTGCTTTACTGAGCTAGAATTACATGGCTCTACCACAGCTGTCTTACCTATAGGAAACTATGTCTTTCTAAAGAAAGATTTTCTCTTGCATCCTGTCTTGCCCCCTTGATCACTGTTTGTGCGCCAGCTGCGGATTCCAGCAAGCTGAGATGAAATTTTTAAAAAGTGAAAGTAGTTTGTTCATGAGTAAAAGTTTATGAAAGGGAAAAAAGAGAAGGATCATGATTGGACAGGCAAAACCTTCGAAATCTTGATGCTGATTCAGTGCCCAGGAGAAGCTAAAAAGCAAGACTAATCAAAAAGACTTCAGACTGTCCTGCATATATGACAAATCCTGAGAGTCTAGATTGCTTATTAGGGAACAATGGTCAGGTTCTGCTCAGTTATCAGGTGAGGATATCCTTAACTCCAAAGCAGGAAAGTGTCTGCGAAGTGCATTTCTTCCAGCAGAATGAGTGAGTACTTCCTTGGAGAGAAATCCAAGAAATCTTGAGGTGCACCTCCTTGGCTGCAGTACCAACTTTTTGTGAGTACAAGATGTGTTTGGAGAATATCTAAATGCAAAATGAACTTTGCGGTGGCAAATAGCACTGAAGACTCCCAATGGGCATAATTTGTAGCTGGGGAGAAGCTAATGGTCCTATATTTTTCTTCTGTGAGAAAGGGTCTTGGTCTGTAGCATCAATTTTGCACCAGTACTGCTGCTTCCAGTTCCAGAGTGCTAGGATGACAGGTGTGAGCCACACCCAGTTCATTACCTTTCTTCTCTAGGTCTGGTGTTTTGAGACCCATCGTAGTACAACCACTGCTAGCTGACTATTGTCTGCAGAGTCTTTCCTAACTCCTCTGAGCCTTAGTTCCCTGATAAATGATAGAAGAATATCATTGAAAGACCATCATACTGGTGAAATGGCACTTACTAAATTCCTTTTGTCATTTTTTAAGTGAATCTTCTTTCTCTTTTAAGGGGATGGTTGACCTTTAAATTAAGCTCAATTAGTTTGATTAAGCCAAGCTGAAGGTTTAAGGAGAGCCATGTCAGCATTCGTATGTTGGGTTTCCTTCACTTGCAACCCAGAATTAGATAAGGCAAGAATGAAATTTATTGACTTAACTAAGCAGTCTGTGAGGGGGTCATAGATGAATGGATTTAGGGCTAATTGGAATTAGAGGTTGGAAATGCCACCAGATCCTCATGTTCCCTTGTCATCTCTTTGTCTCTTTATTTCAGTGCTCTTCTCTCAGGTTGTCTTTCTCCTCCATGCTTAGATTTCTCTTTTAGGCCAGGAAGGTGTATATGAGTGAATCCAGGAGCTGCTAAAAAAATAAATTTCCTTAACTTTATTTAATGAAGCAAATTTGGGGATGGGCAGTTTCTACCTAAATGGGCTATAGTTGAGAAGGCAGATCAGTCCACCACATGGCTTACCCAGAGCCTGTTTATTCAAGATCTGCATCCTGAAACTAGGGATCTCCATTGTGTCAGGCAACAGGTGAAGCAGCCACAGTTCCGTTGTCATCAGTACTCTTGTTCTGTTTACACCTCTCCATGGTCTCAGCTTCAGTTCCTGCCTTGAGTTCTCTCCCTTCATGATGGAAGCTGGAAGCTGGAATAGACTCTTCCAACCACAAATTGCTTTTGATCATGATGTTTGTCACAGCAATAGAAAGTATACTAGGACAGTCACTATACCCGACTTTAAGCTTGTTGTGAAAATTAGTTTAGCTACATAGCCCTTACTTGAAGTTTTCATGAAGCTCCATCAATATATCAGCCAGGCTATAGTGATCTGATAGCTTAAATGTAACTCAAGAATCTATGTACAAGGTGGCTCACTTGCATGTTGTTGGCAGGAAGCCTAACTTCTGTTTTTGTTGGCAGATGATACCATGTCTTTGCTTAAATATCCTTCTGTTATTTTGTTGTTGTTGTTATTGTTTTAGCAAGTAATCCAATAAAGAATAGAGGGCAATCAGTAAGTCATAGTCCTCTTTTATGACCTTCTTTTCATCAAATATCATCAACCAATTCTGTCACACACCATTTTGTTTTTCAGCACTGGGGTTTGAATGCAGGGCTTTGCAAATACTCTATGCGAACTCTGCATCTGAGCTACATTGGATACTCTTTTAAAAATTTATTTTGACATAAGGTCTTGCTACCTTGTCCAGGGCAGCTTTGAATTTGGGACTCTTCTGTCTCTGCCTCCCAAGTAGACAGGTTTACAAGAGTATATACCATGCCATACTTGATTTCTATGTACTAGGTTTTTTTTTTTTTTTAAGAAGCCAATTATTGATTTCAACCCACGTTGAAAAGGAAGATTAGCTCAGTCGGTAGAGCATGAGACTCTTAATCTCAGGGTCGTGGGTTCGTGCCCCACGTTGGGCGCCATCTGTAGCGTGTATGTTTCCGCCAGCCCGCCAACCTGCCAGTCTGGGCCCACAGCCGCGCCAGCCCCAAATAACACTCAGAGACTCTGTATTTGATACAATCCTCTTGGCCGGTTACCATTATTGTTAATGGGCTAGCTCTGCCTTAATCATTAACCCATTTCTACTTATCTAAGTACTTCCACGTGGTCGTCTTATCGGGGAGCCGCGCGGCAGGCGTCCTGCTCCTTCCCCGGGCTACAGCTTGACTCCTCCCTACTCACTTCCTCTTCCTCCTTGTCTCCTAGCCCCGCCTATCTTGCTATCTCATTGGCCACAGGGCTTTATTAACCAGTATGAGAAACATATATACAGAATAACATCTCCCATCAGTTTGTTTTCATTTAAATGGGCTTGGTTATAAATGGCTATAACCACAGGCAATCTTTTTAAAGGTAAAAAGGGAATTATGGTATAGATATGAATACTTTGCTTTGGAATGGATTTTCTTTTATTGATACAATTTAAGGTCAATTTTGTAATATGTATATTTCTCCTCTTGTTTAGGTATTGTGTTTATATAGCTCATTTAGAAATGTACTGTATAATTTAGTACAGATTAGAGAGTTACCTATGATAGTTAAAACTTAGAGTTAAGTTAGTTTGGATTTCAGGATATGCAGAGATGTATTTGAGATGAATAGGCATTCTTCAAACCTTTCAAAGACCTACAGAATATGGCATTTAAAATGATTTAGGGATTTTCTTGACAGTGAGGCACAACTGCTCCTGGTAACACCACCTATGTCAGAAAAGAAGATGGACATCTAAGAAACGTGTTATGAAGTTTGCTTCTAATATGGCAAGACTAGCCATTTGAGCAAGGTACTTCTCTTGTCTAGACTGTTTGACTTTATGTTGTAGAAACTGGACATGCAGGACCCACAAAAAGGTGACTGCTGATGCAAGATGGACATTGCTACAGGATTCCTGCTTCATGGAAGAGGCTGCCAGACAGCCAGACAGTCTACAGGACACAGAGAAAAGTTTCCTGCCCTGTTGAGGAGTCTGGACACACATTATGGCCTATGGGCTGAAGATGGAACATTACAGAAGAAGAAATTTGGGTGACTGACCAGGCAATGAATTGTCTCTGTCATTTCTTAGTTTATATATTATCCCTCTGTGGTCTTTGAAGGAGTTGAAGACAGATAGTTATAGTTATAGTTTCCCTTCGTTAGGATTAAAGATAAGTTACATATAGAACTTTAGACTCACAAAGATAGGATAGATGATATTTTCTTTAAGTCTTACAAAATGTTAATGGACTAAATATTGTTAACTGTGATTCTTATTTGATAACTGTTGTATGGTATATTTTGCTATGTTAAGGTTAAACCCCTTCTTTTACTTTAGACAGAAAAGAGGAGATGATGGGAGATGTTATTCTGTATATATGTTTCTCATACTGGTTAATAAAGCCCTGTGGCCAATGAGATAGCAAGATAGGCGGGGCTAGGAGACAAGGAGGAAGAGGAAGTGAGTAGGGAGGAGTCAAGCTGTAGCCCGGGGAAGGAGCAGGACGCCTGCCGCGCGGCTCCCCGATAAGACGACCACGTGGAAGTACTTAGATAAGTAGAAATGGGTTAATGATTAAGGCAGAGCTAGCCCATTAACAATAATGGTAACCGGCCAAGAGGATTGTATCAAATACAGAGTCTCTGAGTGTTATTTGGGGCTGGCGCGGCTGTGGGCCCAGACTGGCAGGTTGGCGAGCTGGCGGAAACATACACGCTACATTCACCTTTTTATTGTTTAAGACAATCTTAGTCTGTAGTACAGATTGGATTCAAATTACTTATGTAGACCAGGCTGACCTTAGACTTGGGGAGCTCCTCCTGAGTCTTCCTCCTGAGTGCTAGAATTTTAGATGAGTATTAGTTGTGTGGAAGAATTTGTGGACATAGAATTGCCACAGTGACTATGGATATCTGTTAATGGTAGATTTTATGTATCATGGGTTCTACCTATCAAGGATTTTATAGGCCCTGGAAGAAAGCACTAAAGGCCAATTAATCTGTCAACTACTTCTAATACCCATTTTATTCCCTCGAAAGCATGCATGCATTCTTTTTCTGAGCCTCCCTGGTTCCCCAGTCACATCTTAAAAATATCAACAGTTATTTTTTACCACTGGACTAATGGATCTTAAACAAACTACTTGTGTATGTCAGGATCTTCATATTGTGTCTTTACATTTCTGTGAGCAGTTACATTTTAATATAAAATTTATGGTACTAAGCAATTTGGCATCATACTAACCATCATCTAATCCTTCTCCTAAGAATGTTAAGTTTGTATATGTAGACAGTTTAGAGATTGGCATTCTAACTCAAAGGATGTTGGCAGTCAAGGCTTCAGAGTTTTTGTCTGTATATATAACTCCTTGTGCCTAATATAACCAGTTACCTAGTTTATTTTGCTTTTAGATCTGTATGCCTCTTTTTTCCCTCTTAGTGGTTGCACACATTTAGGATTCCTTGTCAATATTACTTATGAATAGAAGTGTTTTGAAGCTTGAACTTTGAGAGTTTCTGAAATACTTGTACATATATAATGAGATATATTGAGTATGCAATCCACATCTAAATACACAATCGATGTGTTTTCTATACATCTCATATACATAACTTGAAGATAAATTTACACAATATTTTTTGTATGCCTGGATAACCCTTTTTGTGAGTTCAGGTATGAAATTTTCACTTTTCACTTGGGTACATCTTTTCAGGATGATTTAGATTTGGGAAGCATTTTGGTTTTCCTTTTTTTTTTTAGTAAGGAGATATCAACTTTATATTGTTTGACATTTCCTACAAATAGAATAATTTCAAGAAGGAGATGGTAAAATGTGCTATATCATTCTCTCAGCTCTACCTGATAGAAACATAAACTTTAACAAAGCCTTTAGTGTAGATAATTTACAAGAGGATGATTCATGAGACAAAAGTGGAGGGATTGGGGAGCAAAATAGGAAAAGTACAAAATTCAGTATAAAGATGCATAACTGAAGGAAGTGTTATGAGGACATAGTCTTGATTCTACCAGAAAGTCTGGACATTTTATTTGATTTTCCAATACTCTGTAGATGACCACTAATGTGTGTTCTGTTATTTGCAGATCTCACTTGGAGACATCAATTTTCAACTTTTTGGGGCAGTATTTATTGTATGAGTAGAGCAAACTATTACTAGCTAGCTCTAGGAGCTAATGTGAAAGGTGTGGGGGGTGATATGAAGACAGAAGTGAGTTGTTGTACAGAACCATTTTCACAACTTTGACTGACATTAGAGGTTGTTCTATTATTTGACTACTGTACCAGAGGTATTTGCTACAAAGGCCAGATAGCTGGTAATGATATGCTATTAGCCCAGTGGCAGATAATTTCCAGGGATAGAAGTTGCTGAGGCAGAAGTGTGATTGCCTAGCAATAAAAGTCTTGAATTACATAGAAGATCATGAATTTGTAAAGACAAAAGTATGAGTAAATTAGCAGAAATAAGAAGAAGGCATACCTTGGCAAGACACAGGTTGACATCATACAAATGTATAAACACAAATGCAGTTAGTGAGGAGAGTTGGTGTAAGAGAGTAGCTCTTCAGGAGGTAAGGCAGCAGTAAGATCTGTAGATGGTCTTCTAGCAAAGTTTGGTACTTGGTTCATTTTTAGATTCAAGGAAAATACTAAAGCACTGAATAAAAGCAATATTGCTCATGAGGTGATGATCTAGTTGGAATGCTTGAAACAAAAGTCAAATCATTTGGGGTAGGGCTTAGGCACTCCCTTGTGTCTCTAGGCTAAGGGAGTATCCCTCCATGAGGAATGGGCTCCCAAAGTCCTTGAGTAGCATTGTGGCCAGTTAGATGAACTGATAGAATGCAAGAAAAGAATAGAAGGAAAAAGTATGGATAGCAGGAGAAAAAAGTTAGAGTCCTTTCTAGGAATTCCAGGTGCATGCACTTTGGCCACACTTCTGAACATAAAGCTTGAAAAGCATAATTATATAATGGTAGTTAACAACTAGAATTATTATGACTCAAATATAATTTTATTTTTTCCTCTCTTTTCCCCTTTCCCTTCCTTGTTTCCTTTATTTGAGATTAGGCCTTCATGTATTACACAGGTTAATCTCAAATTTATGTTCTCAAATGATTCTCCTGTCTCAAATTACTTAATAGCTAGTTTTTCTGTTTGTTTGTTTTTTGGTATGTAAATTATTTTTTTTATTTTTTTCTTATGTTATATATTGATTCTGGTTCCCTATCCCTCCTATACTCCCATGCTCCCCCAACCCTTCTCCTGTCCCATTCCCTACCCACTCCCCAGGGAGGGTGAGGCCTTCTATGAGGGATCATCAAAATCTGTCAAGTTATTTGGGGTAGGGCTTAGGCATTCCCTTGTGTCTCTAGGCTAAGGGAGTATCCCTCCATGAGGAATGTGCTCCCAAAGTCCTTTTGTGTACCAGGGGATACATCCTGGTTCTACTGTCGGAGGTCCCATAGACTGCCCAGGCATTCAAACTGAGACCCACATTCAGGGGGGTTGGGATGGTCCTATACTGGTTTCCCAGCTATCAGTCTGGGGTCCATGAGCACCCCCTTGTTCAGGTCAGCTGTCTCTATGGATTGCTGCAGTCTGGTCTTGACCCCTTTGCTCATTTCTTCTCCCTTTCTGCAACTGGATTTCAGGACTTCAGCTCAGTGTTTAGCTGTGGGTGTCTGCTTCTATTTCCATCCTTCCATCAGCTACTGAATGGTATATAAGGTAGTCCAACACCCCCATCCTGTCCTTGGAACTCTGAAAAGTGTTGCTCATTTTTGTTGACAACATTCATAGTAGCCCACTCCTGGTCTTGCTGGTGGGACATAGGTAGACAAATATCTAGATGATGGCTCATAGGAGACAAAGCAGTTTTATTCATTCCCCAAACCCATCTCTCAGTCCTAAAACATGACTCTTACTTTTTAAGATGCCCTGTTTATAAAATTTATTTGGGACAATATTCTCAGGAATTTATTTTAAAACAAAAAAATTTTCTGTTCTTTGGAATATTTGAGCTGAGCAACCTTAATCTGGAAATTTGAAATCCTTCAAAAAATCTGACCTTGTGTTGATATGCTGCTCAAAAAATTGAATTTACTAGTAATTCAGATGTTGGTTTTTGTTGTTGTTTTTTGTTTCTGGTTAGAAATGCTAAACATATAAAGTTCATGCAATTGGAAAAAAATGTCTTACATCTGAATTACTTCTGGTCCTGGGCATTTTAAAGATACACCTACTAGTAGTTTTCAATAGATAATGTGTGCTACTATATCAAACTTCTCCCTTTGCACAGTATAAGACTCTAAAGGAAGGGATAGAAGGTAGTATCTTTATATGAGAAGGAGGGATGGGAAAGGATCAAAGGTATGATTCCTAGGTTGACAGTATAAACATTTAGAATGAATTAACAAATGCAGGTTCTCAGGTCTCACTCCACACATACCAATATAGAAAATTTGTATTTAACATTTAAAAATTTGTCCATTGTTTGAGAATTTCATAATGCATATAATGTGTTTTGATCATGTCAATTACCTGTTCTCTTCACTCTAATACCCACCTTTTCCCTCCAATATTCTCTCCCAGTTTTATAGGTTCTTATAAAAAACCTGACTGAGTCTGCTTACTTACTCCTGCCCTTAAGCAAACAGGTGCAGGACTGTAGCCTTTAAGGCAACACATTTCTGAAGAAAATAGGCTTCCACCTCCTAGCAACCATCAGTTGCTAATAGATCCTCAGATAGGGGTGGGACTTCATGATCTTCTCCCCTATCCTTGCTGGGATTTTGATTGACTGGGACTTATGTAGGGCTAGTGCATGCAATAATAACCAATGGAGTTTATTTGTGCAACAGTGCTGTTGAAGATAGTATAAACTGATGTAGCCACCATGGAAATAAGTGTTAACATTTCTAGGAAGCTGTGTATTCACTTGACTTGGCAGATACTTTCCCTACCTGCCTAACTCTTGGTGCTGACAGGTCCCTATGCCCAAAACAAGTGGCTTGCTTAACTCCTAGTAAGCACAAGTTAAAATTACTCAGAACTTAATAACTGGACCTCAATTTTCCACAAACTACCTGCTTCTGCTGCCAATAGATAAGAGATCCAAAGGCCTTGGTTCCCTGCCTATATTGTTCCAGTTCCCCTATGTCATGCTATAACAAATAAAGAAACCAATCTGATTCTATCAGCCCCAGGCCCACATTTTCACTCAACTGTCTAACTTCAAATGAGAAAGTCTCAGTGCAGAAATAAGAGCAACATGAAAATCCAAAACATGTTTCTTCTAAAAATTACTAATCTCATAATAATGGACCCCAATGACAATGACTAAAAACACCCACAGATAAAGAATTCAAAAGAATGATTTTAACTATCTTCAACCAACCCAAAGGAGATAATATACTCAAAGTGATCAAAAATAAAGAGATGAAGGAAATACAGAAGTCAATACAGGAGATGAAAGCAGAAAAGAGAATTACTGAATGAAGGCTCATCTGAAATTATGCCAGAAATGAAAAACTTAATAAATGAATTAAAAATTTCAGTAGAAAGTATCAGAAATAAAATAAACCATGTGATAGTGTGTCAGATCTAGAAGACAAAGCAAAAGCTTTAGTAAACGTCACTTGGTAAACATCAATAAAAATTCACTAAGTACCATGAAAATATCAAAGCTTTGGATTATAAGCTTATAGTATATCTTTAATAATCATGGAAAATTTCATACCCAGAGAAAGGGATGCTCATTTAGGTATAAGAGGCCTGCAGAATTTCAAATATATAGGATGAGAAAAGAAGCTCCCTATGACATATTATAGCTAAAACATTAAAAAGACAGAACCAAGAGAGAAAGTTCAAGTCACTTTTAAAGGCCGGTCTATCAGTATGACAAAGCTCTATCAAAACAAGCTCTTAAATCTAGAAGGATCTAGCAAGATAAATTCAAAGTTCTGAAAGACCACAACTGTCAACACAGACTATTATATTCAGCTAAACTATATATTAAAATTGAAGGAGAAATATAATCTTTTCATCATAAAAACAAATCAAAGAAATTCATGACTAGGAAGCCAGCTCTACAGAGGATACTGGAAGTTATACTTCAGTCTGAAGAGAAGAATAAGCATACCTTGTAGGTCACAGGGAACATATAACAATACCCCAAAATAAAAAGAGTTCTAAGAAAACACCATAGAATCAATAAAATACCTATAATTAACATATATTTTCAACAGCAACAACAATAATAATAGCAATAAGAAAATAATAATAATAGCTCTGAATATTAATGTTCTCAATTACCTCAATAAAAAGACACAGATTAGGAGGTTAGAAAAGAAAACACAATCCATCTTTGTGCTGCCTCCAAGAAATGTACCTTACCATCAAAGAAAGATAACACTTTAGGGTAAAAAAATATTCTAAGTAAATTTACCTAGAAAGAATGCAGAGCAGCTAGACATGCCTATCAGTGTGGAAACATCCTGAGTATCAGCCCAGCCTTTGTCCCCCATCACTAGGATTTGGCTAGAGGTGAGTCTGGGTCTAAATCCAGTGGATTCTCCCCTATACCCTTCCCAGAGAAATCCCTGGGTGGGTCCTGGATCTCACTGACCGTGTGTCCTGTCCCAATCAAGAGTGCTCTTGGAGCAATGATACACACCCACCCACCCCCACCGAGAGCCTGCCCCTCCCCCTACTCTCTGACCTACCCTGCCCACTGTCCCACCACTCTGGTTGAGCACTGAGACAAAGGGTGAGACCAACAATCCAGCCCCCTCCGGGAAATTCCTGGAGCTGGTCTGAGCACAATAGACTTGCCTATGCATGCGAGACCACCCATAATTTCCACCTGCCTGGTGTAAGACCCCCACCACCGGTCTTTTATGGGAGTTCTGGGACTCTCCCAGAGATCTGCCTATCTATGCAGGACCACTCTGAGATCCTGTGGGCTGGATCCTTGACTCCCATTGCAGGGCCTCTGTTAAAAGGCCTCAGCTGGAGAGTGTCAGGTCCCAGCTAGACCCACCTATCTATGAGGAAACATCCTGCAGGCTGGCCTTTGCCAAAGAGGCCTTAGCTGTCGTCTTCTGGAGCCTGATCTTTGACCCCCATCACCAGGCCCCTGCCTGCACAGATACCTCCTAGAGAGGTTGGACCACCCAGAACTACAGATATCGAAACTCTGACACACCTAAGCTCATAGAGAGAGGGAGAGACCCCACCACCACCTACTGGAAGAAGCTATGGGAAGACAGCAATACAAGAAAACACCTAACAACAGATAGAAAAGCATAACACCAACGGAATCTAGGGAATCAACACCAACTAGACCGGAACACAACAAAGCAGATGAAGCAAAAGAGAACGACTTAAAAATTATTGTCATAAAAATGATAGAGGCCCTCAAAGAAGATGTGAGAAAATCCCTTAAGGAAATGGAAGAAAAAACAAACAAGAAATTGGAAGAAATGAAAAAATTGGAAGAAATTAACAAATTTCTTAAAGAAAGTACAGAAAGCCAAGAAAAAACAATTAAACAGGTGAAGGAAACGGTTCAAGACTTGAAAACTGAAATAGAGACAATAAAGAAAATACAACTGAAGGGATGCTGGAAATAGAAAAACTGGGCAAATGAGAGGGAACTACAGATGTAAGCATAACCAAAAGAATTCAAGAGATGGAAGAGAGAATCTAAAGCGTGAAAGATAAACTAGAGGAAATACATTCATCAACCAAAGAAAATCATAAATCCAACAAATCCTTAACACAAAACATCTGGGAAATGTGGGACACTGTGAAAAGGCCAAACGTAAGAATAATAGGCATAGAGAAAGGCGAGGAAGCCTAGCTCAAAAGTGCCAAAAACATATTCAACAAAATCACTGAGGAAAACTTTCCCAATCTGAAGACGGGCATGCTCAGGAAAGTACAAGAAGCATACTGAACACCAAATAGACTAGACCAAATAAAAAAGACCCCTTGACATACATATATAACAATCAAAACACCTAACATACAGAATAAAGAAAGAATATTAAGAGCATCGAAGGAAAAAGAATAGGTAACATATAAAGACAGACCTATCAAAATTACACCTGACTCCTCCATGGAAACCCTCAAGCCCAGAAGGTCCAGGATAGATGTTCTACAGGTACTAAGAGTCCACGGATGCCAGCCCAGGCTACTATACCCAACAAAACTCTCAATCACTATAGATGGAAAAAACAAGATATTTAATTACAAAGCGAGATTTGCACAATATGTGTCTGCAAATCCAGCCCTACAGAAAGTTATGGAAGGAAAAACTCCAACCCAAGGAAGTTAACTATGCTCACAAAGACATAGGCAACAGATAATCCCACTTCACCAGAAACCAAGGGTAAAGCAGGACAAATATATTCACAATACCACTGCCAACAACAAATCTAAAACAATCATTAACAATCAATGGTCCTTAATATCCCTCAACATTAATGGTCTGAACTCACCTATAAAAAGACACAGGCTAACAGAATGGATACAAAGACAGAATCCATCCTTCTGCTGCATACAAGAAACATATATAAGTTTCAAAGATAGACATTACCTCAGGGTAAAGGGCTGGGAAATGATCTTCCAATCAAATGGACCAAAGAAGCAAGCAGGTATAGCTATCCTTACATCTAAGAAATTAGACTTCAAACCAAAATTAATCAAAAGAGATGAAGACGGTCATTTCATATTCACTGCAGTAAAAATCCATCAACACAGTCTCGATTCTGAACAACTATGCCCCAAATACAAAGGCACTAATATTCATAAAAGAAATGCTACTAAAATTCACCTCACATAAAACCTCACACACTTATAGTGGGAAACTTAGGACACACCACTCTCACCAGTAGACAGGACCACCAATCAGAAACTCAACAAAGAAACAAAAGAACTAACAGAAGTTACGTCTCAACTGGGTCTAACAGACATCTATAGAACATTCCACCCAAACACAAAAGAATATACCTTCTTCTCTGCTCCACATGGAACCTTCCCTAAAATTGACCACATACTAGGTGGCATAACAAACCTCAATAGATACAAAAGAATTGGAATAGTTTCCTGTATCTTATCAGACCACCATGCTTTAAAGCTGAAATTCAACAACAACACAAGTCGCAGAAACCCTAAAAACTCATGGAAACTGAACAGTGTGCAATTGCAGCACACCTGAGTCAAAGAAGAAATAAAGAAAGAAATTAAGGACTTCCTAAAATTCAACAAGAATGAGGACACAAAATACCCAAACTTAAAGGACACCTTGAAAGCAGTGTTATGAGGGAAGTTCATTGCACTAATTGCCCATATGAAGAAAACAGAGGATAGTCACATTAGAGAATTAACAGTGCAACTGAAAGCCTTAAAACACAAAGAAGCAAACTCACCCCAGAGGAGTAGATGCCAGCAAATAATCAAGTTGAGGGCTGAAATCAATAAAATAGAAACCAGAAAGACAATACAAAAAAATCAATGCAACAAAGAGCTGGTTTTTCGAGAAAATAAACAAGATAGACAAACCCTTATCCAAACTGACGAAAAAGCAGAGAGAGAGAACATGCAAAGTTAGAAATGAAAAGGGACATAACAATGGACACAGAGGAAATCCAGACAACTTTCAGGTCATACTTTTAAAACATGCACTCCACAAAATTTTAAAATTAAAAGGAAATGGACAAATTTCTAGGTAACTATCACTTACTAAAATTAAATCAAGAACAGACAAACAACTTAAATAGACCTATAACCTCCAATGAAATAGAAACAGTCATTGAAAGCCTTCCAACCAAAAAAAAAAAAAAAAAGCCCAGGGCCAGATGGCTTCAGTGCAGAATTCTACCAGAAATTCAAGGAAGAGCTAATTCCAAAACTCCTCAAATCGTTCCTCACAATAGAAACAGAAGCTCATTACCAAACTCTTTCTATGAGGCAACAATCACCTTGGTACCCAAGCCTCACAAACAAACAACTATGAAAGAAACCTACAGACCAGTATCCCTGATGAACATCGATGCAAAAATACTCAATAAAATACTGACAAACCAAATCCAAGAATACATCAGAGAAATCATCTACCATGACCAAATAGGCTTTATCACTGGGTTGCAGGGATGGTTTAACACATGACAATCTATCAACGTGATCCACCATATAAACAAACTGTAAATGATAAACCATATGATCATGTCCCTTGATACTGAAAAAGCCTTTGACAAAATTCAACACCCTTTTATGAAAAAGGTCTTGGAGAGAGTAGGGATAACAGGAACATACCTAAACATAATAAAAGCAATATATAGTAAACCAACAGCCAACATCAAACTGCATGGAGAGAAGCTTAAGGCGATTCCTCTAAAATCAGGAACAAGACAAGGCTGTCTTCTTTCTCATGAAGTTCTAGCTAAAGCTATAAGACTACAAAAGGAGATCAAGGGGATCCAATTGGAAAGGAAGAAGTCAAACTGTCTCTATTTGCAGATGATATGATAGTTTATATAAGTGACCCAATAAACGCTACCAGGGAACTCCTACAGCTGATAAACACCTTCAGCAAAATATCAGGATACAAGATAAACTAAAAAAAATCAGTAGCCCTACTTTATTGAGATGACAAAGAGGCTGAGAAACAAATCGGAGAAACATTGCCCTTTAAAATAGCCACAAACAACATAAAGTATCTTGGGGTAATGCTTAACAAACATGTGAAAGACCTACACAATAAGAACTTTGTGGCTTTAAAGAAAGAAATTAAAGAAGATACCAGAAAATGGAATGATCTCCCATGCTCTTGGATAGGAAGGATAAATACAGTAAAAATGGCAATCTTGCCAAAAGCAATCTACAGATTCAATACAATCCCCATTAAAATCCAAGCACAATTCTTCACTGACCTTGAAAGAATAATAATTAACTTTATATGGAAAATCAAAAGACCCAGGATAGCTAAAAAAAAAACCCTGTACAATAAAAGAACTTCAGGAGGCATCACCATCCCTGACTTTAAGCTCTACTACAGAGCTATAGTTCTGAAAACAGCCTGGTATTGGCACAAAAATTGACAGGTAGACCAATGGAATCTATTAGAAAATCCTGATATTAATCCTCACACCTATGATCACCTGATTTTTGACAAAACAGCTAAAAGAATTCAATGAGTGGAGGAAAGCATCTTCAACAAATGGTGCTGGCCCAATTGGATGTGTGTAGAAGACTGCAGATAGACCCATGTCTATTGGCTTGCACAAAACTCAAGTCCAAATGGATCAAAGACTTCAACATAAATCCAGCCACACTGAACTTCTTAGAAGAAAAAGTAGGAGGAACCCTTGAACAAATTGGTATAGGATACCGCTTCCTGAACATAATTCCGGTAGCACAGACACTGTTATCTGTAAGAAGCTTCTGTAAGGCCAAGGACACAGTGGACAAGGGACAAGACCAAATGGCATCCCACAGACTGGGAAAAGATTTTTACTAACCCTACATCTGATCTCCAAAATATACAAAGAACTCAAGAAACTAGTCAACAAAACACCAAATAACCCTATTCAAATAATGGGGTACAGAATTAAAGAAAGAATTCTCAATAGAGATTAAAATGGCTGAAAGACACTTAAGGAAGTGCTCAACATCCTTAGCTATTAGGGAAATGCAAATCAAAACAACTTCGGGATACCATCTTACTCCTGCCAGAATGGCTAAAATTATAAACACCAATGAAAACTTATGCTGGAGAGGATGTGGAGAAAGGGGAACACTCCTCCACTGCTGGTGGGACTGCAAACTCCTAAAGCCATTTTGGAGATCAGTATGGCGGTTCCTCAGTAAAATGGGAATTAGTTTACCACAGGAACCAGCAATTCCCCTCTTTGGTATATACGCAAATGATCCACATCCATGCAACATAGACATGTGCTCAACAATATTCATAGCTGCATTATTTTTAATAGCAAGAACCTGGAACCAACCTAGATGCCCCTCAACTGAAGAATGGATAAAGAAGATGTGGCACATCTGCACAATGGAATACTACTCTTCAGTAAAAAAATAATGGAATCTTAAAATTCACAGGCAAGTGGATGGAACTTGAAGAAACCATCCGGAATGAGCTAACCCAGTCACAAAAAGAATAACATGACATGTACTTGGTCATATATGGATTTTATACCTAGATCACCAGCCTATAATTCACACTTCCGAGGAACTAGGATACAAGGTGTATTCTAAGATAGTCATATAAGGTCACTCACAAAAGGGGGTTGGGGCAAGTCCCCAAGAGCACTTTGGAAGTGGAGGGGCATTGTATGTTGAGAGAACTAGGAGAAAGAGAAGGAGAGGAGAAGAAAGCACATGCGACTAGGAAGATTGAGTCAGGGTAGGAATAGAATACAGAAGAGAGAGAGAGAGAGAGAGAGAGAGAGAGAGAGAGAGAGAGAGAGAGAGAGAGAGAATATAAATGAGAGGGGCATTATTGGTTGAAGAGAAAACTGAACCCAAAGAAAGGTCTAGAGCCCTACAAGACTGACTCCAACTAACAATTTGAACAACTGTGGAAAGGCTAACATAAATGCCCTTCCCTGATAGTGAGATCATCAACTAAATTATCTACCATCATGGAGCCATCATCTAGTACCTGTTGGAAACAGAAGCAAACACCCATAACTAAACACTGAGTCCAACTAGAATCCAGAGTCAGAGAGAGAGGACAAGACCAGGTTGCAGAAACACACAAAGACAGGTGACCCAAACAAGGAGGAGTTAATGAGCCCCCCAGATTGATAGCTGGGAATCCAGCATGGAACTTGCTCAGACCCCCTGAATATGGGTCTCAGCTGGAAAGCCAGGACACTCTAAGGGACTTCAGACAGTAGAACCAGGATGTATTCCTTGTGCACAAAAGGGCCTTGCATACACATTCCCCATGGAGGGATAGTCCCTTAACCTAGAGACAAGAGAGAAGTCCTAGTCCCTAATTCAAATGACTTGACAGATTTACATGACCCCACCTGGATAGGAGAGCCCTACATGTAGAATGGGGGTGGGGTAATGGGAGGGGAGGGTGGTCAAGGTGCATGTGAGGGGGAGAGAGGGTAAGAGGGAGGGAGAGGTAACTGGATCGACATGTAACATTTTTAAATTATATTATTAATAAAAAAAGAATGCAGACATAGCTATTATATATGACTAAATAGGCTTCAAACCAAAGGTACTTAAAAGAGATAAGAAAGGTCATTTAATATTCATCAAAGGAACAACATGTTAAGAGGATAATATAATTCTAAACATATATGTGCCAATCAAAATATATCCAATTTAATTTTAATTTCTACCAGATTTAAAATCACCCTAACACAGTAACACTAGGCAACTTCGATAACCCATTATCACCAGCAGATAGGTCATCTAGGTAAAACTAAACTGAGAAAGGCTGGAATTCAATCACACCATAAATCAAAAGGACTTAAAAGGCATCTACAGAACATTCCAGTAAAACACATTTTTCGCTTAGAGAAATGCCTCAGTGCTTAAAGAGTATGCTCACAACCAAAATATAAGAATATACATTTTTCAGTCCTGCACACATAAGAGCTGGAGAGCTGGCACCTGACACCTCCCTCATATGTCATGTATTTGCATGAGTGGGGCAAATATGTTCTCCATACCCTACCCCTTGCCAACTTTGTCAGGTGGGAGAGCCTGCCTTAGAGACAAGAGAACAGAAGAGTTGTCCCTGTCCCTCACCAACTGCAGCAATTGAGAGATTGGGCCATGTAACTCACCTGGCCATACAGTAGAGCTTGTCCTGGTGGTATGAATGCTAGAGAGCCCGATCCAAAGGCTTGAGAGCAGGAGAACTGGCCTTGCTCCTTGCTGCCTGTTGCATTCTGTGAGCTAGCTGGGGCAGTGATGGAGATTTCATTCTGGTGGCCATGATGAGGGGAAGCTGATGGGCTGAAGAGCCCAGCTACCACTCAGGCCCAGAACCAGGGCTATGAGTTGGCCCACCCCAACATCCACCTCAACTATTATCTACTAAATTCTGCGAAGGAGCCGGATCTATAGATCCAAAGCTACATGATCCTCATGACAAAGGACAACAGATATACAGGAGGAGACCCAGTGAAGGGCTAGTATTGATAGAGTATCAGAAGCCAGAAGTCTCAAGCCAGACCAATGAGCAATTGCAAATAACACTTAAAAGTAAAGATGTATGGACTAAGGGGATATACTGTGTGACCATACTACAGCTATGCTGAAATCTTCTTCCTTCTCCTCCTCTTCCTCCTTCTTCCTTTTCCTCTTTCTCCACCTCTTACTCCTCTTCCCCCTCTTCCTGCCTCCTTCTTCTGCTTTATCTTCTTCCTTCTCTCTTCTTCTTGTCTTGCTTTTAGGATATATTTTAAATTTTGTTTTGATTTGGGGAGTAGGTCATAAGAGCAGAGAGCTGAGGCCCTTGCAGGGAGATGAGTGGGATTGGGATGCATGACATAAAATCCAAAATGAATCAATAAAATGTTTTAAAAATACACATTTTTCTCAATAGTCCATGAGATTGTTTTCTAAAATTGTTCACGTATTTTTTGGGCACAGAGCAAAACATAACAAATGTAGGGGAACAGAAATAACATCATGTATTCTGTATGACCACAATGGAATAATTCTAGATATCAGCAGATAGTATAGAAACTCATAAACACTAAACCATTCACTATTGGATGATAATTAGGTCACTGAAAACAATCAAGAAGGAAATTTTTTTAAATCCTACAATTGAATGAAAGTGAAAGCAGAACACATCAAAATCAATGAAACACAATAAAGGCAGTCCTAAGAAGAAAATTTGTCATACTAAAGCCTTCAGATTTTATCTAGAGCTGGACTCTATGATTCAATATTGGCCTGCCAGGTAAGACATGCCTACTGTTGCATCTTAATTATTATGAGGGTATGCAGCTGCTTTCTGATTGGATAAGAGGCCTGAGGCCTGCTGCCTATAAGGAGATTTCATGCCTGGTACTAAAATTCTGGTCAAAAGCCCATGACAGGTAATGTCACAGGCCCTAGGGTAGAACCTATTACTAATTTGCTAAGAAGTCCCACTGTTAAATTACCTTCTGCGTGTATTCATAAACCTAGCTGCTCTAACCTTGGTCAGAGAAGTTCCTTCCTGCAATGTGAAGAGATGTAGAACTGGTGAAAATGATAAGAATAAGAGAGTGAGTGCTCAGGCCTAAATGGGACATCTATATTTAGCACCTCCCCCAGGGAACATTACAGATGAAACAAAAAGAATGTTAAGAGTTAAAAAATAGGGAAAAATGATTCAAAATACTATCTTCTGGGGCATGACATGACTATTGCAATCATGAACTCACAGTAGCTGTGGATATCTGCTCAAGGCTGGCACAAGATCAAGTTGTTCAAAAATTCTGGCATATATGGAGGAGATATTATCCATGCTCCATCCTTTACTTAGGAGCTATTGGTACTGCATAGTTACTGGGTGAGGGAGAATCATTCTTTTTGGAAGATATGGCCATTGGTAGATTTTGTATGCTCAAGTGGAGTGGTTGTCAACATGTGGGTCACAATCCCTTGGGGGTGACATATCAGATTTCCTGAATATCAGATATTTACATTAGGATTCAGAACAGTAGCAAAATTAGTATGAACTGGCAATGAAATAATTATATGCTTGGGAGTCAACACAACATGAGGAACTGTATTAAAGTAGCATTAGGAGGGTTGAGGACCACTGATCTTGTGGATATCCCCACTTCTGTGCATATAAAAGCAGCACTAATTAGTCTTAGCATATGATATCAAAAAAGAAATGAAATTGGGAGAGGGTGTGTTATCAGGAACATGAAGAGAGTTGGGAGTGGGAAATGGGTGCTAGATGTGATCATATTTCATTGTACGCATATATGAAAATTCTGAAGAAAAGAAAACAACATAAGAAGAAGCCTGTGTTTTACTGAATACCTTAGATGATTCTTATACATGCTTGAGTCTCTTTGATAAATGTGCCATAAAAAGGCTAAGCCCGAATGCCAACCCCAGTCAGTTTTCCATCTGACAATTCAGGAGAGTGTTCCTGGTATTCACTATTGATTTATAAATTAGAACTGTCTGTCTTGGCTGGGAGAATAAGGAAGGGAATGGAGGTTACACCTGTCAGCTATAAAGGCATACACAGTGAAGCACCATGGATTTCAGACAGAACCAAGGGGTTCAGCAAATAAATACTAGTAGAATTAGCATGCAATTTTTCTAATTGGTGCTGCTCCAACTTTCATTGGCATCTGAATTCCCTGAGGAACTTATTGATATAGAAGTTATGCCTGGGAGGGGTCATGCACTCTGCCTTTCTAACAATTCTCAGGTGCTGTTGCTTCTTTGGTCCTTGCACCACGAATTTAACACTGGGTCTCCAGGTTTTATTTTATTTTTGCATATTATTTTTTCAACATGGCATTGTTTCCAAGGTTGTCCCCGAACTCCAGAGCAAAAGCCATCCTCCCACCCCAGCCTCCCAAGTGCAATAATGCCCAAACTAACCATTTCCTCATTCAGCAAAAGCAAACTGAATAGTCTACCAGTTTAGACAAATAAATACTGAAAAGGAATACCTAGTGGTAAAGCCTTGTATGGGCAGTTTTGTGTATACTTTCTCTGAGGCACCTGGGGACTGCCCCTAGCCCTCTGCTTTGTCAGATCTGCACTGCAGTGCTTCCACAAACACTGAAATCTTCCCACCTTCACTTTTACTTGTCCTAGCCATCACTTTCAACCTTCAGTTCAATGTCAGGTAAGAGCTAGAACAGTCAATAGCATTTGATGACTGATAATCTTCTCTTTTTCTCTTCCCTTTTGACTATAAACCTCCCTGCTCTCTTGTATTATAGCAATGGTAAATCAAAAGCCCCTTCCTGTGGTCTTCTCAAAAATCCCTTTGTTGAGTGTGTTTCTTGTTTCCTTAGGGTTACTTAGGTCACCCTCTGAGTCCATAGAAATGCATAGTCACCCCTTAGTACAGCTAACTGCAGGAGCAGCAACCCAATTCCTCTTTGCATTAAGAAACAACAAACAATACCTTTGCACCACTACTTTTCTTTCCCTCTCATTCCAATGTATCAAATATATTCTGATTCCCTATCACTGGCTTTTTTCTTACTGTCCCCATCCCACCCTGTTTCTTTTCTTTTCCTGGTTCTCTTTTCCTCTTACGCGTCTATATTTTTCCACTCCCCTCTCTTGCTTTTTCTTTCTCTCTTCTTCCCTTGCACACACACACACACACACACACACACACACACACACACACACACACACACACACACACACACACACACACACACACACATATATATATATATATATATATATATATATATATATATATATAAATCCCTCTAATGAGATTGATAGTTGTATTCAAAGTCTGTCATTGTGGAGATACCTGATACGACGGAGCCCTGAAGGTGTTCTCTTTTGGGCTCCCTATTTAGGTACCAATTTGTAATTAAATGCTCCAACTATTTATTTTAAATTAATAAATTGTTATTAGCCAACAATCTGAAATCCAATACTTGCAGCTACATCATAGAGATTCCATCAATGTGGAACAAGCAAGGCATATTTAATGTAGCAGCATGTTTATTGCTTTTCATTTGAAGGGCTTAGGAAAGGAGGAGGGACCTGTAGCATCTGCCATCTCTGTTTAAAGCTTTCATTCAATGATGTGCTAGCACGTGGGTCTACCCATGCGAGGGGTACATTCACATTCACCTGGAGTGGCTTATGGATATAATGAAAGTGGCAGCTGTTGGTTTTATAGCAAATTCATAGTCTCTGAGAGCTGTTCAGATATACTCATGGCATCTGTCTCAGCCCATCCAAACAGTCCCACCTGATCCAATACTTAGTTGGTGCTATTTTATCAATAGAATGGGAAAACAAGAAACGGGAGAGCTGTCAGAAAGGCTCATTGCCTTGCATTCCCGCAGCAGCCAATCTGGGGAGAGCTTTCCTTGAGGTTCTTTCTTATCCTCCAGGTTGCACTTTCTCCTGCTGAGTTTATGAGAAGCACTGCTGCCTGTTTCCTTTGCTTGTGGCTGCCTTCTAGTAACCAGCAGAATTCATGTTTTGTAATTCCCTGCCACAGAGTCATGGACAGACTTGAAGCAACACTTGTGCAAGAGATTTACCAATGTATAGATGTTCCCTGGCTTATGTTGAGAATAGTGAATAGTGAAAGTTCAAAATGCAACTATCTATAATCTACTGTACATGATAACTTAGTACTAACACATGCCTAGGGTATCAGTTGTTTCCCTTCAACATCACAGGGTTGACTAGGAACTGTAACTTCTTGCCCTTGGTCATTATTTTGAAGGAGGATTAGACTGCACATACCAAGACAGGCAAAATTGATATATAAAAGATGAAACCATTGAGGTAGCATTTTCCTGAAGTTCCAGCTATTAGAGACTAGCCTGAACAACAAAATGAGGTTCCAGCTTACTAAATAAAAATAGAAAAGAAAATGAAGAAAGAACGGGAAATATAAGTTCTACTGAATAATATGTTTACCATCTTCTACTCAGAAAGTCATTAAACTTTCCCTTAAGTTGAGAAAATTTCTAAACTTTAAATTCTTCACAGTAATTGTTATCCATTATTTTAGAGTCCTCTTAGAACCTACACATCCTGTAATGTTTCAGGCAGCACATTCAGATTCTTTTCCATGTAAAGTGTGAAGAACAAGAAACTCAACGGGTTCTTAAATGAATTAAACATAGTATGAGTTTTTATAAATACCCTTTCTCTCTTTCAGTGAGATAGTGGAACAGAATCCAAAGGGCATATTTGGCAAAGTATATGCAAGCTTCTTAGGGACAACAAGGGGACTGAAGTGCCTTCTCCAATAAGCAGCCTACAAAAACAAGGGGACAATCACATGATCCCAGGCAGAAAAGGCTAATCACACCAAAGGTCTTTCATTTCCTGTAAATCTTAGAGACGGTTGCAGCTGATAGGCTATGGCTAGGAGGCAGGTAAGAAACAATGGGTAAATAAATCATCTTTAATAGAGATTCCCCCTTTTAGACATAGAGCAAAGGATTACGAGCCTACAATCCATTCTGCCAGAAAAGCTAGGAAACAAGGACAACCCTAAGAGAGACATACATGGTCCCCTGGAAAAGGGGAAAGAAACAAGATCTCCCAAACAAATTTGGAGCATGGAGGGAGAGGAGAGGAAGTTAGGAGGAAGAGGAGGGGAGAGGTGGGCATGAGGGAGCAGGAAGATTGAGTCAGTGAAAGAGTAGAAGAGAGAAAGAAAAAAAGATACCATAATAGAGGGAAACATTATAAGTTTTATGAAAAATATGGCACTAAGGAAATGTTCATAGATCTAAGGATGACCCAACTAACAATCTGAGCAATAATGGAGAGGCTACCTTAAATGCCCTTTCCCGATAATGAGATTGATGACTACCTTATATGCCATCCTAGAAGCCCTCATCCAGTAGCTGATGGACACCCACAGCTAAACACTGAGCTGAACTCCTGGAATCTAGTTGCAGAGAGGGAGGAGTGATGAGCAAAGTAGTCAAGACCAGGCTGGAGAAATCCACAGAAACAGTTGAGTTGAACAAGGGGGAGCTCATGGACTCTCTCATAGTATGGCAGACAAGAACTTCTTGAGAGTATCCCCTTTCATGAACCCCTTGGAAAGACCACAAATGGGATCAAATGGGTAATGCTAATGACATTATGATGATGCAAGGACTTTTGAGGATGCAGACATTGTTTCACAATGTGCATATGCTATAGATAGGGCACTAACCACAGCTTCTAGGACGTTTAACACCAATAGGGCATTTTTATTTTGACTTTTGGAAGATAAACTATTGTTTCCTTGGTTGTGTCATTTATAGCTATATTTCTAGGTTGTACACCAATAATGTGCTACCCACAACTAGGGCCTGCATTCTAGAGTCTGCTAATAATTATTCAAGTTTTTAATACAGTAGGAGGAACCCACTGGTCAACACAGTACCCTCATGATCCGATCATTTCCCCAAACACCTCTGAAAATTATTACTGTCGAAGAACAGTTTCATGAATCTTTTCAAAGGACACTTCATAGAAAAACAACAACAAAGAGACAAGTGTGACTTAGAGAAATGCAGCTGACCTTTGGAGATTGTTCGCTGTAGAATCTGAGTTTGTTTCCTGGGGTGATTGCTGCAGTTTTTCAGTGCTCTATTTCACATACAAGGTGTTTCATATAAAAGGGTTTTGGGTAAGAATTAAGAGGTGTGGCCTTGCCCAAGGAATGGTCACTGGGGGTGGAATTTAAAGTTTTAAAAGCTTAGGGCAGGCTCAGTTTCTCTCTTTCTTTGCCTTATACCTTTAGCCCGGGATGTAAACTCTCTGCTACTGCTTCAGCACCGTGCCTGCCTGCCTGTCTGTTGCTATCATTCCTGTAATGATGGTCATGGACTCCACCCTCTGAAACTAAGCAAGCCCCCAATTAAATGTTTTCCTTTATAAGTTGCCTTGGTCATGGCATCTTTTCAGGCAGATATTTTTACATATAGTCTGGCCATTGTCCCATTGTGTGTTTATTCTCTCCATTTAGAGCAACATTTCCTATCTCTTTCTTGAATTAACCTATCTGACAACTGAAGTTCTTCATACAATCCACATAGACTTTGGAAACAGTTCCTTTGATAAATGCTGGAATGGATGGTATTCTGTGTTGATGGGATCCTTCTTCATTCAGGATGAGAGAACTTATTTTACCAGCTACCCTTAAGTGGCAGTTTTCCTCTTTGGGATTTGCTCAGTGCTGAAGAAGTTGGCTTATCGAAATTGATACTTTTTTTTTCTATGAGTAATCAGTCAGTATCTTTTGACTGGTCAAGATTGGGGTCATACAGGTCCAAGGCCGTCTGTCTAATTGAGAACAAATTCAAAAGACCATCCCTGTTTTAGGTCTCTTTTAGAAACCATTCTTGCAATGGTATCACCATTTATGCTATTCTCTCAACCTAATTGTACTGTTCTTTTCTCCCTCAAATTTAGATTCTGAGAGCACTGCACAATAAACTTCCTGTTTGTTAATCTCTGTCCCAGAGCCTGCTTCCCAGGAGATATTACCTGCAACAATTCCTCTTTAAATTATCCTAATTTGACTCTACCATCTGTTTCCTGCTGGGATCCTGACTGGCACAGGATATTACATTTATTATTTATCCTATTAAATATAGGATCATGATTCACAAAAGGACATTTTCATTTGTTTGATTTTTTCATATAGGCCAGGGGATTTGGGCTTATTCTTTTTGTATGAATAGGGGTGTACTTAACTTGTTTTTGCTTTTTTGGTCTGTCTTATTCACTGCCTCTTTGTCTCTCGGTGCCCCTGCACGCTCATCCTCTCTCCTTCTTTTCCTCCTCCCTTTTTATAATTCTTGTCTCTCCACAGTGTATTTTTAAGTGTTCACACCTCAGTGGGAATGAGGTACCACACAGACAAGGGATAGTAGCAGCATACCTTGGTTTAGACTTGCACAGAGATGTTCAGAGGCAGCTAGTATACTCTGATGGGCTATGAAATTGCCAAAATGGCTTGTTTGTTGTTTCATTACAAACCCATTATACTGTGCCTTTTATAACTTCTCTGGTAGAATGTGTACTAAGAACCTGAGTTGTGAAAATGTGGCCATATTCAACATCCTTGAGTTCTGAAAAGGTATCTTTTTCTGCAGAATTTGCCTATCCAAGGAGCAAGGTTAAAAGCCTGATTCCAGAAAGCTGACTGCCTAAGTTCAAGCCATCTGACATTTTTCTGCTCTGTGACCTGATGAAACTTCTTGAACTTGTTTGCTTCTCTGACTTCTTTTGTCAAACAAAAGATGATATTATTTGGCTGATAACTGAGCAAATTGAATGAGTTTACCCTGAATGGTATCCTTATACTAGTGTTCCAAATATCTTATTGCTCCTAATGATATCAGTCATTGGTTGTCACGTAGAATTTAAAATCCGTATCACATTACATGTGCCAATACTTTTTTCTCATTTATTTTTCTTTAAGGAGAGAACTCAGAAAGAGAACTAAAAATATAGTTTGACCTTAATACCATTACATTCACTTACATTTTCCTTTAACACATTTCTCTAACTAAAAAGGTATTATAACATAAAGCATAAGAAAACTTAAAGATAAAAGGTATAGTTTATTGCCTTCCAGTTTATTAGATAAAAATTTAATATTCATAACACCTAGGAGTACTATAAATCAGGAAGAAATATTAACAGCCAAATAGACACAGGCAATATATACATATATATATATACATATATATACATATATATATATATATACTCAATAAATGTATGACAAGATGAACAGCCTGAACAATAATGCAGAAAACACAAATGGAAACAAAGAAGATCCTTGGTGCTTATTATTTTGGCATAAACTAAAGGAAATGAATGAATAACATCCCCCATGCTCCACTCCATCTTTTGTTCTATGTTGCCTGTTGTGTTTCTGAAGCTATGAATCTTCTAACAATATTCCTACTTATTATAAAAGGTTTTTCATATGAGCAAACATTTTTTCTTATAATCATGAAATAAATGACACTCAAAGCATCTATGAGTTATAGTTTAATCATTTGTCAAATTCCTCAGTCCTAACCTTTAGATACGTGTTTCTTAAAATGAATCCCTAATTTTTAGAATCCTCACTTAAACTGCATCATTTTCACTTTTAGCATGTTTCAAAATAATTGTATTGATCTAGATTCTTGAATTGTTAAGAAAATACATATTCTGAAGCTTTCATTTATTTTTCATTTTAAAAGATTTTTTTAGTTATTATGTATTCAGTGTTCTGTCTGCATGTATTCTGCACTCCAGAAAAGGGCACCAGCTCTCATTACAGACAGTTGTGAGCTACCATGTGGTTGCTGAAAATTGAACTCAGGACCTCTAGAAGAGCATCCAGTGCCATCTTTCCAGGCCCTCTGAAGTCTTTCTTAACTTTAGAAATTCAGGAAAACTTAGCTCCAAAAACTTTAATGTACCCATTCCCTTGACCAAAGCAGATGAGCTGAGAATGCTCAAGAGAACAGGGAATAAACAAATTTAATTTGCAATTCTAACTGAATTTATTTTCCTGAGTAGAACTACACAGAGATACTGGAAGATGTGGAGGTAAATAAGGCAAATATGCACAGATGTTTTTGGAACTGATGTCCTGTTAGGAGCTTGTTTTCAAGGTAACTCGCCATATCCATGCCAACCATGGACAGCAAAATCATCAAACATATGACACCCTTATAAAATGACATATTTACATGTAGTATAAATATACCTTTAAATATATTTTAAAACTTCTATGTTACTTATAATATTTAGCATAATGTAAATAGTATATGAATACTTGAGATTCCTGTATTATTTAGAGAATAACAATAAGAAATCTATATATGTTATACACAGACACATTTTAAAAATTTTTCACTTAAATTAAAAACAATCCCATTGCTTTATCCAGTGGGTGAAGGTGAGGTCTCTCTCTCTTTCTATGCTACTTCCCCGGTGGGCTTAGGTAGGTCAGAAGTTCGATATCTGTAGCCCTGGGTGGTCCAAACTCTCTAGGAGTTCTCTCTTCAGGCAGGGGCCCTGATATGGGGTTCAAAGATCAGACAGGCGAGGATTCAGGGTGGTCCCGTATGGATAGGTGGGTCTAGTGTGATGAGACCAGATCTGGGAAGTTCCCTCCAACCTGGCCATGGGAGTCAGAGATCAGGCAGATGAGGACTCAGGGTGGTCCCATGTGGATAGGTGGGTCTAGTGTGCTCAGAGCAGCTCCAAGAAGTTCCCCGGAGGTGGCCAGATTGTTGGATCTGCCCTCTGTTCCAGTGCTCAACCAGAGCAGTGGGGCAGTGGGCTAGGTAGGGCACAGGGTGGGGGGAGGGCAGGCTGTGGGTGAGGTTGTGGGGGTGGGGGAAGGGGATGGGGTGATGGGTTGTATCTAGGCTGAAAGAGTATCCCTCCATAGGAAATGGGCTCCCGAAGTCCATTAGTGCACTAGGGATAAATACTGATTCCACTGCCAGAGGCCCCATAGACCGCCCAACTGACACCCATGTTCAGGCAGACACATTTTTTTTAAACCATTGTTGCTTTATAGTGGGCAAAATCTGTAGATTGTGAGCCTAGAGTTAGATCTGGATGACTGGGAGGTGTTTGCTATGGTATGCCTTTAATTTCTTCTCTCCAGAAATTAAATACAGATTCATTCAGCACTTCTGACTGTGTTAATACTGTCTAGAATTTGTCTTTCATTAAAAAAAAAATCATCTTGCTATTTTCTAGGGAGCAGGTTGCACCCAGAGGGTGGTCTATTTTGGATGATAAATGCCAGCTTATTTATCCATCTTAAGACCACTCTAAAAGACCATTCCAGTTTAGAATTCCCCAGGTGAATTAGCAAAGCTCTTTCATATGAGTCTTCCATTAATGGTTATAGCAACCTACTGTAGATATAGCAACATAAGCAACACAAATTTGTAATTTATGGTTCCTTTTTTCCCCTAATAATATGTTTCATTGTTTGAAATGGTAAATGTTAGAAATATGACTTGTCTGATAAGGGAAGACAGTATCCTCAGAATTTCATAATTACTAGCTTATCAAATGGTAACTATGGAAAATATTTATTTTTTAAAGAGGTTTCTGAACAATATTGTGATATTGTGAAAGTACCTTTTCTGGTTCATTCTTGTCTATTGTCATAGGAATGCACAACTTAGCCAATTATCTCTGACTCAAAGGTCTCTTATTCCACATTGACCTACCCAGTTTCTACTGAACACTTGAATAGGGGAAGATCTACTTCCTGCTGTTTTCAGAAATCCTGTAGGCAGGACTCCAATACCTCACAGTCGTTCTTCTTTTAATTCTAAGTGTCCCAGAACATTAACTTCCCTCAGTTTCTTTATACAGCTTCTCCACAGAGTACCCTATAATAGTTGGCTTCCTTCAGGGCAAGCAAGAAAAAACACTCATAACAGATGCTATAAGATTTTGTAACTGAATTTCAGATATAACTTCCATACCTTCTTTTGTGTTTTGTTAGAAACAAGTACTTAAAGTCATTTTACACTCTAGGAGAAGAGTTAATACTGAAATTATTTTGCCTTACTGTACGTTTAGTGTTTCAAGGAAATACAACTTTGTAATTTATGGCTGTTAATGTCAACAGTCTGAAGCGAAATCTCACTGGGCTAAAATCAACTTGCCAGCAGGGCTGCATTCTTCTTGCAGGCTCTTGAGAAGAATCAATCCCTTTGTGTAGATAGATTTTTCCTTGGGCCAGCAGCTCCCAAAAAATGACATGGAGACGTATTGTTAATTGGGAAAGCTCAGCCTTAGCTTAAGCCTGCTTCTAACAAGGTCTTATAACTTAAATTAAGCCATATTTTAAAATCTACATTCTCTTACCTCATCTCTATTTTGCCCATTCGGCCTTCTCCATATTTGGCTGGTGATTCTTCCTTTCTTATTCCTAAAGTCTCTGTCTTCAGAAGACCCCCTTCACCTCTTCCTGCCTAGCTAATGACCATTCAGCTCTTTATTAAACCAAAGTGGCATATCTTCACACAGTGTAAAGGAATATTTTATATTTCCCCCTTTTGTCTAAATAAAAAGTAAAACTTTTAACTTTAACATAGTAAAACTATAAACAATAAGAATAATTATAAGAAGGAATTATATTCATAATGTCCAGTCCATTTGTATTTGTCATAATTGGAGAAAATATTTTATTATTTATCTTATCTTGATGAATTTAAAGTCTTATACCTAATTTACTTTCAATCATTACAAAGGGAAAGTGTCAGTATAACTATTCCATCTTCAACTCTATCAGAAACCCAAGAAGGATATAATATCACCTGAGAACAGGAAATTCAGAGCAAGCAACTTCCAAAACTATGAAATGACTACCTGCCTGGACAGTCACCCCAGGGTCCCCAGGTTTTCTCTATAAAGATTAGCATCCAACTTTAGCCTATGGGCCTAGAATATCTGACAGACTTTTCTGTGAAGCAGGAATTTTTGAAGTGCTGTCCTACCCTGTCTTGGCAAAGTTCAGCAGTTGTTTTCTTTTCTGTTCTATTAGTCTAGTTTGGACAGCATAATGTCATCCTGTGAGGCAAAGACAGTTTCTTGACCACATGGCTGGATTTTGCCACAAGGAAGGCAAACTCTGGTTAGAGATTCTTTGTTGCCCATCATCCTTTTATGAAGTAGATTGGTGATGCCTGGAGCAGACGGGTCTTACTGTCATGAAAAGCCCTATGTTATTTAAACATTAAAATGCCATATTCTGTAGATTTTGAAGGCCATCCATCTGTTTATTTAAAATATGTCTCTACTTGACTATTAACAAATATTGCTTTAGTATCCTAAATAGCTTTTATGGACTAAAACTTTAATTTTTTTTTTTTATTTTACATTTCTCTGTAGTTTTTAAAACATTTATTTATTTTTTCTTATTTTACATATCAATCCCAGTTCCCTCTCCCTCCCTCCCTCCCTTCCTCCCTCCCTTCTTTCCTTCTTCCCTCCCTCCGTCCCTTCCTTACTCCTATGCCCCCTGACCACCCTCCCATCCCATTCCCCCCATACTCCACAGGGAGGGTGGTGCCTTCTAGGACGGGTCAATAAATCTGTCAAGTCATTTGGAGTAGGGACTAGGCCTTCCATCTCTTCCATAAATGGATCTTTGGGATCACATTGGACATATTTGGATAATACAATATGCTTTTTTAAAATCCTGTTTTGAAAAATAAATTAGATATTTTTAATCAGCACATGCCCTCCCACATACTTTATTTCTAGAATAAACAAAAGTATATCTAAATACTACACTGATAGCTACACTGTTAATATTTTATCTGTGGTTGAATGAAAGTGTTTGAAACCAAATGATAGTGGGTGTGTTTGTTTTTCTGAAAATTTCACTTACATGGCAGCAGAAAAACATGGTAGCACAAAAACTGCTTAAATTTATACCATAAAGATATGTTAAGAAGCACAACATGGTATAGGTACAAAAACAGACACTTAAACCAATGGAATTACATGACAGGAAGGAACCTACATGTTTACAGTGATACATAATAAATTATCAATTCTAGAAAATACAGTTGTCAACAAATACTTCTGGAAAGAGTGTATACCCACATATAGAAAATTGAAAATAAATATTTCCCTCCTAAACATAAATCAGCCAAAATTTAATCCATTTTTAATTTAATCTTACTCACCATGTACAAATGTACCCATTTGTAGAAATTAAACACAAAACATTGAAAGGACATTTCTCTCATATTCTTGCTTCTGAGCCTAGCCTTTAATGGCTGCACAATCCCTCCAGCCCTGAGTAGAGATGCCACTATAGTAAAATAAAATGTGTTGAATAAATAGTTTGTAAATGTACAACGTCTTGGATTTCATAGAAATCCAATGGAAAATGTGAGTTTATGCCAGTTGATAGCATGAATACATGTCTTTGTTGCCCAGATGTGGATCATTTGGGTATATGCCTAAGAGGGGGACTGCAGGGTACTGTGGTAGACTGATTCCCATTTTCCTGAGGAAAAACCATACTGATCTTCAAAATGGCTGTCAAGTTCACACTCCCTCCAGCAGTGGAGGAGTGTTCCCCTTTCTCCATATCCTCTCCAGCATAAGTTGTCATTGGTGTTTCTGATTTTAGCTATTCTGTCAGGAGTATGTGTAGAGAGCTGTGACATGCCATGCCTTAGAGATGGCGCTGGCTTCTGCCTTCCACCTCCCAGAGGGTGAGCGCTCTTTGGCGTAAACAAGCCCTTATTTGGTTAAGCCTGTTCAGCCTGTTTGCTTCCCCATTAGAGTAGCCTATCTGCAGGGTCCATGTGGCTCACTCGGGTTGGTCAGCATAAGGGGATTTAAGGCTGTGCAGGCATTTCCCCAGGGTCCCGGGGTTAGAAGAAACATGTTCAAGGATCCTGATTAAAACTGCATGAAGATTTTCCTGGAGTCGTGTCTTCCTTGCTGGTCAAGGTTGGGCACGGTACAAATGGTGGCCTGTACAAGGACTCTTCAGATCAGAACTTTGTGCAGTCAGGGCAGTTCTGGCAAGTCCCAGGCAAGTTGGGACCAAGCTAAGGCCCTCAGTAAAGAGGCGATAAGGTCTCTGGTAAGGAACGATAAAGTTCCGGGTTTGGACCAAGCTAAGGCCCTCCGTAAAGAGGTGATAAGGTCTCCGGGTAAGGAGCAATAAAGTCCCATGTAAGTTGGGACCAAGGTAAAGACCTGGGAAATAAGCAGCAATAAAGTCTCAGGCATTGAGTGAGAGGTTGTAACAAACCAAAAGTAAAATTTTCAAAATGGGGACTTCTCAGTCTCATTCAATTTTTCTGGCTCTTCAGGAGTTACTTTTGTCAAAGAAACTTAAAATAAAGAAAAGCACACTAGAAAGATACCTGAGCAAAT
This sequence comes from Cricetiscus sungorus, assembly GCA_030556225.1. Classification (NCBI taxonomy): domain Eukaryota; kingdom Metazoa; phylum Chordata; class Mammalia; order Rodentia; family Cricetidae; genus Cricetiscus; species Cricetiscus sungorus. The sequence continues at coordinate 17,256,815 of JANBXA010000609.1, read as the reverse complement.
GTGATGCCATTGCACCTTGGTTCACAGTTTCGTGAGACCTCACGCTAGTGTGCTGGGACAAGTTAGGAAGGGATCTTGACTTTGCTTGGGAACAAGGGACACTAAAGTCTGGAGTCCGACCAGTTTGGAAGTTAGTGCATAGCTGTATTGAAGACCAGAGGTACTGTAACAAGGTGATGGAAAAAGGGATAGCTACACTAGAAATGTTACAAGAAGAAAGATCAGAAGAGGTTGAGAGCAAAGGAGAGTCAGGTATGGATGAAACAGATTCTGAGGAAGAATTACAAGCCCCCATAGAAAAGGTTCAGAAACAGTCCCTTAAAGAATGGAGAAGGGAAAGAAAGGAGAAATGGTTATGTAAGGAGGCGGATCAAAGTAAGGAAAGGCGAGGCAGAGGTACAGGGCGTTCCTTTTGCCCTGAGGTCTGGAAATCTGTAGGAAATGACTTAAGTCTGGCCTATCCAGTTTTACAGGATGCCCAAAGCAATAGATATGAGGAACCTTTAGACTTTAAGGTCATCAAGGCTTTGGCTGAGTCCATGAGAACATATAGAGTTTCAGCTTCTTTTACTGTAGCTCAAGTTGAAGCCCTAAATAGGCATAGCATGACTCCTAGTGATTGGAGTCCCTTGGCTTGAGCATGCCTAAACCCCGGGCAGTATCTGGATTGGAAAGCCTTTTTTAATTGAGTATGCCAATGAGCAGGCTGCAGCTAACCTGGCAGCCGGAAATGCAGCATGGGACAGGGACATGTTGCTTGGACAGGGATACTTTGCCAACAACAGACAGGATATCCAATACAAGTTTTTGAACAAGTAAATCAGATTGCCATAAAAGCATGGAAGTCATTACCCAATAAGGGAGAGGTGAGTGGTAACCTCACTAAGATACTGCAAGGCCCCATGGAACCATTTTCAGATTTTTGTGGCCCATTTGGTGGAGGCTGCAGGGAGAGTTTTTGGTGACCCCAAACTGCCATGCCACTGATTAAACAACTTGTCTATGAACAATCCACAAAAGAATGTAGGGCCGCTATTATCCCATATAAAAGTAAAGGACTTGAAGCATGGATGAAGGTCTGCAGGGAGATAGGAGGGCCATTGACCAACGCTGGCCTTGCAGCAGCTGTGGTTCAACTGATCCAGAGCAAAAAAGGAAGTTCTGTTGCTTGTTTTAAATGTGGTAAATTAGGGCATCTTAAAAGACAATGCCCTGAAAGGGGAAATATAGGGGATACAGGAAACAGCCAATGCCCTAAGCAGCTTGGGCTATTCCCCAGATTTAAAAAGGGGAGCCACTGGGCAAATGAGTGTCGCTCAGTGAAGGACATTAATGGCCAGCTTCTTACTCAAGGCTATGATGGTACCCATCCAAAAAAACGGGCAGCGGGGCCCACGACCCCAGGGCCCACAAATATATGGGGCAGTAGAGAGTCAGAACAAAGAATGGAGCCAAGAGAGATGGCCGTCCCTTCGGCATCTGAGGGACCTCGGAGAGCCACTGCAGGTTCTGTAGGATTGGACCTCTGTTCCACCACCCGACTCGTATTAACACCTCAAATGGGGGTCCAGTTAATAGAGACCCATTTCAAAGGACCTCTTCAACCTGGCACTGTCGGGCTGCTCCTAGGCAGGTCATCTTCAGCTTTAAGAGGATTCAGAGTTCATCCAGGAGTTATCGATCCAGATTACACTGGGGTAGTGAAGATCATAGTGGAATCCCCTAGAGGCATTTCCGCTATTTCCCCAGGAGATCGAATCGCTCAGTTACTTTTATTACCTAGTCTTCATGAATGCTTTACAGCCCGAACCAGAGAGAGAGGGAGTGGTGGTTTTGTATCCACTGGAACAGATTTAACCTTTTTGTCTTTGGACTTGGACCAGAGGCCAGTGTTGAAGCTGACCATAGATGGAAAAAGGATTTTGGGCCTTTTAGATTCAGGAGCAGACAGAAACATTATAGCCAGAAAGGATTGGCCTACTGGCTGGCCCATACAGTCTTCTTCTCAAACTCTGCAAGGACTTGGTTATGCAAAGGCTTCAGACATGAGTGCAAGGCAGCTGCAATGGATAGATCAGTAAGGACATTCTGGATTTGTGCAACCATATGTGCTAGAGTTGCCAATTTCCCTTTGGGGAAGAGATCTGTTAAAAGATATCGGTTTTAAATTAACTAATGAGTACTCTGCTACTGCAAAAGAAATGATGCAAGCCATTGGTTATTTACCTGGCCAGGGAATAGGGAAGCACCTACAAGGCCGCACTAGTCCTGTACTTGTGCAGCAGAGACAGGGGGGACACAGGGCCTGGGTTTTTCCTAGGGGCCACTGAGGAAGGTATTCCTATTACCTGGAAGACAGAGGAACCGGTGTGAGTTCTTCAGTGGCCACACTCCTCTGAAAAGTTAAGTGCTGCCAAGGCCTTGGAAGCCGAACAACTATCATTAAATCATATTAAACCATCTGTTTCACCATGGAATACACCCATTTTTGTTATTAAAAAGAAATCAGGAAAATGGAGGCTATTACATGATCTACGTGCCGTTAATTTACAGATGCAAATCATGGGCCCAGTTCAGAGAGGGCTCCCACTTTTTTCATCTCTGCCTGCTTGTTGGGCCCTTATAGTGATAGATATAAAAGATTGTTTTTTCTCCATTCCTTTGTGTGCCAAGGATAGTGAAAGTTTTGCCTTTACTGTCCCATCCTGTAATCATGAAGAGCCTGATCAGAGATTTGATGGGTAGTCTTACCACAAGGCATGGCTAATAGTCCTACTATGTGTCAACTTTATGTTGGAGAGGCCATTGCCCCATTAAGACAGAAATTTCCTGCCTTAAGATGCATCCATTATATAGATGATATATTGTTGACGGCCAAGGATGAACAAGTTTTAGATCAGGCTTATGAAGATTTGGTTAAATTATTGGAAAAGAAAAGGTTATTTATAGCCCCTGAAAAGGTTCAAAAGGATAAGATCGTTAATTATTTAGGAGCCAAAGTGTATGAAAGACAAATTTTTCCTCAAAAGATTGAGTTGAGAAAAGATAATTTGAAAACGTTAAATGATTTTCAGAAATTATTAGGAGATATTAATTGGGTTAGGGGTTGTTTAAAATTACCAAATTATAAATTAAAGAAATTATATAATATATTAGTAGGGGATCCAGCTTTTGATTCTCCTAGGCAATTGACTGCTGAAGTGAGAAAAGCCTTATGTAAAGTTGAAGAAATGTTACAGAATGCATTTCTATCTAGATGGAAGGAAGGTCAAGTCATCATGTTGTGCATTCTCCCTACCTATAATCAGCCTATAGGTTTATTATGGCAGGATGGACCATTGCTTTGGGTTTATCCCAAAATTTCCCCAGCAAAAGCAATAGAACATTATCCCACAACAGTCGCTAGTTTGGCTCATAGTGGAATTCATCAAAGCATTCAATTTTATGAAATGCCCCTGGCGCTACTTGTGGTGCCTTATTCCAGTCACCAGGTTAAGATCTTGTGCAGCACTATTGATAATTGGGCCATATTGCAATGTGGGTTTGTTGGAATGATAGATAATCATTATCCAAAACATCCCATGATATCATTCTTTAAGGAACATCTAGTGGTTTTTCCAAAGGTAACTTCCTCGGTCCCACTTAGTGGAGTGCCAAATGTTTTAACTGATGGTTCAAAACTGGTTTTGGGGCTTATATGATTGCAAACAAGCCTCCTGGGCTGTGTCAATTTCAGCCAGGATCCCCCCAAATTGTAGAATTGAAAATTGTAGTTGAAGTATTCAAAAATTGTACATTTGCATTTAATTTGAGTCAGCTTATGTGGTGAATGCAGTAAAAATTTTAGAATTAGCAGGCCCTATTAAAGTTAGTAGTGCTGTTTGTTCACTCTTACAAGAGTTACAAAGATTAATTTGGTTGAGAAAGGAATGCTTCTATATCCAACATATTAGAGCTCAAACGGGTTTGCCTGGGCCCGTAAGTGAAAGAAATGACATTGTTGATCAGTGGACAAGGGTGGAATGTATTTTTTGCAGCTCATCCTTGGATCAGGCTATGCAATTCCATCAGCAATTTCATGTGAATGCAAGGACTCTTCAACAGAAATTCCATTTGTCCAGAGCAGATGCTTGACAGGTGGTTTTAAACTGTCCACAATGTGTAATATACCAACATCCACTTGGTGTGGAGATAAACCCTAGAGGGTTAATGCCCCTAAATATATGGCATATGGATGTTACACACATTTCAGAATTTGGAAACTGAGATATGTACATGTATCTGTGGATAATTGCTCAGGTGTGGTACATGCTATGCCTTTGAGCGGAGAAAAAGCCTGCAATGTTATTGGACACTGTTTGGAAGCCTGGGCTGCTTGGGGGAAAACCCCAACAGCTAAAAACTGATAATGGACCAGCCTATACGGCTCAGAGATTTACTTCCTTTTGCAAACAAATGGAAGTTCAGCTTGTCCATGGATTATCCTACAATCCTCAAGGACAAGGGATTGTAGAGCGTGTGCATTGCACCCTGAAAGAATGTTTAATAAAACAAAAAGGGGGAGTAGGCCAAAGCCGAACTCCCAAGGAAAGAATATCTTTAGCCCTTTCTACCCTTAATTTTTTAATTTTGGATGTTGATGGTCTTTCCGCCGCTGATCACCATCAGCGGCAAGGAGGGAGCTTGAAAGGCTATGTGAAATGGAAAGATGTGATCACTGGGTTATGGCATGGTCCTGATCTGGTGTTGACATGGGTGAGAGGTTTTGTTTATGTTTTTCTCCAGGACCACCAAGAACCATTATGGGTCCTAGAGAGGCTCCTAAGGAAGTGCAACAAACATGATCAGCTGCTGTTGCTGCTGATCAGACTGATTTGGTCACCAGTGCAGATGGCGCCCCAATGGGGGATCCTGTCCATGTTCCCAAAGCCCATGTCGATTAGGCACTCGGCTCAAGCTTTTCCTAGGTTTTTAGTATCCTACCAGAATTATTCTTTAGCAGGCAATATGTCTAAACAGCTCTCACAGTATCTTTTAGGAAATTGGTCTGCCGACTTTGATGACTTGATGGTACAGCTGCGAGTGGCCATCGTTGCAGTAAATTCAACACGTGTGGATGTGGGACTGGCTGCCGGATTGTCATCTTGGTTCCCATTAGCATGGATCATCTGAAAGAGTGGGCGGGAATGGGAGCCATGTCTGTCCACTTGTTGCTTATCTCCTTTGTGGGCCTGTGGTGCCTATGCAAGATGAGGTTTGCTCAGAAGCGGCATGCAGCTATGGTTGTCCAGGCATTTACAGCCATTGAGGCAGGACAGTCTCCCCAAGCATGGTTCACAGTCATGAACAAGTATTGATCCTTCATGCTCAGGTTGTATGGCTTAGCACTGCACTCCGAGTTAGCTCTGGAAGTGAGCAACTCTGAGAAGGGCAAGTCTGGTTGCATGTGGGTTGGTGTCTGAGGCCTCACCTCCAGGAATAAGATGCTGGATGGGTGTGGCACTGACTTGCTGACTACCAGGATTCAGGGTCATTACAATGTCCACTGCTTTACTGGAGACCAGATACTACCCTTGCCTGTTGTGTTATTAAAACAACAAAAGGGGGAACTGTAGAGAGCTGCGAAGTGCCACACCTTAAACATGGCACTGGCTTCCGCCTTCCACCTCCTGGAGGTTTACACACTTTCTGGTGTAAACAAGCCCTTATTTGGTTAAGCCTGTTCAGCCTTTTTGCTTCCCCATTAGAGTAGCCTATCAGCAGGGTCCACGTGGTTGGTCAGCACAAGGGGATTTAAGCCTGTGCAGGCATTTCCCCGGGGTCAGAAGAAACATGTTCAAGGATCCTGATTAAAACTGCATGAAGAAGATATTTCTGGAGTCACATCTTCCTTGCTGGTTGAGGTTGGGTGTGGTACAAGTATGATGGTATCTCAGAGTTGTTTTGATTTGCATTTCCCTTATAGCTAAGGATGTTGAGCACTTTCTTAAGTGTCTCACAGCCTTTTTAATTTCCTCTATTGAGATTTTCCTCTTCAGTTCTGTACCCCATTTTTTAAATAGGGTTATTTGGTGTTTTGGTGACTTGTTTCTTGAGTTCTTTATATATTTGGAGAGCAGCCCTCTGTCTGATATAGGTTTGGTGAAGATATTTACCCAATCTGTGGGCTGCTGTTTGGTCTTGTCAACTGTGTCCTTTGCCTTATAGAACCTTCAAAGTTTGAGGAGGTCCCATTTATTAATTATTGATATCAGTGTCTGTGGTACTGGAGTTATGTTCCTGAAGCAGTCTCTTGTACCAATTGGTTCAAGTGTACCTCCCACTTTCTCTTCTAAGAGGTTCAGTGTGGCTAGATTTATGATGAGGTCTTTCATCCATTTGGACTTGAGTTTTGTGCATGGAAATAGACATAGGTCTATTTGTAGTCTTTTACACACCATCATCCAGTTGTGCCAGCACCACTTGTTGAAGATGCTTTCCTCTTCCCATTGTATACTTTTAGCTCTTTTGGCAAAAATCAGGTATTGGTATGATGGGAGATGTTATTCTGTAAATATGTTTCTCATACATTCAGTTTGATGTTGGCTGTTGGTTTACTGTGTATTGCTTTTATTATGTTTAAGTATGTTCCTTTTATCCCTGATCTCTCCAAGACCTTTATCATAAAAGGGTGTTGAATTTTGTCAAAGGCCTTTTCACCATCTAGTCAGATGATCATTTGGGTTTTCTTTTTCAGTTTGTTCATATGGTGGATCATATTGATAGATTTTCACATGTTGAACCATTATTGAAACGCAGGGATGAAGCCTACTTGGTCATGGTGGATGATTTCCCTGATGTATTCTTGGATATGAATTGTTGTATCTTTGCATGGCTTGGGTACCAAGGTTATTGTTGTTTCACAAAACAGTTTGGTAATGCACCCTCTGTTACTATTGTGTGGAACAATTTGAGGAGTATTGATATTAGCTCTTCCTTGAATTTCTGGCAGAATTCTGCACTGAAGCCATCTGGCCCTGGGTTTTTTGTTTGGGAGACTTTTGATGACTGCTTCTATTTCATTAGGAATAATAGGTCCATTTAAGTTGCTTATATAGTCTTGATTTAATTTTGGTAAGTGATAGTTGTCCAGAAATTTGTTCATTTCCTTTGACTTTTCAAATCTTGTGGAGTACAGGTTTTCAAAGTATGACCTGAAAATTCTCTAGATTTACTCAGTGTCTGTTGTTATGTCCCTCTTTCATTTCTGCTTTTGTTAATTTTCATGTTTTCTCTCTGCTTTTTGGACAGTTTGGATAAAGGTTTGTCTATCTTGTTGATTTTCTCAACAAACCACCTCTTTGTTGCATTGGTTTTTTTTTATTGTTTTTCTGGTTTCTATTTTATTGATTCCAGCCCTCTAATTGATTATTTGCTGGTGTCTACTCCTCTGGGGTGAGTTTGCTTCTGTTTGTTTGAAGGCTTTCAGTTTTACTTTTAATTCTCTAAGGTGATTATCCTCCATTTTCTTCATATGGGCTCTTAGTGCAATGAAATTCCCTGGTAGCAGTGCTTTCAAGGTGTCTCATAGGTTCGGGTATGTCGTGTCTTCATTCTCATTGAATTCTAGGAAGTGCATACTTTCTTTATTTCTTCTTTGACCCAGGTATGGTGCAATTGTGCATTGTTCAGTTTCCATAAGATTGTAAGGTTTCAGAGATTGGTGTTGCTGTTGAATTCCAACTATACAGCATGGTGGTCTGGTAAGATATAGAAGACTGTTCCAAATTTTTTGTATGTGTTGCGTTTTGGTATGTCACCTAGTAGGTAGTCAATTTTAGAGAAGGTTCCATGAGGAACAAGGAAGAAGTTATATTCTTTTGTTTTTGGATAGAATGTTCTTTAGATGTCTGTTAAACTCAATTGATACATTACTTCTGTTAGTTCTTTTGTTCTTTGTTAAGTTTCTGTTTGGTGGTCCTGTATAGCACTGAAAGTGGTGTGTTGAAGGCTTCCACTAAGAGAGTGTGAGGTTTTATATGAGCTTTGAGTTTTAGTAGTATTCTTTTTATGAATATGAGTGCCTTTGTATTTAGGGCATGGATGTTCATAATTGAGGCTTTGTGGTGATGGATTTCTCCTGTAATGAGTACGAAATGACCATCTTTATCTCTTTTGATTAATTTTGGTTTGATGTCTAACTTGTTAGATATTAGGATAGCTCCACCAGCTTGCTTCTTAGGTCCATTTGATTGGGAGATCTTTCCCCAACCCTTTGCCCTGAGGTATTATCTGTTTTTGAAGCTGAGATGTGTTTTTGTATGCAGCAGAAGAATGGTCTCTGTCTTCGTATCCATTCTGTTAGCCTGTGTCTTTTTATATGTGAGGTAAGACCAATGATGTTGAAGTAAAGTAAGGAACATTGATTGTTAATTGTTAATTGATTGTTAATTGCTTGTTTTAGATTTGATGTTGGCAGTGGAATTGTAAATATATTTTCACTGCTTTTTTACCCTTGGGTCCTGGTGAAGTGGGATTATCTATTGTCTATGTTTTTGTGAGTGTAATTAACTTCCTTGGGTTGGAGTTTTCCTTCCAGAACTTTTTGAGGGCAGGATTTGCAGATATGTATTGTGAAAATCTAGCTTGTCATTGAATATCTTGTTTTCTCTGTCTATAGTGATGGCGAGTTTTGCTGGGTATAGTAGTCTGGGCTGGCACCCGTGGACTCTTAGTAATTGTAGAATTCCAGGACTTTGTGGCCTTGAGAGTTTCCTTGGAAAAGTCAGTTGTAATGTTGATAAGTCTTCCCTTATAAGTTTACTGTCCTTTTTCCTTCACTGCTCTTAATATTCTTTCTTTATTCTATATGTTAGGTGTTTTGATTATTATGTGTTGTGGGGTCCTTTTCCTTTGGTCCAGTCTATTTGGTACTTAGTATGCTTCTTGTACTTTCATGGGCATGTCCTTTTTCACATTGAGAAAGTTTTATTCAATGATTTTGTTGAATATGTTTTCTGCACCTTTGAGCTGGTCTTCTTTGCCTTCTTCTAAGCCTCTTATTCTTTGTTTGACCTTTTCACATTGTCTCACCATTCCCAGATGTTTTGTGTGAAGAATTTGTTGGACTTAATATTTTTTTTGGTTGATGAATCTATTTCCTCTAATTCATCTTCAGAGCCTGAGATTCTCTCTCCTATCTCTTGTATTTTGTTGGTTATGCTTGTGTTTGTAGTTCCTGATTATTTGCCCAGTTTTTCTATTTTCAACATTACCTCATATTGTGTTTCCTTTATTGTCTCTATTTCAGTTTTCCAGGCTTGAACTGTTTCCTTCACCTGTTTGATTGTTTTCTCTTGGCTTTCCTTACTTTCTTTAAGAGATTTTTTTCATTTCTTTAATTTTTGAGTGACCTTTTCCTCTATTTCTTCCAATTATTTGTTTGTTTTTCTTTCCATTTCTTTAAGGAATTTTCTCATATTGTCTTTGATAGCTTCTATCATGTTAATAAAGATATTTTTAAGTAGTTCTCTTCTGGTTCATCTGCTTTGGGGTGTTCAGGTTTATTTGCTATAGAGTTTCTAGATTCTGGTGGTGGCATGCTTGTCTTTCTGTTGTTAGGTGTTTTCTTGCATTGCTTTCTTCCCATCGCTTCTTCCAGTGGGTTCAAGTCATGCCCCTCTTTCTCTACTCTATTCCCCTGGTTGGCTTACTTGGGTCAGGAGCTCTGTGTGGTCCAAGCCCTCTAGGATTTCTCTCCTCTGGCAGGGGCCTGGTGATCTGGGTCAAAGATTAGGCAGGCAGGGATTCAGAGTGTTACCTCATGGATAGGTGGGTCTAATGTGCTCAGAGCAGTTCCGGGAAATTCCCTGAAGGTGGCAGGATTTTTGGACCTGCCCTCTGGTCCACTGCTCAACCATAGCCATGAGGCAGTGGGCTAGGTACAGTGCAGGGTGTGGGTAGGGCAGGCTCTGGGTGGGAGGGTTTGTGGATCAGAGCACCAGGAGTGCTCTTGCTAGGGACAGGACACAGAGGTGAGTGAAATTAGAGACCAGCCCAGGGAGTTCCCAGGGAAGGGTATGGGGGCACAGATTTGCCTTGAGCTGGTCCCAGGCTGACCTCTGACAGTGGCAGGCAATGGAGGTCAAAGATCAGGCAGGCGGGGACTCAGGGTGGTCCCATGTGTATATGTGGGTCTCCTTAATATGTGTTTCTATCTCAGCATCTTTAGTCACTCCTAAAACGTCCCATTTGCTATTCATGGTAGTTTAGTCACAGGTTCCAGAAATTAGTATGTGACAATCTTGGATATAATGGAATAGGTGGTGGTCTTAATTCTGTGCATCTCTAACTGTGGTTGTAGCACAGCCTAACATTTTCCTCTGCCTAGCCTAGCTCCCCTCACTCCCTCATATGTATGTTTCCTGAGAGCATGTCCAGCATGTCCTGGTAAACTTCTCACATATTTCAGTCTGTTCCCTTGTGGACCCAACTTATTGTACACAGTGGCCTAGCAGGTGTGGAAAGGGAGTCTAGGCATGGAACTATGCCTTTGGAGTATAGGCAATTTTTAATTAAGTCATGACAAAAATATCTGACTTACTCAGATTCCTTTTGGATAGTATCCTACATTTCTCCTGTGTATGAATATGGTTTAGCTTTCCAGAAATCTAGATTTTATTTGAAAAGCAAGGGGCTTAGTTTCTCCTCAGCACCTTCACATATGAAATTCTTCCATTTGATACAAACAAAAATGCCAGAGGTTTTAATGAGGAATATCATAGTTTGAGTTTCTTAAAAAGCATATTTAATGATCAGGAATAGTAGGCAGAAGGTTTCCTAGGGACTATTCCTTGGTGTTACCAACTTTGGAAGAAAAGGAAGACTAGGGAATGTCCTAGGGAGAAACTGCAATGTATTCTCAACAAGAAACCAAGTTAATACTTTAGGGGGTGCTCTAGGGTAGGATTTTTCTCCAGTGTTGTCTGGAGCTGGGGCAGGAAGGCTGGGTCTTTATCCTTTGGTTTAGGTAAATCACTGGATGTGAGCTCTTCTCTGGAAAAGCAGAAATAATTGGCTAAAATGTTGTTACAGAGTGCCTTTATGATCTTCATGTTCCCATGAGTGACACAGTAGAGTTCCAGTTACTCTCCATTCTCATCCTTACTTTGTACTATTCAGTGTTTCTATTTCAAACCTCTAACCAGAGCATGCACATCTCATTGTGGTTTCAGTCTGCTTTTCTCTAATGATTAAGAAGGCTGAACATTTGTATGTGCACACTAGCCAGCTGCATAGCTACTTTGATGAAATACCTCTACAAGCTAGTCCATTTTGGGGCTAGAAAGATGACTCAGCAGTTATAATTGTTCTTCCAGACAACCCTAGCTCAGTTCCCAGAACCTACATAGGGTGGCTCACAGCTGTCTGGAAATGCAAGGGTTCCTCATTCTGTATATGGGCAATAAATAACAGCAGCTTTGTTTATTTTGTTATGATATATCAGTCTTCCCTATTTACTCTCTTACAATTTGGGATCACAGGCATACACCATGATGTCTGCTAAAATCAATTTTCTCAAGAGAAACTTCAGATCTGCACATGCTTAGATATAGATAGCCAATCTTAATTTAGAGAAGAATTTGTTAACTAATCCTCTTAAATTTGAATCGACACCTATTATGCTGAGCAGAATGGCACACAGTCTTTGTTTTTTCTCACAAAATAGATCTTTACTATGTCAATGCCCTGAATGGTGGGCTCAAATTCATGTGAAAAGAAATGTGTCAGCCATTATTATCAAAACAAATTGATTTGTGTTATCTTGAAAGAAGAATCTTAAGACAAGGCCTGTGGTACAGGGTATCAGAGAAGTAGTCATAGGAGGCAAGTATGAAAGAATGGAGTCCAAAGTGGAGACAAGTGATTTAAGGTATAATGGATGGTGTCACTACATTTATCTAAAGATTGGCCCAACACGAAATTTTAATCTTAAAACATTATACATTTTTTCAGTTTTTATTTTTACAACTTAATGATATGGTTCTTGAATGGGAACTTCGTGGCTGACAATGTTATGTCACCATATCAAGAGGTTGGACCTTCCTAACTCCTTTATATGTACTCTGTCTGCTTGGACTCTTAACTTTTACATAATTTATTTTGCATGGATCAAATCTTCTATTAAATAATTTTGTCTGGTTAGAATTGCCTTATCAGGAGACATACAGAATATAGGGTGATTCAAAGTTTATATCTACATGATTCCTCCAACTCTGTGGTCCTTCAAACACCACTGCTCTTCACAGTTAGTCTCTGGAAACAGGATGCTTCTAGGTGAGATGATTCCTTGGTACAGTTTTATTCCAGAATTCCCAATGGGGCTACAGTGAGATCTTACTCTGTTTCTTTCTTCTCTGACCCCATCATGCTCATCCTACATCCTTAATGCTGTTTCTTTGTAGCAATTCTTTAATAATTCAATCATATACAACTCTTTTCTCAATGTCTGTTTTAGGGTACAGGACCAAGACCTAAGGATATATTATGGAAATTACCTCTGTGGGAAAATAGGACCATTATTTTTCTGGACCTTTCTAGAGATCAGACATGCTTCTTCCTCCTCTCAAAATGTCTGCCTAAGGTTAGGAGGTCAGAACATTTCTTTACTGCTTTCCATTTTCTGTTGGTAAAAGATAGCAAGCTGGATAGTCATTACTTTTCCATAATTTTGATTGGGCTGTTGCCACCCTGGTTAGGACAGGCTCTCAATGTGTCAGCAAAATCCTCAAACATAAAATAGAGAGATAACTGTGGAAAACTTAAAGTAGGGCCCTGAGCTCACATGGAATTGTCCATGGTAGCTATTTGTGAACTCACATGTGGTTCAATGTGTGACATGGGGCATCAGAAGTATATGGAATGATAATCTACATAGTACAATCTAGAGAGCAATAGGATGAAATTTCCCTTACTGTGGCCTCTGCTTTAGTACTTTGAACAGTGGATAAAGTTTAACATTATGCTATGTAATGTTATTCTATAATATTATGCTATGTAATATGGACAGAGCACCATCAATGAGAAATTAGACTGTGTTAGTAAAGTGGCATAATATAAGATTTAGCTTGGAACTCTAAAGATGCATCATGAATTCCCAAAGTTAAAAGGATGATGTTTAAATCTGTAATCCTATACTTGGGCCGTGGAGGCAGGAGGTTAAGAATTAAAACCAGCCTCTGCTACATAGTGATTTCTAAATCAGCATGGAGTATATGAAAATCTTTCTCAAAAGTATACACACACACACACACACACACACACACACACACACACACACACACACACACACAAATAAACATGTATTCTCTTACTGGACCTGGCTGCTATGACAGTACACTATCTATTGTGTGTCTCTAACAATAGAAATTTAGTTCTGTAAAGCTAGACATCTTAGGCTATGTTGTTGATGTTTTGTACTGGCCTTCTTTCTCCTTGGCTTACAGATGGCTGCCACTTTTTTGTCGTTATTACCTTTATATTTTCTCTGTGTCTGTACATTCCTGGTGGCTATCCTCATCATTTTTTTTTTGTGGTGCTAAGATTAAACCCAGAGCCTCAAGCATATTGTACATTACTGTATCACTATCTCTCTTACAAAGACATCAGTCAGACTGAATCCCTTGATCATAAGATATCATTTACCACAGTTATCCCTGTAAAGGGTGTATCTTCAAACCTAGAGATTTTAATGAGACACATTTCAATGTGGATTGACTATAATCACATAGATTACAAGAGCCTATTTCTAGACTCAATTCTGCTTTGTAATACTTGTCAAAAGTGAGAACCTATTGTATTTTTTTATTATTTTACACATCAATCCCTGTTCCCTCTCCCTCCCACCCTCTCTCCCATTCTCCCATGCCCCCTGACCACCCTCCCATCCCATCCCCCCCTCCACATTTAGGGTGATGCTTTCCAGGAGAGGTCATCTAAATCTGTCAAATCATTTGGAGTAGGGATTAGGCCCTCCCTCCTGCCTCTAGGTTAAAGGAGTATCCCTCCATGGGGAATGTGCTCCCAAAGTCCTTTTGTGCACCAAAGATACATTCTGGACTTCCCAGGCCTTCTGACTCAGACCCATGTTCAGGGGTCTGAGTCAGTCCAATGCTGGATTCCCAGCTATCAGTCTGGGGGCCCATTAGCTTCTCCTTGTTCAGGTCAGCTATCTCTGTGTGTTTCTGTAGCCTGGTCTTGTCTTCCTTCTCTGCATCTGAATTCCAGTTTGGCTCAGTGTTTAGCTATGGGTGTCTGCTTCTGTTTTGATCAGCTACTAGATAAGGGCTCTATGATGGTGGATACTTTACTGATAAATCTCATTATCAGGGAAGGGCATTTAAAGTAGCCTTTCTACTGTTGCTCAAATTGTTAGTTGGGGGTCAGTCTTTTAGGTCTCTAGATATTTCTCTATAGCCTATTTTCTCTTCAAATCTGTAATGGCTCCAACTTTTATGGCATCTGTCTCTCCCTCCCTCCCTCCCTCCCCCTCCTCTCTCTCTCTTTCTCTTCTCTTGTCTATTCCTCCCCTAACTCAATCTTCCTAGTCCCACATGCTTTGTGTTTTTCTCTCCTCCCCTTCTCTTTGTCCTAGCCCCCTCTCTACTCACTGCCCCCCCCTATACACTCAGGAGATCTTGTCCCTTTCCCCTTCTGTGAGGGACCTTGTATGAATCTCTTAGAATCCTCCTTGTATCCTAGTTTCTCAAGCAGTGTGATTCTTTGTTCTATGTCTAAAATCCATATATGAGTGAGTGCATACCATGTTGTTCTTTTTGTGATTGGATTACCTCATTCAGGATGATTTCTTCAAGTTCCATCCATTTGCCTGCAAACTTTAAGATTCCATTGTGTTTTTTTTCTGCAGAGTAGTATTCCATTGTATAAATGTGCCACACCTTCTTTATCCATTCTTCAATTGATGGGCATTTAGGTTGCTTTCAGGTTGTTGCTATTACAGATAATGCTGCTATGAACATAGTTGAACACATGTCTTTGTTGCATGGATGTGGATCTTTTGGGTATATGCCCAAGAATGGGATTGCAGGGTCCTATCATAGACTGATTCCTATTTCCCTGAGGAACCGCCATACTGAACTCCAAAAATGGCTGCACAAGTTTTGCACTCTCACCAGCAGTGTAGGAGTGTTCCCCTTTCTCCACATCCTCTGCAGCATAAGTTGTCATTGGTGTAGTGAGAACCTATTGTTATAAAAGATCCTTCTTTTTACTTTTCATAGTTGTTTTTTTATAACTTTATAAAACATAGATCTACTTCTCAGCTATAACAAATTCCACTGAGATGAAATACACAACAATATAAAGCACTCTGGGTACTAAAACAGACTATTAGACATTAGACATTTGGATACTAGCTTCCTTTTACAAGGTACCCTAAGCCTGCTATTAAATTTCATGTTTTCTCCCAATATATAATTTTTCTTAATGATGAATTCAGGAATTGGATTAAATTAGAGTATTTGTCTGGTATTAAGACATTCTGGATTTAATTGTATATTTGGAGTATAAAGTCAGAAGTAATAACAAATTTATATTGATAACATCCAGGATGTGGAAGAGGCAAGGATTTGAAGAATGTATATATCTTTCTTGAGGAACACAAAGGAAGAGATTATAGAAAAATGATAGTTCCATGGTTTGTATCAATCAGATGACAATATGTAATAAGGATTCATATTTTATGCTTTTACAGTCTAAATATTCAAAAACTGAAATATTATGGAAAATATCAAGCTTTTACTAAGCTCCATTTTTCAGCACTTTCAACATTCTCTGTAATGAGAAATTTCATTAATCCTGTCTTAGTTCCAAGGTTTTGCTAAAATATATTCTAATTCAAATAAGATAAAGACAAGTATAACAGCATAACAACCATTCAATATTTCAATTTCCCTAACTCTTTCTCTGCATATAATATTTAGAAAGGTGCCTCTAAGTGGAAGAGTTAACAGGAATGAAAAGTTATTTGATAAAGTTCAGTAATTAAGAAAGTGAATAAGTGAATTGACTGGATGGCAAATTATTTTTCAAGTCACATACTTTCCAATTATTTGTTTTCAAGTAATTTGAAGGCTGACCTAATTGAATTAACAACTGACTCCCTATTGAAGATACTTTATGATGGCATTTAGCTTTTAACATATGAGTTGAAATGGATTCATTTCCTTTAAAGGAATTCTTTGTTTATTTGCTTTTATAAATAAGGTTTCTTGTTTCTTACATTTATGAAGCTAATACAAATTTAATCTTTTAAAAGTACCAGGTATAAGAGCTGGAGAATACCTTGCATATACAAGGCCCTGAATTCCATCCACAGTACTGCTAAAAATAATAATGCCAGGCATAATTTTAGTCTCTCTCTGAATGGCTTAATATATGCACAGCTTAGACATCCAATTTGAAGACTGAGAGTAATCATGCAAAAGAGATCTGGCCTATGTACTCTTCTGGTCTATATTCCTTCCTTCCTTTCTTCCTACCTGGCTTCCTTCCTTCCTTCTTGTTTTCTTTCTCTTTATTTCTTTCTGTCTGTCTTCCTTTCTCCTCCTCCTTCTTTCCTCCTCTTTCTCATTTTCAGTGCAAGACTGAAATATAAAACCCAGAGAATACATTCCACTACCTCCTGGCCACAGACAAGTTACAGATCGCACCAATAATAAAAATAAGTGTCAGGGAGTTGGTTATGATACTCTCCAGATCCAGACAAAATATTACCTTTATACTTTGAAATAATAACTCCTGATAAACTGCCTTTAGTACAAGTCTGTAGATTTGTACCAAATATGCATTTGCTATATTATAGTTAAGAAACTCTAGGACACCAATGAAAATTTAGTAAGAGCCAGGCGAGCCAGGCAGTGGTGGTGCCTTAGTTCCGAACACTTGGGAGGCAGAGGCAGGCATATCTCTGAAAGTTTGAGACCAGTCTGGTCTACAAGAGCTAGTTCCAGGACAGCCTCCAAAACCACAAAGAATTACTGTCTCTAAAAATCAAAAAATCAAAAAATCAAAAAAAAAAAAAAAAGAAAAAGAAAAAAACCAAGAAAACAAGAAAAGAAAAAAAAGGAAATAAGAAAATTTAGTAAGATAAGATATATTTTCTTGATGTGTTTTGAGTATCTTACAGTTTTATCACCCCAAATTATTTATTTTCTAGAACAATATTTAACTAACTACCCTAATAATAGCTAGCCCTACATCAATATTTTTTATTTATTTAGATTGAGAATTAGGAGAATTTTTCAATACCAACTGATGCCTCTTGGGTTTTTTCATTATAATAGATGAGAGTTCATCAATACAACCATGATATGAACCATACTTGTTAATATCTTAGCACTATTAATGCGAGAACAATAACAGTGGGAGTTCCTTGGTGTTAAATTTGAAAAGAGTTTGAAGTCATTACACAGGAAATGAAAGAGTTAAGGTGATCCAGAACTGCATTGTTTGATTTTTAAATGCCCCTGAGAAAATGGAGAAAGGAAAAAATTATACCACCCTTGAATCCTGAAAATAAATAGCCTCATCATACACCAGGGCCTAAAATATATACAAGTATACATTAGAATTGCAAATTGATTGAGGGAAGAAAGAATTCTGTCTGCTTTTATAAAATTTTTGTTTTGCATTGGGCTAGTGGCTTTTTTTCTACTATAAACTATAATGGCTTTCCAACCTAAAGCATAAGCATGAATAAGAATCATCTTATTTCATGCTGTGATTGTGGAATGGTTATTTGTTTGAAAATTGGTTTTTTTGGAATCATGCAAATGGAATCTAATAAACTTCATTAATTAAAAGAAAAGAAACAGCATTATGAAAGTAAAATATTTTACTATCAAGTACAGTTATTTATTAGTTAATGGTAAGATTATGTTGTTTGCCATCCCATCTTTGTATGATCATTCTGTACTAGGAATGCTATGTCATCATAATATTAAGGGACCACTGTCAGATATGCAGCTCAGTGTTTGCCAGAATGTAATGTGGCATGTAATTGTATATATTTAATCCCTAAAGTATTAAGCGTTATATAACATACTACAGATTCCAAAGTCTTTGGGTTTTATGGTCATATGAAAAGCCAGATCTTGTCAGATTAAATGAGCAGGTCTTGTGATTCTGAACTATATGGTTTTAACTAAGTGCTCCTGAGAGAATGAACAATGATCAATAGCCATCTTCTTCATGCTTATCTTCCATGTGCTGATTCTTGCTTTTAAACAGAAACTAAATGAATATTATATTTTTGTTGTTGTTTCTGTGTTGAAAGATTTCTCAGTGTCACCTTAATTTGACTCTAAGTGATATGGTTTCCTTTTTGTCCATACAAAAAACCAAAACAAGAACAAGATGAAGATAAATCTGGAGATACAATCCAGATCTAAATCTGTGGCTTTGGATAAGTCAATCTAGGACTACAGGCAAAAATCATTGGAGCTTTATTAGTGTGGGTATGTGGTGCTTCAGATGGAACCCTATCCCTTGAACATGCTAGGCAAAGGTTAATACCACAGCAATACTCTCAGCTCTTAGTTTGGAGCTTCATTGGGATTTACAAGGGAGTTAATAATTTTACTCACTTATGCCAGTTTATCTACTCTGCTATGGAAATCCAAAAAAGGAGCTCTTGATTTCTGTCTTTTCTACTGTTCTATTGCCTTGTAGAGACACCTTAACCAAGGAAACTTATTGAAAAAGTCACTTAATTGCAGGACCTGATTAGAGTTTCAGAGGATGAGTCCATGACCATCATGGGAAAGAGCATGGCAGCAGTAAAGAAGGCATGATAAAGGAGTTTACATATTGTATTGTAATATTACAAGATGTAGAGACATAGAGATATAAATATAAATAGAGATGTCTATATCTATATCTATATCTATCTATATCTATATATCTCTATCTATCTATCTATATGTATATGTATGTATGTATATATATCAAAGGCCTGGAATGAGCTTTTGAAACCTTAAAGCCCAGTCCCAGTTACACACCTCCTCCAGCAAGGCCACCCCTCTTTCTGCAAAGTTGTACCTCCTAATCCTTCCCAAACACCTTTCCAAACTTTTCCAAACAGTTCCACCAACTGGAGATCAAGTGTTCAAATATATAAATTAGCCTACAGGGAATATTTTTAGTCCAACCACCACAATCTGGCAACTGGGAATGGTATATAAAATTAGAAAAAATTGTTTGAAAATAAAAAAATATAAAACAGATATACCTTTCAAGGACAAAATAAAAATGTTTTCATAGATGGACCATAAACAAAGACATAGTGGAACAAAATATGTGTGTTCTGTAATTAAATTTTTGCATGGGTGAATGAAGAAGTATATGGTTACTATGGGCAACCTGGAATCTGTCATTGGGCTATACAATTAAAGATCATCTCTAGCATACTTTCCATGAGTATGAGGATAAAGTCTTTCATATAAATGAAAGAACAGCATGTTCTCAGTGTGGATAGTGAATATGCACTAGGCAGGGAGGAGTGAGGACACTTTCATACTGGCTTTCTAAAGTAAAGCTACCAGCTAGTTATTATAGACACAGACAAAAGGTTAGCGGAGTGAATTTTATTTTGGTTGCTTCCTTCTCATCTTATCTAAGAGTAAGACATAGGGAACATGTCTCTGTACTCCAGTTTCCTTAACACAATAAGAATCTCATGAGTAGAGGGAACTTCAAAATCTGTCATAGCAACAGACCAGGTAGCACATAACTGTAAACCGAGCACTTGGTAGGCTCAGAAAAGAGGACCATGAGTTTCAGGACAGCTTGGGAAACATAGTGAGACCCTATTTCAGAAACAAAACAAAACAAAATAAAAAAGTCAACAGGTATATAACAAAGTAAGCATGTTATCTTCTTCAAGTTATCAATGGTGGTGGGAGATAATGCCATTAAATTAGTCTCCCCCAATCGTGTGTTTTGAGACAAAGACTCAGGCTCACCTTGAGCTTGTATTTTTCTGCCTCAGCCTCTAGATTGCTAGGATTACAGCCCTGAGCAACTACAGTAGGCTTCTCACTTTAAAACCAATAAAATTTCAGAATGCTGGAGGCCAATGGTAAATATTCATCCAGTAGAGTCTAAGTAGGTGCAACAATGCAAAATGAGTGTCTTCTCAATGTAAGGCCTATAGAGATGCATTAGCCATCTTTGTGTTCTTAGTATTGCAATAAGACACACTTTGAATTTTCAGAGTCTGAGGGAAGATTAGCATGATGGAATTTTATTGGAACATCCTTCATTTAATTTACCCATCCATACTTATAGGGAAATTAAATAAATGGGATTAGGCAGAGAAGGCAGAGGTAGATAAGCAGAGGATTCTGATTTCGACAAGGGTATATATCCTTTATGCTCATGCACAGACTAATTGCAGGCTAGAGGCTACCTTGAGTTCAGAAAGGGACATGACCTTGGGTTAGGCAGTTTTCTCTATGGCCTGACTCAGATCACAGAAAAAGAGTTCCTTGAAGAAAAGGGAATTTGGGTCCCTTGGAGACGAAGAATTTCTAAGGCATTGCAATAAACATTGTACTGCGCTTGACCCTCCCCAGCAAGGAGTTCTGATCTGAAGATTCCCCATATGGGCCACCATCTGTGCCATGCCTAACCTTGCCAGCAAGGAAGACGCGACTCCGGGAAGATCTTCTTCATGCAGTTTTAATCAGGATCTTTGAAACTTGTTTCCTCTGACCCACAGGGGAGAACCACGGACCCCTGCACAGGCTTAGATACCCTTGAGCTAACCAACCCCAGTGAGCTACATGGACCCTGCAGATAGGCTACTCTAATGTGGAAGCAGACAGGCTGAACAGACTTAACCAATTAAGGGCTTGTTTACGCCAGAGAGCCCTCACCAATGGGAAGCTGTAAGGCGGAAGCCAGCGCCACTTTAAGACATGGCACTTCGCAGCTCTCTACAGTTCCCCCTTTTTGTTTTAATTATGCAACAGGCAAGGGTAGTGGTCTGGTCTCCAGTAAAGTAGTGGACATTGTAATGCCCCTGAATCCTGGTAGTCAGCCAAGTCAGTGCCACACCCATCCGGTATCTTTTTTTTGGAGGTGGGGCCTCGGACACCAACCCACATGCAACCAGACTTGCCCTTCTCAGAGTTGCTCACTTCCAGAGCTAACTCGGAATGCAGTGCTAAGCCATACAACCTGAGCATGAAGGATCAATACTTGTTCATGACTGCGAACCGTGCTTGGGGAGACTGTCCTGCCTCAATGGCTGTAAATGCCTGGACAACCATAGCTGCATGCCGCTTCTGAGCAAACCTCATCTTGCATAAGCACCACAGGCCCACAAAGGAGATAAGCAATAAGAGGACAGCCATGGCTCCCGTTCCTGCCCACTCTTTCAGATGATCCAAGGCAATGGGAACCAAGATGACAATCCAGCAGCCAGTCCCACAACCACACGTGTTGAATTTACTGCAACGATGGCCACTCGCAGCTGTGCCATCAGGTCATCAAAGTCAGCAGACTAATTTCCTAAAAGATAGCTAGGCAACTGTTGTGACAAATTAGCAGCTCATGTAAAGTTCTCATAATGAATGCTGGTAACACACACACCTGGATATTTCATTTCACATCCCAATTGGGCCAGCTGCCACAAGGTATCTATTTGCTCCTGCACCAGATCGATTCTTTGGTTTACAATAATTAAACCTCCTTTTAGTTGAGCACCAATTGTGGATTGAGCATCCAAGGCAGTAGCCACATTCTTGGACAACTCATTTAGCTTAGAGGCTGTCTGCACCGAAGTGCTCATAGCCACAGCATCCATGACTGAACCCACAACTGCAAAAGAGATAGCTGCAACTATGGCTGCTATAATGCCAAAATCTCTCCCTGCAGCTTCTACCAAACAGGCCACAAAATCTGAAAATGGTTTTATGGGGCCTTGTGGTATCTTAGTGAGGTTACCATTCACCTCTGCCTTATTGGGTAATGACTTCCATGCTTTTATGGCAATCTGATTTACTTGTTCAAGACTTAAGTCATTTTGTAAGGCTTTCCAGACCTCAGGGCAAAAGGAATGCCCTGTACCTCAGCCCCACCCTTCCTCACTCTGATCAGGAGAAGGTGCCCAGAGGCATTGTTCCAGGAGGGTCCCTTCCACTCCCCACATCGCCATTTCTCCTCTCCCTTCCCCCTCTGTCCCTTAAGGTGTTGTTTCTGAACCTTTTTTACGAGGACTTGTAATTCTTCCTCAGAATCTGTTTAGTCCATACCTGACTCTCCTGTGCTCTCAACCTCTTCTGATCTTTCTTCTTGCAACATTTCTAGGGCAGCTTTCCCTTTTTCCATTGCCTCTTTACAGTACCTCTTGTCTTTGATACATCTACGCACTAACTTCCAAACAGGTCGGACTCTGGACTTTAGTGTCCCTTGTTCCCAAGCAAAGTCAAGATCCCTGCCTAATTTGTCCCAGCACGCTAGCGTGAGTTCTCCCGAAACTGCGAACCAAGGTGCAATGGCATCCATGGCATTCGCTCAGGAATCTTTCTAGTGTGCTTTTCTTTATCTTAAGTTTCTTTGACAAAAGTAGCTCCTGAAGAGCCAGAAAAATTGGATAAGATTGAGACGTCCCCATTTTAAAAATTTTACTTTCAGTTTGTTACAACCTCTTGCTCAATGCCTGAGACTTTATTGCCGCTTTTTTCCCTGAGGTCTTTAACTTTGTCCCAATTTACCTGGGACTTTATAGCTCCTTACCAGAGACCTTATAGCCTCTTTACCGAGGGCCTTAGGCTTAGTTCAAACCCAAACTTCATTGTTCCTTACTGGAGACCTTATTGCCTCTTTAACGAGGGCCTTAAATTTGGTCCAAACTTACCTTGGGAACTTGCCAGTGCTGCCCTGACTGCAAGAAGTTCTGATCTGAAAAATTCCCCATACAGGCCACCATCTGTAAGGCGCCTAACCCTCGCCAGCAAGGAGTTCTGATCTGAAGATTCCCAGTACAGGCCACCATCTGTGCCATGCCTAACCTCACCAGCAAGGAAGACACGACTCCGGGAAGATCTTCTTCATGCAGTTTTAATCAGGATCCTTGAAACATGTTTCCACTGACCCATGGGGGAGAGCCAGGGGACCCCTGCACAGGCTTAAATACCCTTGAGCTAACCAACCCCAGTGAGCTATGTGGACCCTGCAGATAGGCTACTCTAATGTGGAAGCAGACAGGCTGAACAGACTTAACCAATTAAGGGCTTGTTTATGCCAGAGAGCCCTCACCAAAGGTGTAAGGTGGAAGCCAGCACCACTTTAAGGCGTAGCACTTTGCAGCTTTCTACAAAACATGTTGTAAAATTTCCTCTAAATCACCCTCTAAGTGATTTGGAGCCACTTGTCACATTGACCACAGGCAAGAGAATGGGAAATTGTATCAATGAAGATTACCAGGTAGATGCTTAGAGTTGGTGATAATTCTGGAGTTCCCAAGTGTCACTGTGACCTACTGATCTAAATGGTGGCAAGATGTCAGGTGACTAATAGAATTTCAGGGTGAGACTATGATTATTTTTCTAGATTTTCAATCACAGCTGGGAAAGGTGTGTTCAGAATCTGGCAGTATTTCCCTGGGCCCTGAATTTATACCATGAACAACATAATGGGAATCACATCCCCTGGAACTTCCCTTTCCTACCAAGGTAATAAGTCAAAAGCATTGCTACTTTTTAAAGGCAACTCCAAACTTTGGTGCCAAGTTGCCATTAAAACTTGAGGATAATGCCTTTCATGTCCATTTAATTTGCTTCTGCAACAGACTTTTGAATTTTGGAGACTAACTGTAGATGATCTCAGAACTAATGGTATGTTGACTTGTGCTTCAGCATTTGTTCCATATGAGATCCCCTTTCTAAACTAAGTTAACATAGCTTGTGAGCCCTTCATGGTCATTAGAGGTTTCTTCTGAGTTCTCTGTAACACAATACTACTTCCTACCTTTACTCTGTAATAGGGCAAAGGTTTCCCTTCTTGTCTCAAGTGGTATTATCTTTGGTTTAGCCTGAAACTGCTTCCCCCCTCTACTTCCCCACCACAAAAAATCCTGGCAGAAAGTATGCAAACCTATTCTAGAAATTCAGGGTCAAAATGCACTCAAGAGGTAAAGGCAGTCAGATCTCTGTGAGTTCAAGGTCAGTCTGGACTATAGAGCTAGTTACAGGACAGGTTCCAAAGCAATGCAGAGAAACCCTGTATCAAAAAAAAACAAAACAAAAAAACAAAACAAAAAACAAACAAACCTCAGCTCATTGCATGGTTTTTGGTTGTTGCTTTCTGTTAAACTGATTGTTTGCTTTATGTTCCCCTGTAACTTCCAACCAGAATATAGTTTGTTATTTGCCTTTAAAAGCTCCCTGTAAGCCTGGTGGTATAGATGCAGTCTTCAATCTCAGCACTCAAGAGACAGACACAAGCATTTCTCTCTGAGATTGAGGCAAGCCTAGCCTTCAGGATGGGTTCCAGGGCAGCTGCTTTTACATAGAGAAACCCTGTCTCAAAGCCAAAAAAACACAAACACAAACACAAACACAAACAAAAAAGCTCCCTGTAGAAAGTATGTGAAGCTGCTCAGTGAGAAGTGTTTCTCTCTGGGTAGTCCACGGCCAGGTTAATACAAACATCAATTCAGACTTTGGCCATGTTGAGTCTACCCAGCAACAACTCTTTAGTCATCCCAATGTTGTTATGACTCGGTTTTCCATGGAATTTCTGTCCTACTTAAAACCTCTATGGAAGTGTTATAAGTTGGATTCCTCCAGTGTAGGCCAAAATGGATATTAGCATGCACAATACTTACTAAAAGTAGAAGTCAGGGAGTGGGACTGAGCAAATGAAGAAGTCAGACTGCAATATAGTGTCAAGCAAAGCCTCAGATAACCCCACATGGAGTTCTAAAGGTAGAATGACTTCAGACATTTCCTAAGAGCTGGTGATTAATGTAGGCCTTTTGATTTATTTATTCATTTACTTATTACATTTCTTATTTTACATAGCGATCCCAGTTCCCTCTCCCTTCTTTACAACCTCCCCCCAAGCCACCTAAACCCCTCCTGTCCCATTCCCCACCCACTCCACAAGGAGCATGATGCATTCCAGGAGGGGTCATAAAAAACTGTCAAATCATTTGGAGGAAGGGACTAGGCCCTTCCTCCTGCCTCTAGGTTAAGGGAGTATCCTTCCATGGGGAATGTGCTCCCAAAGTCCTTTTATGATACATCCTGGTTCTACTGTCAGAGGTCCCTTAGACTGCCCAGGCCTTCTAACTGAGTCCCATGTTCAGGTGGTCTGAGTTGGTTCAATGCTGATTTCCAAGCTATCAGTCTGAGAGGCCATTAGCTCCACCTTGTTCAGGTCAGTTGACTCTGTGGGTTTATGGGTTTCTGGTCTTGACCCCTTTTATTTTCTTTTTTTAATTTTACATGTTGATCCCAGGTCCCTCTCGCCCTTTCTCCCTACGTCCCTCCCTCCCTCCCTTCCTCTTTACCTCTTCCCCACCCTCCTATGCCCCCAGCTACCTCCCATCTAATTCTCCCCACCTACTCTACATGTAGGGTGATGCCTTCCAGGAGGGGTCATCTAAATCTGTCAAGTCATTTGGACTAGGGACTAGGCCCTCCCTCCTGCCTCTTGGTTAAGGGAGTATCCTTCCATGGGGAACATGCTCCCAGAGTCCTTTTGTGCACTAGGGATACATCCTGGTTACGCTGTCAGAGGTCCCTTAGACTGCCAAGGCCTTCTAACTGAGACCCATGTTCAGGGTGTCTGAGTCGGGCCAATGCTGGATTCCCAGCTATCAGTCTGAAGGCCAATTAGCTCCTCCTTGTTCAGGTCAAATGTCTCTGTGTGTTTCTGTAGCCTGGTCTTGTCCGCCCTCTCCGCAACTGGATTCCAATTTGGCTCAGTGTTTAGCTGTGGGTGTCTGATTCTGTTCTCATTATCTACTAGATGAGGGCTCTATGATGGTGAATAAGTTACTGATCAATCTCGTTACAGGGAAGGGCATGCAAGGTAGCTTTTCCACTGTTGCTCAAATTGTTAGTTGGGGTCAGTCTTTTAGGTCTCTGGACATTTCTCTAGAGTCAGTTTTCTCTTCAAACCTATAATGGCTCCCTATTTTATGGTCTCTCTCTCTCTCTCTCTCTCTCTCTCTCTCTCTCTCTCTCCGTCCCTCCCTCCCCCATCTCTTCTACTCCTTCCCTGACTCAATCTTCCTAGTCCCACATGCTTTCCCCTCCTCCCCTTCTCTTTCTCCTAGTTCCCTCTCGACTCACTGTACCCCCCCACTCCCAATATGCTCAGGAGATCTTTTCCCTTTCCCCTTCTGTGAGAGACCTTATATGAATCTCTTAGAATCCTCCTTGTATCCTAGTTTCTCTGGCAGTGTGAATTATAGGCTGGTGATCCTTTGCTCAATGTCTAAAATCCATATATGAGTGAGTACATACCATGTTCCTCTTTTTGTGAGTGGGTTACCTCATTCAGGATGGTTTCTTCAAGTTCCATTTATTTGTCTGAGAGTATCAATATTCCATTGTTTTTTTCTGAAGACTAGTATTCAATTGTGTAAATATGCCACATCTTCTTTATTCCTTCTTCTGTTGAGGGGTATCTAGATTGCTTCCAGGTTCTTGTTATTACAAATAATGCTGCTATGAACATAGTTGAACATGTGTCTTTGTTGCATGGATGTGGATCATTTGAGTATATGCCTAAGAGTGGGATTGCCGGTTCCTATGATAGACTGATTCCCATTTTCCTGAGGAACTGCCATACTGATCTTCAAAGTAGCTGTACAAGTTTGCACTTCCACCAGCAGTGGAGGAGTGTTCCCCTTTCTCCAATCCTCTCCAGCTTAAGGTGTCTTTGGTGTGTTTGATTTTAGCCATTTTGAAAGGAGTAAGATGGTGTTTTGATCTGCATTTCTCTGAAGGCTAAGGATGTTGAGCACTTTCTTAAGTGTCTTTCAGCCATTTTGGATTCCTCTGTTGAGACTTCTCTATTCAATTCTATACCCCACTTTTAATAGGGTTATTTAGTGTTTTGGTGACTAGATTCTTGAGTTGTTTGGATATTTTGGAGATCAGCCTTCTGCCAGATGTGGGGTTAATGAAGATCTTTTTGAATTCTGTGGGCTGCCATTTGGTCTTTTAGACTGTGTTCTTTGCCTTACAGAAACTTCTCAGTTTGGCCAGGTCCCATTTATTAATGTTTTGATCTCAGTGTCTGTGCTACTGTTGTTATGTTCAGGAAGCAATCTCATTTACAAATTTGTTCAAGGCTACCTTTGTGTATTTAAAGAAAGAAATTAAAGAAGATTCCAGAACATGAAAAGATTTCCCATGCTCTTGAATAGGTAGGATAAATATAGTAAAAATGGCAATTTTGCCAAAAGCAATCTACTGTTTCAGTGCAAGCCCCATCAAAATCCCAGCACAATTCTTCACTGACCCTGAAAGAATAATACTCAACTTTATATGTTAAAACAAAAGACCCATAATAGCCAAAATAACCCAGTACAATAAAAGAACTTCAGGAGGCATCACTGTCCCTGAAGCTATAGTCCTGAAAACAGCCTGGTATTAGCACAAAAATAGACAAGTAGACAAATGGAATTGAATAAAAATACTGATATTAACTCACACACCTATGAACACCTGATTTTTCCAAAACAGCTAGTATTATACAATGGAAGGAGGAAAGCATCTTCAACAAATGGTGCTGCCACAACTGGATGATGGTGTGTAGAAGACTGCAGATAGACCCATGTCTATTGCCATTCACAAAACTTAAGTCCAAATGGATAAGGCCTCAACATAAATACAGCCACAATGAACCTCTTAATGTAGGCCTTTTTTTAACCACAGTGCTATCAAGCTATTCAATGGAGTTAGCTAAGAGGTGTCTGCCTGAAACAGTCCCGGAGGTGCTAAAAACAGGGTGTCTGTGCTATGAGCACTGACCAGCTGGGGAAAGAAGTTTTTTTTTTAATGAAATCTGGATTATAAGCACATCATGAGACAGTTATAAGAGTGGGGTGGAAGAAAGGAATGTGTTACAGAGAATAAGATGGGAAAGTTGGTAAAAACTAAAAACATTCCATCTTAGGGGCATCTCTTTGTGGACATCCTTTTCACTGCCAATCAGATGTCAGTTGGTATTTTACCAACTCAGATAGTGAGATCTCTGTTTCTCAGCTGTGCAATCTGAGATTTTGACAGAGAATATACAGAACTGTATTTTATACTCACACATGGCACACATTTATTGTAAGCTATGTGATTGCATTAAGTATTCTCTGTTTCCTAAATTATTTCTGAGGAAACGCTTCCCAAACAACTCCTTTATGGTTACTATGAACATCTTTGCAATTGTACTTGTCAAAACAGTTTGTCTCAAATCCTGTGACTCTTCAGCTTTGGAGGGTAAGAAATGAGTGCTAATGAGAGAGGAAAGAGAGAGACAGAGGGGGTGAGTATGTTTGGAAAAATCACCTAAATAGAGGCTACACAGTTTTTAAAGCAAGCTTAACCATTTCACACCCTATCTTTAAAGAAATGCATGGAGATGTTGTAACTGGACGTCAGATTTATTTTTCTGCATTTGTAAAGTGAACAGTGAGAAAATTCCTACCAGTGTCTTTGCCCTTGACTATCAAGAGAATAGATAGAGAAGAGAAACAGAAGGTTATTCATTACATTAGGGTACAGGCATGAGGAATTGATGGGGGGGTTTGGATGTATTTCCATGATGCACTGAGGGAAATTTATGAACAAGTAACCGAGAGAATGAAAAATGACATTAAATTTGCTAGTGCCTGAGATGGCAGGGGAATAGAGGAAAAATTATATGTATGTGGTGTCTGTGTGAGACATATTTCCTAAGAAAAGAAATGACAGGGAAAGCTAGCCCCACTTGTGACATCATCAAATGATTCCTAGGGAAGTCACTCCTATTCTTTTTCTTGTGCACCTCTAGGTATTTCTGAGATGTCATTCTTGGAAATTGTTTTGTTATATACTACCCAGTGATTGTATTATGAAGCTTAAACTGTTTAGTACAAAGCTAAGTGTGGGCCTATATTCTTTCAACACTCTCTATTTTGAAAATGGTAATCTTTTCAAGAGTACAAGGAGTTCAGGTGTAGTGGGAAATAAGCTATTTGAGAGCACCAGGATTGCCCATGATAAGAGGTCCACTAGAGAAGCTCACCAGTGGTCTACCAGAAACCTGTCCCTCCTATTTTCCCATGAAGCTTTAGGCCATGAGAAATTATGTGGTGGAGTAATTTTCATGAGTCCAAACTATGACCTGAACTTACTGTTTTAATGAAATGTTGTAATATTAACCATAGGCCACTAGGTAAAACACATTTCAAGTAAAAATATTTCTTCTTACCCTCTATTATGTTACTAGAACAGCTTTCATTTTTATTTCTCTTACACTATTGTCCTTTATACCTATTTTAAATAATTGCAATGGTGGCATAAATATTTTGTATTTTGATTTTTCATACAAAATATTTCACATATTGTGATATTATTTTAATAAATGTAGTTTTCCATGGCTTTATGTGTCATTATTTATTCAAATTCCCATAGGAAATTCTGCCAGTTGGTAATTTTTGCACTACCAAAGAGAAAAAAAACTACTTGTTCAA
The DNA here is from genome assembly GCA_030556225.1 of Cricetiscus sungorus. Lineage (NCBI taxonomy): Eukaryota > Metazoa > Chordata > Mammalia > Rodentia > Cricetidae > Cricetiscus > Cricetiscus sungorus. The sequence goes on along the minus strand of JANBXA010000609.1, from coordinate 17,227,063 downwards.
AGGGATATGAATATTTAGACAGCTTCTTTCTATACTGCTGGATTATTTTGAAAAATGTCTGTGCTTAGTTCATAACCAAGCAAACATTTCTCCCTTACCATTATTATATTTGAAATGATTCACTTTCTATTAATGTAAAACAAGACTTTGCTGTTTTCCCATGCATTTAAGGATTAGTAAGGTTTAATGGGTCTGTCAAATGCGTTGAGGTAATCTCAAGACAAAGAAAATATATGACAAATATATACAGAAAGGGGATAAGAAAAGTCCAAAGATCTCTGTGTTGCTTCATCTAGTTGTAAACATCTTGTCATTTTATCATCTCAGCTGCTGTCCCAGTGTTTTCCTGTTGCTGTGATAAATACCAACTTGGGAAGGAAAGGGCTTATTTGCTTTACTTGTTGCAATCAGTCACTGAGGAAAGTCAGGGAAGAACAGAGGCAAGAACCATGGAGGAAGCTTCCTACTGGCTAGCTTGGACACTTTCTTTCCTACATAAAGAACAAAATAAGAGAGATGTATTTATTGTTATTTTATGTGTATTAATGTTTGCCTGGACCCTGTGTATGCCTGGTGTTCACAGAAGCCAGAAGATCACCTGACTGGAGTTAAACATGGTGGTGCCCCCATATGGGTGCCGGAAAGTAAGCCCAGATCATCTGCCATAGAAGTACATGCTCTAAACCTCTGAACCATCTCTCCACTCACCTCAACTACTTCTTTTAGGTCCATTTGTCTAGGGTTGGGACTGCTGGCAGTGTTCTGCACCCACCACATTAATCGTCAATCAAAAAAAAAAAAGAAAGAAAGAAAAAAGAAAAAAAAAAGAAAGAAAAGAAAAAAAAAGAAAATGTCTCATAGACATTCCCACATGCCAGTTCTTCAGGTGAGGTTTCCTCTTCCTAGGTAACTCTCTCTAGTTTGTATCACCTTGACAAAGACTAACCAGAAGCCCTCATATTTCACGTCTCCTTTCCAGTGCATTTGTGTGTGTGTGCACGTGCGTGCGTGCGTGCATGCGTGCATGCGTGTGTGTATGTGTGTGTGTGTGTGTGTGTGTGTGTGTGTGTGTGTGTGCGTGTATGTATGTATGTTTTAGGGTTTCTATTGCTGTAATAAACATCATGACAAAAAGCAACTTGGGAACAGTGGGTTTATTTCATTTTACAGTTTATAGTTCATCTCAAAGAGAGTCAGATAGAAGTTCAAGGTAGGAACTTGGAGATAGAAATTGATGCAGAATTCATGGAGAAGTGGTCCTTACTGGCTTGTTTCTCATAGCTTGCTTGCTTAGCCTGCTTTCTTGTAACAACCAAGACTACTTCCCTAGGGGTGTCACCATCCACAGCTGGGTTCTCCCACAATAATTATCAATCAAGAGAATGCATCACAGGATTGCCCACAGGACAGTTTGCTGGGGGCATTTTCTCAATTTAGGTCCCATCTTCTAAAATGACTAGAGCTTGTGTCAAGGTGACATGAAATGGACCAGCAAAATTGAGCCCTTGTCAACTTGACACATAAACACATTACTGCTAAATCATAACATTTCGGTTGTTTTATTCCTAGATCTCAATATTAATATACTATAAAATATTCCAACATTTAAAAGTCTCATAGTCCTTAAAACTTCAAATATGGAAAATTATAGCCTCTTTATAATATCCAAATTATCTTTTAAAAATAGTTTCTCTAAAACTTCAAGTACTTTGGAAAATATTCCAAGTCTTATAACTATGAGTTCTTATAAAAATGAAAAAAAAGTTAAGTGCTTCTTATTCCAAGAGGGAATTACTAGGGCAGTTAAAATCAAATCAAAGCAAAACCAAAGTTTGACCATTACAAAGTTTAGAGCATGAAGTCTAGGGACCATTCATAGTTCTCTTGGTTTTTAAAGGGCCTGAGCAGCTAGATCCACTACTCTAATTCTCCATCAGTAAACACACACAGCTAATCTCATAGGCTCAGGCTGGCTCGATCCCATGGCTGTTGCTGTTCTGGGCAGCTGTCCCATGGTACTGGCATTTACAAACTGCTAGGTCTCCACTGCAACTGGGCTGCAAGTTCACCTCCTCCTGGGTTTTCTTCAGGGACTCCAACCCTACCACCTAGTTCCAAGTCTTAGTCATTCTCCATGACTCCTTCAGTCCTGGGGTTTTCATTACTATCTCTTTTTGGGGACTCAGCTCTACCACATAGTGCCAAGCCACAGCTGCTCCCCATTACTCACTACAAACCCATTTTTACCTAGGTAAATCTTTTTTGTTTTAAAGTTTGAAACAAGCTTGCTTTACATGTAAATTCCAGTTTCCTCTTCCTCCCTTCGTCCCATGCCCCCCCCCAACTCCCATCCTATCCCCTTTCTGCTCCCAGGGGAGGGTGAGGCCTTCCATAAGGGATCTCCAATGTCTTTCAGATCATTTGGATCAGGGCCAAGGCCCTCCCCCACATGTCTAGGCTGGGAGAGTATCCCTCTATGTGGAATGGGCTCCCAAAGTCCATTTGTATACTAGGGATAAATACTGTTCCAATACCAGAGGCCCCATAGACTGCCCAGTCCTAACTAACTCCCACGTTCAGGGGGGTCTGGGTCGGTCTTATGCTAGTTTCTCAGCTATTGGACTGGTGTCCATGAGCTCCCCCTTGTTTGGGTCAGCTGTTTCTGTTTGTTTCTCCAGCCTGGTCTTGACCCCCTTGCTCATCACTTCTCCCTCTCTGCAACTTGATTCCAGGGGTCCAGCTCAATGTTTAGCTATGGATGTCTGCTTCTGCTTCCATCAGCTATTGGATGAAGGTTGTAGGATGGCATATGAAGTAGTCATCAGTCTCATTATCAGGGAAGGGTATTTAAAGAAGCCTCTTCAGAATTGCTTAGATTGTTAGTTGGGGTCTCTGGGTATTTCCCTAGTGTCAGATTTATCTTTAAACCTATATGGAGCCTTCTATTGTGGTATCTCTTTTCTTGTTCTCCTCTATTCTCCTGACTCAATCTTCTTGCTCCCTCATACCCACTTCTCCCCCTCTTCTTCCTTCTAAATCCCTCTCCCCTCCCCCATGCTCCCAATTTACTTGGGGGCTCTTGTCCCTTTCCCCCTCTCTGGGGGACCATGTATGTCTCTTTTAGGGTCCTCCTTGTCTCCTAGCCTTTCTGGCAGTGTGGACTATAGGTTTGTAATTCTTTGCTCTATGTCTAAAATCACTTGAGTCAATCTTAAACTAAAAAGTTCAGTTACCTTGCCTCTCTCTGGTCCAGAGCTCTTGTGTGCTGACCCCAAAGAATGATTTCTCAAAAGATTTGGATTGGGTGATACTGGTATGTTCTTAATATTTACTCTTTAGCCCCAGCTGAACAGAGTCAATTCTTCCAACAAAGCAAAGGTTTCATGTTAGTGGTTCTTAATTCAAAATGTCTCACATCCCCAACAAATAGATTCTTTAAGGGATGTCTGAAACTTCATAAACCAGGCCTCAATTATTTTCATTTCTCTCAACATTCTTATCTTCCAAGCTTCTGCAGAACAGCCCAAAGTTCCACAATCCTTCCCCAAATGATTGGGTCTATCATAGCAATACCTCAATACCTGGTACTAATTTATGTCTTAGTTGGAGTTTCTATTGTTGTGATCAAACACTATGACCAAAAGCAGTTAGTGGAGGAAAGGCTTATGGGAAGATATATGTGGCTTATGTATCCTGGATCATTGGTGGAAGTTCATGGCAGAAACTGAAACAGGACAGGAACCTGGAGATATGAGCTGATTCAGAGGCCATTGAGGAGCTATACTTACGTTTCTTTCCAGGTCTTGCTCAACCTGCTTTCTTCTAACACCAAGGACTACCAGCCCATTTGTGGCACTGTGTGAGCAATGAGGTAGCCCCACAGGTTTCCTCACATGCTAATTTTATAGGGGCATTTTCTCAGTAAAAGTTTCCTCTTCCAAGATTCTAGCTTATATCAAGTTGACAAAAAGCTAGCAAGCACAATACATATATTTACAAATGTTATTATCTTCACTCTGTCTTTTTTAAGGACAACTGAGACAGTTTTTTGTTGTTGTTATGTTTTGAGACAGGGTTTCTTTGTAACTTTGCAACCTGTTGTGGAACTCGCTCTGTAAGCAAGGCTGGCCTCAAACTCACAAAGATAGTTATTTTTTAATTAATTAAAATTTAAAATTTATTTTACATTCCTACCACAGTTCTCTATCCAACCCCTCCTCCCACCCCTGTCACCTCCCTACCAGCCCACTGCCATCCACTTCTCCCAGTGAGCATGGGCTCCCATGAGGAATCAGCAAAGTGTGGCTCAGTAAGTTTGGGCAGTGTCAACCTCCTCTCCGCTGTGTTATGGCTTAGTATGGCATTCCACCATAGGGATTGTACTCCAACAAGATAGCTCATGTACCAGGAATAGATCCTGGTCCTACTTGTTAGGAGCCCCTTACGTAGTCAAAAATTCACAACTGTCTCCCACATATGGAGGGCCTAGTTAAGTCCCAGGGAGGCTCCACAGCTGTTGGTCTAGAGTTCATTAATTCCCCCAAGCTTGGTTCAGCTGTCTCTGTAGATTTCTCCATCATGATCTTGACCTCCTTTGCTCATATATTCCCTCCTCCCTCTCTTCGACTGGATTCCCAGAACTAGGTTTGGTTCTTGTTTGTGAATCTCAGCTTCTGGTTTCATCAGTTGCTGGATGAGGTTTCTATTATAATAGTTGGGATAGTCACCAATCTGGTTATAGGGAAGGTATCTTCAGGTACCCTCTCTACTATTGCTAGGAGTCTTAGCTGGGGTTGATTCTTGGGGATTTCCCTAGCCCCATGTTTCTACCTAACCCCATAGTGGCTCTAACACAGTTTTTATTCACTTATTTTTAGAAAGTTGCAGTCCATCTGGCTGGTAGCTGCTCATGCCAAGAATGTTTGTGCACTGCCTGATGATACACATAAAAACCTTTTGGAGGTATCCCTACATGTTGCAATACTTCTGGGTTTTCAGGAGATAATAGTATTACTTCTAATTATTCCAGAATCTGTTCTGATAGCACTTACATATCAGAATAAAAAACATTCATTAGGAAAGGGAACTAGAACAGATAGATATGGATGGATGTAATAGGCTTCAATGGGAGGATCAAGTGGACAGGGATAGAATGTGGGGAGAGACAGCTAAAATTAAGAGCAATTTGAGGGGCAATATGGAAACCTAATACAGTAAAAACTTCCTAAAATATATACAAATATGAAGGGTGGCTAAATGACATCACCAAATAATGGGGAGAGTTCCAACTGACTTCTGTCAGCAAAGAAGTTTTTGGTACTTGGATTGGGCTATAGCTAATTGAATCATTGGCCAGATGGGCTCAGTGGGACTCTCCAAACTACCCAGGACTACTGACAAGACTACAGATTTTTCTCAACATATTGGCAGCAGGGGCCCATTGCTCAAAATAACACCTACACAATTCACTGAATAAGGAGATGTTTGGCTGGTGTCTACATAGAACTTCAACTCCTACATTCAAGAGCATTTGGTATAGGAAGGTGGATACTCTGAATACTATCAAAAAGAAACACAAACATCAAGCCAGCTACAAACACTTTATGTACAATGCTGTATTGCCTCCAAGATATGTTAGGTTAATGGTAGCACAAAGCTTGTGTGAATAGCCAACCAATAACTTCTGACTTAATAACTGCATGAGATGAAACCCATATTTGGCAATGCTTGAATGACCAAGACCCTGAGTCTAGCTAGCCCAGGGACCCAGTAAAATCAAATAATACTGGTCTAAACAAAAGGAAATAATAAGAAAAATAATAATGATATTCTGCTATACTCAAAGATCAGTGCCTTGCTCAACCATCATTAGAGAAGCTTCCTACTAAAAGCAGATAGGAAAAAAATATAGAGACTCACTGCCAGACATTATCCAGAGAGTGAGATTCATTGGAATACTAACATTCAGATCTAAATAGGATGTCTCCATCAAATCTGCCCCCTCAGAGCTCAGGAAACACCCACCCCAGAGGAGGCAGAAAGAGTGTAAATGCAAGAGAGGATGGGGGCACTAAGAAAACAAGGTCCTCTAAATCAACACAAAGTTCTTTGAACATGCATGAGTCTGTATCAGGTCCTCCATGCTTATATTGTGACTCTGACATTAGACTTTAGTGTTCTTATGGAATTCCTGAGTGTATATTCTTGTGTCCCCTCTTGGGCTTTTTTTCTTCCATTGGTTTATCTTTCTGACTCGATGTGATAGTGTGATAGTTTTTGCTTCATTTTGTTATGTTTTGTTTCATTATTTTTAAATGAATGAATGAATGCATAAATACCTAGCTACTAGGGTAAATGCTAACAACTGAATTATCATTTATATCTGCTGGAAGAGGGAAAATCACTTTTCTCTAATGCAGTGGCAATGGGTATATCAGCCACTCCCAGGCAGACCTCATGTTCAGGAGTAGTTGACAAACAAAACATATACTGGAGTACAAAGTGGTTGTGTGTATTTGTGTGTGTGTGTGTGTGTGTGTGTGTGTGTGTGTGTGTGTGTGTGTGTGTGTGTGTGTTTATTTGGATATAGTTTGGTGGGTTTTTTGGGGGGTGGATTTATTTTGTTTTCTTGGTTTTGTGGGATTTCATTATATTGTATTTGTATTTGTTTTGAGAAAGAACTTAAAGTTGGGTGGGTGTCCAGGGGAGAGGATCTGTAAAGACTTGGGAAGAGAAGGGATATGATCAAAACACATTTAAATTTAAAAACTGTTTTAAAGGTTTTCTAAACACACACACACACACACTTTCATAACTCTCATGAGACATTTTATAAACAAATACATCTACCTCTTTTGAGGTAGTATAGTTATATCAAAACAAGCTCCTATTACTGGCTCAGGTTATCTTGTCAAGCTATCAACAACAAGAAAACAGCCTACAACAGATCTTAGTCCATTTGTAGTTCCAACAATGAATTTTTCTTCAGTTAGCTGTTTAAATACTTCATCCACAGTTTGTTAAACACTTTGTAAGGCCTTCAGACCATTTTCAGACTTTTATGTTGTTTGCAAATTTTTTTCCTAATTGTTCCCTTAACTACATAGGATGGCCATGGTTTGGGATCCAGCAGCTTCAATTTTCTACCTTGATGGGAAGCCATTGCTCATAGGTGATGCTGAGAATGACCATTGTCTGGGCTTTTTATTTCCTTTATTTCTTTTTGAGACAGTCTCATATAGCTCATGCTGTTTTGAAACAAGCTATGCAGCAAAGACAAAGCTTGTATTATTGATCTCTTTGCCTCTACCATTTAAGTACTAGAATCACAGGTGTGTACCACCATTTTTAGCATATTATTGAACCATCTGAGAGAATGCTGGATACATTACTATTACTGCCACCTATTGATATAAAATACTAAGATTTTAATGTGCTGAATTTTAAAAGTTTGAAAGTACATTGTTATGTAGGAAAACATCCTTGTTCTTAGGGAATGGACATGCAAGTATTATTTGCTCCACATTTCATATTACAATTATACAAATGGCTTCAATTATATACATACAATTTTTGTGATTCTGGAAGTTGAACCTGGGGTCTCATACTTTCTCACCAAGTGCTCCATCACAATACTATACATCCAGACCAATTTTCACTTTTTATTTTGAGACAGAGCCTCTCTAATTCTCTTAGGACTGGCTTTGAACTTGCTATGTACCCAGGATGGCCTTGATACCCCTGTCTTAGCTTCCTAAGGAACTGGAACTTTAGGGTCATGGTGCCAGGCTTGATTTGGAATAGCATGTTTTTACATTCATTTATTATATTTTATTTTTATGCATGTTTTGCCTGCACGTATGTGTGTGGACAGAGGTCCTTAGGAACTAGAGTTATTGATAGTTTTGAGATTCTGTGTGAGTGCTGGAAATTGAACCTGGCTTCTTTGCAAGAGCAACAAGTGTTCTAAACTGGTGAGCCATTGCTCCAGTCTCAGTAATATTGTTTTTAATACAATGGTTTTTTTTTCATATATAAGAAACCCAACATTATATATGCCCTTAGTTGTCATGCTCCCCTCATTTCCAATAATATGGAACATTTTTCTCAAAAGTTTTGTTTTTCAAGATATTGATGTTTTCATGGAGTATAGGTCAATTATTTTGTTGAATGTCCAACATTATACTGGTAAATGTTTCAGAGATGTCTCCCTGGTAAAAACAAAAGTCCTGCTGTGTTCCATTTGCTTATTTTCCTACTGTAAATATTCCCACTATGGCTGATGCCAAGCTACCAATGTGATGTTGCTGAATGCTCTATTGGAATGATTTGTAGTCAATGAACTCTTGTGAGACAGTAATATGACCCACCTCTAGTTTCTCATTATATGTTTCTTGATTTGGTTTTGTGTGCTGGCTTTTCATGAATAATACAAGAATAACAATAAAGTAAAGCTATTTTCTTATTAAAATATCATATTAGGAGGCACATGATCTATATATGTCCCACATTCTCAAATTTGAGATTACATTACAGTGAAAAATAGGACATATATACTTACCTTAGGGTGAACATATATGTTTAGTCAGATAGAGTTTCCTTTTGGTATATGAAATGGATTGATGTGGGGACACTCTGGTTAAAGGAGAAGCCAGAACCCCAAAGTTCCATCCTTCTAATATGGTACGTTTTTTAATTTGAAAATTAGAACAATCAAACCAAGAGTCATTTTGTATAGGACTCATGTAGACTATATAAACTCCAAATAGATAATATAGACAGGCATATACAAGCACAGTTCTCTTAGAGAAAATAAAACTCATGTGTAAGGATATTCAGAATGGCTATGTAGAAAAAGAAATCACAGAAGCTACAGCATTAGACTCCACCTGTATATTAGGATGATCAGGCTGCATTGAGCTCAGTTGGATCTAATGATACTCAGGAAAGATGTGTGTCTTAGCTTGTAGCATTTCCATAACAGTTCTGGGGACAAGGACTGGGATCATTTTGTAGCAAGCTAATCACAGGAAGAAATAGTGGTCAAGATAAAATGGAGGGAAAACAATAAAGGCTGCTGTGATTAGAAGTTTACTAGTCTATGCAAAGGAGATTTAATCTCATTAAGGACTTCTGAGAAACTGTGAAGAACATGTTTTGTTTTACTTAAGACATAAGCAAAATTGCTATTGATCTGCCAATTACAAACCAGCATTGGCATTTGACTCTGTAGCATTTCTAGCCTGTCTTACTTCTGGATGAAGCTTGGCCCTGTATCCAAGAAGAAACACATTGGTATGACAACATGTACAGGAATGAAGAAATTGACAGGAATATTAGTGGGTCACCACTTTAAAAAAATGCTGTGGTGGTGTGATTAAGAATAGCCCTCATTGGCTCATATATTTGAATGCTTAGTCATCAAGAGTAGCACTATTTGGGAGGGATTAGGAGATTTGGTCCTGTTGGATTAAGTCTGGCCTTATTGAAGGAAGTGGGTTGGGCTTAGAGGTTTCAAAAGCCCAAGCAAGGCTCAGTGGCTCTCACTTCCTGCTGTCTGTTGATCCTGATGTAGAACTCTGAGCTATTTCTCCAGCATCATCCAGCATCTCCCTTCATGCCTCTCCATTCCCCACCATGTTGATAATGGATAAAACCTCTCCCCAACCTGAATGGATTCAAGTTGCATCCTCCAAATTGCCTATATAATCTACATACTAACCATATCCAGGCCAATATTCATACTTTTTCAGTTTTCGATGAAAACCCCTCATTTGACATATTTTGTCTTCTGAATAATTGATAAGCAGGTAGGTGACAGAAGCTAGAAGTAAAAGCTAGAAGTAAAGTTTTCTGAAGGACCAACCTAATCTAAAGCAAAGCAGAATTATGAAGCATCTAATCATTAGGATGAATCCCTCTTCCTATTTCTTTTCCATCTGCTCTGATGTAGTTTCCTGAGAATTCTTAACACAGGGAGACATATGTGCTTAGTGTCCTGTTGTCTGATTACTTGGCTTATCATTAGGTTGTGGCCAGCATTGAAATGAATAATATCAGTTATCTTTATTTGTTGCCTTGTTCTTTTTCTTCCTCACTGTCCATGTCATGTACTTGTAATCACATCCTTCCACTTCTTATCTGAAGTTATGTTTTTTAAAACATTGGTACTGCACCCACCCCCTTTAGGGATAGACCTGTAAGAGACAAGCTAGATTTTTTGAATCATATCTACTTCAAAAGGGTATGCACAAAAGTTCTACCAATTACCATTAATTTATTTGAGTGTTAAGAGAATAATCATAATACTCATGTGAAACTTATTTCCCCTTTCATGTGATATTGTAATTAAGTCATAGGTGTTTTAAGGTGAAAAATTTTCAGATTGAGTTCTACTCAAAGATTGTGTTTTTCTATCCCAAAAGATTTCTAATAATGCTATTAAATTCACAGACAGGCAAATCATAAAACCATTAACCTCTGACATGATAAATTACAACCTGAATCAGGGATAAAGATTTATGTTCAAAGGGTATAAAGTGATAATTATTCCTAAAGGTTGCATGTTGTTAGCAGTAGGATTAATGACTTACTAAATTTCTGTCTGTCCAGCATGTTGACCTAAATGCACCAGTGGGGCATGTCTCACTCTATAGTTGCTTAACTCAAATATATTTTTAAGGAAATTAATTTGCATATTAGATATCAGCTTCTCCTCATTGAATTCTCTCCTATTTCTTCAAATGCAGCATAATTAGACTTAATTTAGATCTGAGACAACAAATAGATGCCTGTAATCTGGTTCATGGGGAAAGGGGAACTTTTGAAATCATTGACCCCTGATTCTGTGGGACAGGACTTTCCAATTCCAAGTTTTACTGTTCTGGAAAGAAGAGTGATCAGCCTAAGCTTTCATATGTAACTCAGATTATTCTGCCACCTTGTCTTTAAGAGTCCCATGGTCAAGCCAGTGATTCCCCAGCTCTTCTTTATGGATCTCTGATCAAGATTATTAGTACTATAGTCACACTTAACCTTCCTGTGGTGTCTCACTTCCTCCTATGGCTCTGAGATGTCTAATAAGAAAAAAATGAATAGTCAAAAATAATGACTAGACAAGATATTCTTGTTTTGAAGCAGCATTGTTTTCATAATTGCTGCAATTTTAGCTGAAATATAGCAATGAAATATTTTAAAAAATATATTACATTTCACTTGCAATACCAAATACATACTTAAACTTTTACTGCCTGATAGAAATTTAGCATATAAACCTCCCAAGTAGATTTTCATTCCAGGTTTTACAGTGATTATATTTATTAGAAAATGAGTGTCCAGGTGTTAATAATAAACCTAAAAGAAAGCCATGACTTTCTTAATAACATGAGGGTTATTTAAGGAGGCCAGAAATGGTGTTGAAGTGGATATTTAGCTGGTCAACCTTTCCTTTGAGCTAAATACCAAAGTTGAAGCCAAGTTTCAGATGTCCCTAAATTCTGCTTCTGCTTGTTTTTTAATAGAAAATTTGGGAAATTACTTTGAAGATGGACTTCTCTTTAAAAACTCTACAAAGGCCTTTATCAGATTTATAGTACCTCTAGTGCATAATCACAGTGCTGGGCTTGTCTTCTCTTGTCCTTTGTCATGGAAAAGACAAACCTCACACAATGGGAGAATATGTGCATTTTCCAACAGTTCCTCTTTGTTTTCAATGTTAAGTATGTTTTCCATTTATTCATTTGGTAACATTGTAAAAAATGTAAAGAAACAAAGGATAGCAGAATGTATTCGATAAATGTGACAGTCACTCTGCACCACACTTTGGGACAGTGAGGAATTTGATGTGCATGATGAGAAGATCAAGAAACCCAGTCTACTTAGCATACCCAGATATTGTGAGGGCTTTAAAGAAATCATAAAGGGGAAACTTAAGATAAAGAACTATTAAGTCTTTTAAGTTCTGTGAAGGATGAAACCTCACTTTCTGTTTCTCTTATCATTTAGTGTTGGACTAATTAAATAATTCCATTATTTACTTTCTCATGTGTAGCCAAAGAATTACTCTAATCTAAGGGAAGCTCAGAAGAAAGAGCATATTGTAATGTTTTCCCCAGTTATACACTACTTTTTTCCTGATCATTAGCTGACTAATCATTTGTTATATAAAAAATTTAAAAAGCATTTTTTTAAGCTTCTCTACTAGTCCCCAATAATCTATGCTAAAAGTCAAAATGGATTCAGTCAGGCTAACCTTCCACACCATCAAGCCAAAACTAACCTCATCTGATTATTAAGATAACAGCCAAATTTCCCAAGCTGACTGGTTTCATTTTGCATGATAATGAAGCTTCCTCAATCATAATGCTTATATTTAAAGAAGATAATTGAAGAAAACTGATATTACCCAATCAATTTTCTATTGTTCCATTTTTTACCTCTTCCTCACAAGGAAAATAATTTTGAAATGACCAGTCTGGTGGTTAAGGGTGTTGTTCAGGGGCAGACTGATTGATCTACCTTATGTATGAAATTCTGGGTTCCATCTCCAGCACTCTGTGTTGGTGTGTGTGTGTGTGTGTGTGTGTGTGTGTGTGTGTGTGTGTGTGTGTAAAATGAAAGAAGATTAATCTGCTTTTTGTCCTTTTGTTTTTGTTTGCGGTCTCTCTGTGTGTAGAAAACCAGTCCATATGTCTGTTGAATCTGTAAGGACAGTTTTTCTATCCGATTGAATGAACTTTTGTCAGGGTTCTAGAATATAAAATAAAACCATTAAAATGGTTAGACTAAATTGCTCTAATTTTGTCCTTTGACATATAAATTTCTTCAACAAATATTTATTGAGTGTGTCCTCGATGACACTTGCCACATGATATGAGCCAAATAAACTTGATCTTTGCCTGAGTGTCTAAGTCTTTGACAATTTAGTTTTGTGAATCAGCTTACAATATGCAAAGGACAAATACAGTCCTCTAAAATAATATTTTTCTCCCCAAGAAGTGACTTTGCTCATAATCTTTAAATATCTTCATGTTCTTTTAAAGAAACAGAATTACAAGAGATTCAGGACCCCAAACTAATGTTCTGTTCATATTGTTTTTAAGGGACATGAAAGTAAGCAGTTCTGGAATATGGGCATTTACAGGTCCTTCGGTCCTCTACTTCCAATGCCATGTACTTAATATACTCATTCTAGATCCAGGAAGCAAATAAATGTTATAGATGGCTCTGTGTAGGGAACAAACCATTATATTTTTATATCCTTTGCAGATCCTTGTCTTCAGTGTAGAATGTTATATACAGATTGATCATGCACTCAAAAGAACTGTTTAGCAGATTATGTACAGATTGATCAAGTACACAAAAGAACTGTTTAGCATGTTATGTACAAACTGATCATGCACACAAAGGGACTGTTTAGCATGTTATGTACAATTGATCATATCCATAAAAGAACTATTTACAGAAACATTATCTCTGGTTTATCTTTGCTCTAGTTATTATGTAAAAATGTAGAACACCTTTTAAAAACAGAAGTTTCCTCATATTGAAATTTTTCTTCTTGACCCTTTGTATCCTCTCATATGAAAATTTGTTTATAAGAAACTGAAATTTTTGGAAACCAAGATGCACATGAGGGAGATTATTTTGAAAAAAAGAGCTAATTTAAATTCTTTCTATATTAGTCAGAGCCCATATGGGAAATGATTCTCTTGAATTAGGATAATTCAAGGGGGATTAATAAAGGCACCATCTATAAAGATGTAGGAGAGATGTGGTAACTATAAAAAGGTATTTCAAGAACCATAGAACTGATAACAGCCAAAATTACTATTGCCTGACTGGAAGGGAGATAAAACAAAAAGCATAGGGCAAGAGTCTTATAGAGAAGTTTGCCTTGGTTAAGGAACCCATTTAACTCAAGAAAGACTAAAGGGAGGGATACATATTTAAAATATAGAGATATATATAAATGAACACACCACTCTGTCTTTACTTTCTCTCTGATCTACCACCAAGGGATCTCATTAGCCAACCCCAACTGGAAGCTTAGGAATAAGGTAGATAGTAATATAGTTTATAGAGATAAGCTTTCAAGGGACGATACATGGAGAAAGCTACAGCATAGACCTGCGGGTGGGTGGGCAAATGACACACTTTCCCTATTAAAAACCTCTTAAATTTTCACTGATGGAGGAGATTACAGTCATCCGTTTCCTTGAGTCATGTCTCCAATTTTGTATAATACTTTTGTCTTTGTGGAGCTCATTTTATGCACCTTTAAGCTCAATTTGATGTGAATTAAGTAGAGCAGAATCTCTGTCTTTACTGAACCTACATATTGGTAGATAGTTTCCTGTCAGGAGTCACTTAGTAGTAAATAGTCATTCAAGAAGAAATTTGTAGGAAATCCTTGAATTAAAACAACAACAATAACTATAAACTAGCCATATTCTGAACTATCTGCTAAACTTTCTCTTTACATGTCTCTCAATCTTTCTCCCCACATCTACTGCCAACCATAAAAGAAAGAGAATTTTCTTTTCTCTGTATCCCTTAAAATCTGTTCCCCTCTTCTTTGTGTAGTTAGGATTAATTTTAAGTCTCTTACTTTCTGCTTCCCCATACTTGGGTTTGCATGCATCTTAATATTCCCCTTTATTCCAGTAATTTATATGAAAAGATTTTGAAAGACATTACAAGGCAGTGTCTTTTGGAGGATTTTTCATTTGTTCAGTTGGACATTGGTGTTGGGGTTGGCGGCATCTTATGAACTAAAGTTGTAGGAACATGTTACTAGCAGCTAATATGAACTGAAGCTCAAAGTTGGTGTCAGTTTTGTGCATAGATAGTATCCAAGAGAATAATGTATATCAACCCTGAGTAGATGGAAAACACTAGTGGAACCAGGCTAGAAAAAAATGTAGTTTTACCAAGAGCAGTGAAACTTAGTCTTGAAGGTTGTTCAAAATGTCTAAAGGTTGACTGTTGACTTTACAGTGATGAATAGACCTGCCTTCTGCTTCTGTATTATTCTATAAAGGTATAATAGATAGTTATTGAAGATATAGCTCTGGTGAACTTCTTTTCTTAGTGTTCCTTACTATCACATTTCTTCTGCATTTTCATTAACATAAATAAATATTAAATGCTTCTATCCTATTTTAAAATAACAGGGCATATGTGTTAACTTTCCTAAGCATAGTTTTTATTTTGATATTTATTTCACAGCAAGGAATAACTGATTTCAGTGTGTGTGAGTGTGTGTGTGTGTGTGTGTGTGTGTGTGTGTGTGTGTAAGTGAAAAGGGCATTTTTGTCCCTTTTTGTTTGTTTTTGTTTTGAGATACACCTTGTGTCTGGAATTCAGTCTGGAGTCTAACTCACTATATAGCTCAGGCTAGTCTAGTCTTGAACTCATCACAAGACCCTTCTGCCTCAGCTTCCTGTGTGCAGGGATTATAGGCATGTGGCACTGTGCTCACCATTGTGTCTCTTTGTTGATCTATTATAACACCTGCTAAGGTTTTGCTGTGGAAATGGCTTGTAAATTGAGCTGTTTGAGTTGAACTATATCCAAGGCGTTGTTTTGCCTGCATTATGAGTGTTTTGATTTGGTTTTTTTTGTTGTTGTTGTTGTTTCTTTTTTCTTTGTCCAAAAGAAATGTTTGGCCACAAGAAAATCTTTTGGGTATGTACTGACTGGGGTGCAGATACCATCATGTTCTGTTTCACTGCAGATCAGGTTTCTTGTCTTAGAGAGGGAATAGAACTATCTTTTAATTTCTCAGGGCTATATAACAAATTAGATGTTTTAAATAACAGAAAATTACTGTGTTGTGATTCTAGAGGTTGGTAAAGATCAAAGGACTGGCAATGCTACCATTTATTTGAAAAATACTTTAGACCCCCTTTTGACTAATAGTGGTTATTTAACTTGTGACAGTATAACTCCTGGCTTTATGAAGTGTATATATGTATGTGGATTTTGTGTGTGTTTATTGGTATGTGTTTACTTGTATATGGAATGAAGAGGTTGGTGTTGAGTGTGTGTCTTCTTCAACTGCTCTCCACCTTACCTTATCTTTTGAGTCAAGGTCTCTCACTAAACATGTAGCTAACTGAATTAGTTAGTTTGACTGGGAAGGAAGATTCAGGGACAAAGATTCCTGTCTCTGCTTCATTAGTACTTCATTTACATATGTGTGCTATTGTATCTGGGTCTTTGTATGTGTTCTGGGTATAAAGTAAAAGCTTTCGTCCTTGGTTGGCAAGCATTTTAGCAATTTTGTCCTGACCTTTCTTTTGTTATATAAGGACATCAACCAGTAACCTTACCTAACCAATAACATCTACAGTGACTGCTTTTTTCATAGTTATGTCACAGTATAAGGTACTAGGATTAAGACTAACAAATGTGAATTTTAATGGTGGCTTAATATAATTTGACTCATAACAACTAATGGTTATCAGAAATTTTCATTGTTGTGCACTGTATCAGAAATACATTAAGCTCCTGCTTATTGTTTTGTATTCATATTGTAATCTAGTAGCCTCATTGTAAAACATTTCTAAGTCACATATTTCATTTCATGTAGGCCTTTTAACTCTAGTCTATACCTCATAGATCTTTCCTCTTGCTCTAGGCTTCCTGTTATGAGTATGTTTTTCCCACCAGCCACCTGGTCCCGCTGCCACACGTGTCCCAATAACACTCAGAGACTCTGTATTTGCTACAATCCTGTTGGCCAGTTACTATTATTGTTTATGTGCTATCTCTGTCTTAATTATTAACCCATTTCTACTTATCTAAGTATTTCCACGTGGCTCATCTTACCGGAGAGCAGCGGGCCGCATCTGATCTTTCCAGGCTCTACATGCTGACTCCTCCTAACTATTTCCTCTTTCCTCCTTGTCTCCTAGCACCACCTATCTTGCTTTCTCATTGGCCACAGTGCTTTATTCATTAACCAGTATGAGAAACATATTTACAGAATAACATCTCCCATCAACTTCCTGTGACCCAATCATACACATGATTAGTTCAGAGTATAGGAAAGTTAATGCCCTCCTGGATAAGCTGGGCATAGAAGTAAAATCCTGAAATCTCAGTAGCTAAGGGGCAAGAGTAGGAAGATTGCAAATTTGAGGCCAGCTTAGGTAACAATTTATCAAAACAGCCTAAAAAGTTTCTGAGACTTTGTTTGGGTAGCCATTGGCCAATGCTGCATGTAAGCAGATGGAACAAAGATTCCTAATCATGCTCCTAGATGAACAAATGTGAGATTTCTTTCAAGTCAAATACCAGTCACCAGTAACAATGATCCACTCATGAGTACAGATTTGTATTACCTGCTTTCATTTGTATTTTTCGTTTTCTTACTCCTATTGCCCAAGTTAATATCCTGAATACATACTGGCACAAAATCTTTATTCCAAGTTCTTCTCTTGATATTCATTTTAACCATTATTTTCAGTTATGCTCTTTAATGTATGATCCAGTTTTCTTGATTGGCATTGAAATGTGAGCTATAGACCAATAAATGAGAAATACCTAAATTTCTGTGGGAAAAAAAACACTTGGAGTGTTTATTAAGTAGTATAGTTCCTGTACCACTCTAATCTTTCATTAATCCCAGAAATGTGTGAGAGGGATCTGTAGTCAAAAATCATAATAATTCCCAGAGTGAGAAGAAAGCTACCCCCTATTGGAAATCAAAAAATTACCTAGATATCATGGTAGTATGGCTGCCCTCAGAAAATACCTGGGTGATATCTCAATGTGTCTCAATTCTCAAAGGTATTGCCAGTGAGTACTGGAGGATAAAAAAATGTTTTGAGGCCCTATAAAGCGGTGGGTCATATGCTGTTGCCCTTTCATAAAGCAAGGTGCTGTAAGACCTCAGAAGTAGTCAGTAGATGAGAAGGCCATCAGGGAAATAGAAAATTTAGATATAACAATCTCCATGATATCTCCAATAAAGACATGACTGTTGACATTGAAAAACCATTGTCTTGAAACCTCATCTGAGTAAATCACAAATTTATAATAACCTTTAACTTGGCAGAACTGATATTCTACAAAGCTGACCAGGAGGAAAGTTTCCTCTGTGGCTGAGTTGACAGTTTAAAAAGCCAAACTAATGCCAAGTGTAGTGGCACATGATTCAATCTCAGGAAGGTCTCTGAGTTTGAGGTCAGCTCGGTCTATATAGTGAGTTGCAGGCCAGTCAAGCCTACACAGTGAGAATCTTATACTTGTTTGGCTTTTGTTTTGCTCAGAATACAAACAAACAAACAAACAAACAACCTAACAAAAGAAAAGCCAATCCATTATAAGATTATTCTGTTTATAGATGGCTCTATTATGAAGCATGTGTACTTTAGTCCTTCACTATTCATGGTTCTATTGTTTGTTAGGACATTCAAGACTGCTTTGTTTTTCTTACAACTCCTTCATATGTCTAGATCAGTAAAATGAACACTCTCCTCATCTAGTGTCGGCCCATACGACTATGTCACATATTACACATAAGTCTTTGTCCTAGAATTGCAAATTCTCACTACTTCTAATAGTGTTAAACAGATCAATACAATGACAAGAAAGAAATTGTAACTGGTGTCTGTCTGTGTGTGTGTGTGTGTGTGTGTGTGTGTGTGTGTGTGTGTGTGTAGTATAGAGCCTAGTATTGACTATACCATCAATTTTATATTTTGTCAATTAAAAACAGATTATTTTCTCATACAATATATCCCGATTACAATTTCCCTTGTCTGTTCCTCTGAGTTTTGCTTCACCTCCCCTGCCCTCTTGATCCACTCCCTTTTTGTCTTTCATTAGAAAAAGAACAGGCTTCTAAGATATAACAGAAAAACACAACAAATTAAATATAATAAGATGAAGCAAAAACCATTATATTAAATTTGGATACAGAAACTTAACAGGAGGAAAAGAATTAAAAGAACAGGCACATCTCATAGTCAGGAGTCCCATAAAAATACTAAGTTAATAGCATATATATATATATATATATATATATATATATATATATATATATATATACACACCAGGGTATATATACCTGGTATATATGTATATATATATACATATATACCAGGTCTTCTGATATGTATATATATATATGCTGTGTATATACTATATATGTGCTATACACACACACACACACACACACACACACACACACACACATATATATATATATATATATATCAGAACACCTGGTATAGACCCATGTAGTTCCTGTGTCCCTGTGTTTGCTATTTTAGTCTCTGAGCTCAAAGGGAAGCCCATACTCTGGTGATGATCTGGTTCATGCAAGATCATGTCTTTTTTTTTCTCTGAAAGTTCAGGAAATGCACTATTACCACTGGAAAATTCATATCCAGAGCATCCTTCTTGGGGATATGCTGCCCTGTTTCTCCTTTGTTTAGTATATTGAAAACTCAGAGGAAGGTAGTACAATAAATAAACAAAACTGATACCCCCAAATTTATTTTATTCCTTCAGGGAGGAGGAACTCTCATACTGTTCTATTGCCTGTACTTGCCTAGCATGCATGAAGCCCAGGAATTATCTTTAGTACTGCTTAACATCTCTTGTTTCTTCATTTACATTTAAGAAACCAAACAAAACCCGGCTAATGTAGATACTTTTGAAACACCAAACATCAAAAGCCTATTTGTTAATTCTCCTAGTGTCAATTTCACCACATAATTCCTGGATCTAAAAGACTGTCATTGAACCACTCTGGGCCTCATGTTTTCTACCACAAAAGGAAGTGGAAACTTATGTTCAAACTTTAGTAATGATATTCTATCTTTCCTTTGTGCTGACATTCCTGGGGAATCTCACTCCTTTCTGGCTTAGTTCTGAGTCATTCAAAAAGAATTCTCTTGAATTTAAGCAAAGCATTTGAGTCGGTAGGTATCAGAAGGCTTTAAACTGACTGATCACTGAATGCAGGTATAAACAGGAGAAAGTGTCTTCTCCTGTCCAATTCCCAGGTTCTCTCATTCTAAGCACAGTATTTTTCAGTGCCTTGGGCTGCCTTTCTTAAGAAAGACTCCCTCAAGCTGCTCTGTAGCTATGACTTTTAAGGCCTAATCACTTAGGGCACAAGGGAAGTGACCTAGGCCCCTTGAAAAAAAAGCAGTCTCTCACAACTCTGTCTTCAGTATGTTTGGAGGTGACTTTGTTATGAAGGTGACTTTCAGCCCTAACTGAATGTGACTTCTTATTTTTATTTTTAAATGAAACTCTTCCTGACCTTATTCTTTGAACCCAATTGGCACATGTAGTACTTATTTGGAGTGAACTATGTTTGCCAAATTGCAGCTAAGGAAAAAAAATATCTGCCTCGTATCCTCAAAGTTTATATAAATTTCCAGTCTTTCGAGAGGCCCAGGATGATGCACTTCTTCTATTTCCCCAATATTTTAGGTTCCTACCCACCGTGTACACCTACAGAAGGAATCATAGCTGTGGCTTTGTTGTGTAATTTAATCTCTGACTGTTCTGGACCATTTCTGGACTGAGGAGCACAGCAGTATGAGAGACAAAAGCCAGAGAAGTAGAAAGAAAAGAGGAGGAGGGATATAGCAAAGAAATAAGAGCTTCTTTTCATCTTAAATTTATTTCAACAAATGCCCTCTTTTCCAACTACTTTTTCTGTCTTTTACTTCAGGATAGGATGTAAAATGACATTTTAATATTTGATACACAAAAATCTTTTTACAAAACACAATATAAATTATGTATTATAGCTTCTAACATGCAACAGTGAGTTTTTATAATGAAAAATCACTGGAAGGTGATCTTTGAAAGTAAAAACACTTTTGAATTATGAGTGCTTACATCTGGATTCTGCGTGCGTATTCATTGCCATGTTGTATTTTAATTAAACAGTCACAAAGATTTTTGAAACAGGATTTAAAAACAGAAAAGGACTTACATGACAAAGAAATTCACAACAGAAACCAGGAATCAACAATCACATCAAATGTGCACACTTCTATTGTTGTGAAACTGCACTCTTATGGTGATGAATTTTATGTGCCCACTTCACTGCAGAACACAGCTATTTGACCATACATTATTTCCATGCATTTGTGTACTTGTTTCCACATGAGATGTATCAGTAAACTGAGTAAAGCTTACTGGTCCCTTTAGGGCAGTGGTTCTCAACCTGTGTGAGGACTTGAATGACTCTTTCACAGGGGTTGCCTAAGGCCATCAGAAAACACAGATATTGCATTACTATTCATAACTATCAACATTACAGTTTTGAAGTATACAATGAAATAGTTTTATGGTTGAGGGTCACCACAACAGAAGGAACTGTATTCAAGAGTCATAGAATTAAGAAGGCCGAGAACCACTACCCTAGTGCAATGGGCCTTGTCCTTTCAACTGAAGATCTGACTAGAAGAAAAGGCTGAGTAAGTGGTAATTGCACTGGGAGAAATCCTTGAGCTGGGAATATAAGTAATTTCCAGCCTTCAGACTGAAGATGAGGACTGAGCTCTTCTTGGGTCACACACATGCTGCCTTTTAGAAGATAACTTACATAGTCAGTTCTACTGATACTCAGTTATTTAAACTGAAAATGTAATTATGCTATTAGATCTCTTTTGTCCCAAGATTATTGAGTTTTGATAATCTGGTGGTTTCTCAGTTTCCCTGATTGCATGAACCAATTGCCACCCTCCTGAAGTAGAAAACATATCTATGTACATATTTCATATCTATCTACTAGGAGATATACTTATGTGTATAGAGATATGAAGGACACAAGATAATATGTATATACATATGCACCAAATGTATTCTATTAATTTTGTTTTTCTAGAGGACCATGGCATTGTAGCATACTATTTTAATAGTAATAAACTAATATTTCATGTCTATCTCATTCCTACTGCCTGTTATATCAGTACTGTACAAAATTAGAGTTTAAGACTTGATATATCAGAAATTAGATAATTTAATGTAATTATTTAAAATGATATAATACCAGAGGATTAGTATTAGGTCCCCAATCTAATAAATTCTTGTTGAAAAGGGGAACTTTTGAGGCACATGCAGACTAGGAAAATACCATCTGAAGATGAAGGTCCTTATAAGAACAAGCTTCTTTAAGCCAAAGGCAGGCAAAAACCAATGCAAAGATTGAGGAGGGATGTGGAACAGAGTGTCATATTCTTCAGAAGGAATGAACCCTGCTGACTCCTTGAGCTGAGACAGATTCTAGCCACCAAAACATAGTTTGAGCCACTTCTTAAATGACCATGCTAGCAAATTAATAGGTGTGAATATTGCAAAAGTTTAAAGAGTAGACACAATCAAGCACTGCAACAACAGTGGACAAAGTGGTACTCCTAAAGTTGGAGAACAGTGTGAGTAAGTACCTCTTGTGGCCTGTAAGGGAAGCCAGCAAAATAAAATTGCATAATCTGTATACACAGTTAAGGCTCTTTAATGGGATTAGTCATGGAGCTAATGGTAATTACAACACATTTCAAACACTTACACTGTATCAATAGAGGGATTGTTAAAAGCTATAGTGCATTAATAATATGAGAAGTATCTACTTCAAAGTATGAGATGATTTAAGTGAATTGGTTAAAAGGCTGTCCTTGATATGTTGGTTAGTTTATAAAACAACTTGTAAATGACTGTATAGTTTTGATGTTGTCCTTGTAAAAGAATAAGTGCAAATCCGATGTGTGTGTGTGTGTGTGTGTGTGTGTGTGTGTGTGTGTGTGTGTGTATGGTATTTAAGGAGACCTGGGAAACTGGTGCATACCGAATAACATTAACAGTAGTTACTTTTGAATGCAAGGGTTAGGACCACAAACTAAATCCCATTTCCTTATGTATGATTTTCTCGCTTGTATTACAATAAGCAGAGAATTCCTTGTCAAAAAGTTAAGGTAGGAAACAGTTTTTTTTTTTTTTAAAAAAATCTTCCTCGTTGGATTCTTGTAGGAACATACTACCATAAAAGTTCTTGCTGCTTCTCTTATGAGGTCTTGGCCCTAGAGAAATTCTTAAAATTTTATAATATCTAATATACACATATTAAGTAAATACAATACTTAAAATTAGTGAGGAAAATATACAAATGCAATTCAGATGCAATCCCACCACGATGCCCTCTCTTTACCTCTTTATTGCCCTTTTTCTTATCCCCTCTGCATTCTTAGTATTTTGCCATTTCTCATCATATATCATGTATGTATATGTACTATTACTCTCCCCAGCCTGTGTCATAAAACTTCTGTTCTTTTTTGTGTTATGGATTGCCTTTCTGGTCTCCTGGCTTTTACCCATACTTACTCCCACATAAGTATCCATATTTAGTATTTAGAAGCCAGTATCTACATATGAGAGGAATAATGTAGCATTTGAATCCCCGGATCTGGGTTACTTCACTCAGAATGACTGTTGCCAGTTCCATACATTTGTCTGTGAATTCAATAATTTCCTTTTTCTTAAAAATTAAATATTATTCCATGGTGTACATATACCACACTATTTTAATCCACTCATCAGTTAATGGGCATCTAGGTTGTTCCTATTTCCTGGCTATTGTGAAGAGGACAACAATAATCATGGCTGAGCAGGTATCAGTAGAGTAGAATGTTGAATCTTTTGGGTACATGCCAAGGAGTCATACAGCTGAGAAACATGGAAGCTTGAGTTTTAGTTTTATAAAGAAGTATCTATACCTGTATGCATTCCTACCAACAATGAATTAGGGTTCCCTTTACCTCACAGTCTTACTATGTTGGCTATTTTTGGTTGTCAAGTTTACTACATCTGTAATTACCTAAAATCCAAGCAGCTGGGTATGCCTGTGAGGGATTTTTGTCTTAATTAAATTATTTGAAGTGGAAAGACCCACTTTTAATCTGAATCTTTTGAGATGGAGAGTTACACTTTTAATCTGTACCACACCTTCTGCTTGCAGTTTATATGAAGGGCATGAAAGAAAGAAGATTTCTATGTCTCCTTGCCTGCTTACTTTATTTCTTGCCAGTAAGTCCATTTCCTCACTGGTATTATAGCCTAATTCTTCAGGATTCTGGTGTGTACTGAAGAACTGCTAAGATATCCAGCCTCATGGACTGAAAAACTACTGGATTCTCAGACCTTCAGATTATTGGCAGCCATTGTTGGACTAGCTGGACCAGGGCTTGCAATGTCATGTAAATACACACACATATGTATATTATATTCATTATATACATTCCGTTTTTCTAGAGAAACATAATACACTCACCAACAGCTGTTGTCATATGTTTTCTTATTGGTAATCATTCTGAGCTCATTGAGAGGAAATTTTAAAGCAGTTTTAATTTGCATTTTTTGACATATCACTGGATAATGACATATACTGGGTCATTCTTGTGAGGTTTGAATGTAATTGGTTCCCATAAGCTCAGAGGGATTGGTACTATAAGGAGGTGTGGATTTGTTGGAGTAGGTATGGCTTTATTGGAGGAAGTGTGTCATTATGGGGCTGGGCTTTGAGGTCTCATATATGTTCAAGCCATACCCAGTGCCTCAGTCACTTTCTGTTGCCTGTGGGACCAAGATGCAGTACCGTCTCTACTCTCAGTTCCTTCTCTAACACCATGTCTGCCTGCATGCCACCATGCTTCCCACCATGATGATAATGGACTGAAGCTTTGAACTGTAAGCCAGTCCCAATTAAATGTTTTCCTTTATAAGAGTTTCTGTGAGGGCTGGAGAGATGGATCAGCCATTAAAGGCTAGGCTCACAACCAAAAATATAAGAGTTTCTGTGGTCAAGATGTTTATTCACAGTAATAAAAACCCCAACTAAGGCACTTTACATTTGTTTTTTTTTTCTGTTTAATATGGCTTGCTCATAATTTTGGCAACTATAACTCCAAGTCTTAAAAATAGATACAAATTATATTAAATTTAAAAATAAAAAATCTAAATATAATTATTTTAGGAAAATCTATGCAGTCTAAAGGTTTATTTGTAGGATATTTAAATGTATACCAGGACTGTCAAGTAGGCTAAAAGTGTAAAGATGCTAGCTGCTAAAACTGATGACCTGAGTTCCATCCTGAGAATCAACATGGTAGTAGGAGAGAATTGACTTCAAGATGGCCTCTGATTACACTTGCATGCTGTGGCATATGCACACATACACACATACACACACACACACACACACACACACACACACACACACACACTCAGTCACTCACTCAAGTATATAAGTACATATAATAAAAATTATAACAGGTTGTTGCTTTCTGTTCTCTGTCATGGTGTGGGGTCCAGGTAAAAATGTGAAGCCATACAGGCAGTTTGCATCTGAAAGTTCTGTGTGGGAGAGTAGAGACATTGACCTGGGCCCCCAAGGTACTGGAGCATCTCACCGACCAGATGCCTGTATTTTCCAAAGGTGACATACTGTTGGGTTTTGGGCATTAGGAGAAATAAAAAGATGACTGTTCACTGAATAGTCTGTGTGGTCACAAGGCAGAAGAAATCCTGGAGAAAGGCATGAAGGTAAAGACGTATAAGTTACAAAGAAATAATTTCTCAGATGCTGTAAATTGTGGTTTGGAGCCCAGAGCACACTGATATGGCCATCAAAATCCCTGAGCATTGGTATGTATAGGCTGAGCTTCTACATGACACTGGGTATGTCAGGTTTCAGCATCATAGGCAAAAAGCTCAGGACAGGTTTCATTGGAAGCACATAGAGAATCAGCAAAGAGGAGGCCATATGCTGGTTCAAGCAGAAGAATAATACATCACTGCTGTAAAATATTTGCTTAACTATGCAAAGATGTTTTGCATTTGTTTGACTATGCAAAGATGTACTGTATTTGTTTATGCTGTAGAACATTTGTTTAACTATGTAAAGATATGTTGCATCAGTTTAATTATGTAAAGATGTGTTGCTGTTTTACCTTGCCTGCCTAAGATTCCTTATTGGTATAATAAAAAGCTTAATGGCCAACAGAGATCGGAGATACAGAGGCAGAACATCTTGTCAAGGAGAGTAAGTAGGAGGAGAAACTTGGGCCCAAATAAGTAAACAACAACAACAAAAGGGGAGATGGCAGGGGCCAACCACCCAGATATAAAGGAAGCAGGAAAGTAGGGCACACAGAATGAAAGAAAAAGAAAAAAACCCTGAGAAAAAACATGGTTGAATGCAAACAAGCTAAATTAAATTAAAAGAGCTAACAGGACAAACATAAGCTATGGCCATGAGCATTCATAATTAATAATAAGTCTTTGTATTTTTATTTGGGAGCGTTTTGGCTGCCCAAAGAAAATGGCAACTATATATCATTTCTCCTGGCAACTAAATTCTATCAAAAGGCTGCTTTTTTTTCAGTGAAATGTAAAATGAAAAAAAAATGAAAGAAGGAAAGAAGGAAGAAATTATTTTATATTGGTTCTCATAAAACATACTTATTTGACAGAATAAAAAATTCAAATAGTCCATAAATTCAGTGTAGCATTCCTTTGATTACTTGTGTATGGTGTATTCTTTTTCATTCTTTAACATTTTAACCTATGTATCTATACTTACATTACATATCATTACAAGGTTGGGTCTAGTGGTATATGCCTTTAACATTAGCACTCAGGAGGTAGTGGCAAGGACTTCTCTAAGTTCCAGGTCAGCCAGGGCTCCTTAGTGAGACTATACCTCAAAAGAAGTTCATAATTTGTTATTTTATATTTCAATAAACATTATTAAGTGTTGTTCACTTTAAAAATAACATAATGTGTATGCATGAGTGCCTTTGCACACATGTGGAAGGGAATCAGAGAAAAGTTTTTGGTTACAGAGTCTGTTTTTCTAATTATATTTAGTTTCTTCACATCTATCAGCTCATCAGACTTGTGTGGCAAGTGATTTTGCTCACTGAATCATCTTGCAGGTTCCAGCTTTTTTCTTGGCTGGAAATAGATTACTCAAAAAATATTTTTATCCTTTCAAGGTTTGGTTTTATGTTAGATGTGACCAGATATCCCTACTAATGTTAAAGATTTCTGTGGTACTCTGAACACTCAAGCCACTATTCCATGAGGTACAATTGCGTATTTGATCTTGGTAGAAATTCACACCATTCAGGGTCATAATTACTCTTTGGGAGTTTTGAATAGTTCCATCTTTATCCCCAGAGAATATTCTCCATATGATCCATCAATAGTTGGCAGAGCACTTGAGGGAAAACTCTTTCAGGTCCTGTAGTTCTATTATTATGTATCTGTGTCTTTATTGGTGGGTCTTTCAACATTATTGACATTGGCCCACTAATTAGATCCTGACTTAGGGGACATTTGAGTTCCTCCAGGATTCCACTGCATGTGTTGTGACCTGCAAACCTTCTCTTGATAGTAAGATGGTACAATGAAATAATGCATGGCATTTATTCTTTCTGATACATTTTGCCTGTGGCTTTGTTTTAGTTATATATACTAATTAACTTTTCTCATTGCTGCGATAAAATGCTTGGCATAACAGCTTAAGACAGAGAAGAGTTGTTTTGCTTCATTTTTCCCAAGGGTATTTTACAGCATAATGGAGATGACATGGTGATTAGGTCTGGTTCCAGTGATGATAGGTAGTCATCTGGTAACACTGCACATGCAGTAAGAAAGTACAGAGCTTAGGCCAGAATGAGGCTGTACTATAGCCTATAGGATTCACTGACCGGCTGCTCACTTCCAGGTGGGCCACAATTTCTAAAGGTTTTACAACTTCCCCAAACAGTGCTGCCAGCAGAAGAATAAAGTATTCAAACACATCCTCATTCAATTCCTAGCAATCTGGTGAAGTTAGAATGGTCAGTATCTCTCAAACAAGGCCAGAAATGGATAATCTCCTTTCAGATATATCTGATCATTACTAAATTCCACACTAGGTTGAAGCTTGTCTTTTTGTTCGTAATACTTATTTCTATCATTTCAGCTTGTTTTTGCCTTTTATTAAAATTATTTCTTTTCTGATATAATATATCCTGATTACTGTTTTCCCTCCCCCTAATCCTCCTTTCTTTCCATCCAGATCTACTCTATTTCTGTCTCATTAAAAACCAAACAGAATTTTAAGGGTTAATAATAAAATAAAATACAAGGAAAAATGAAAACTAACACATTGGAATTAGCCGAAACAAACCAACAAAAACAGAAAGAGCCCAAAAGAAGGCACAGGAATCCATTAAAAAACACTAAACTGGAAGCCATAGAGAAGTACAAAGGAACCTGCGCAGACCTGTGCAGGCTCTGTGCACACTACTTCAGTCTCTGAGTTCATATGAGCTTTGCTCATGTTAACATAGGCCTTTGTTGTTTTTAGTGTCTCCCAT
The DNA here is from genome assembly GCA_030556225.1 of Cricetiscus sungorus. NCBI lineage: Eukaryota > Metazoa > Chordata > Mammalia > Rodentia > Cricetidae > Cricetiscus > Cricetiscus sungorus. The sequence goes on along the minus strand of JANBXA010000609.1, from coordinate 17,198,666 downwards.
CCCCTCTGGCTGTTGTATGTAAGGATGGAAAAATTTAGCCTAACTCTCTACTGACCCCAGGAAGCTGGAAGTTTAAATTCCAGACCCTGACCCCTGGCAGTAAGTAGGCAAAAGGTCACATTCTTTGCTGTTTACAACTGGGCTGTTTATGACAGAGTATGAGAGCACCTGTGAGTGAGTGAACACAGGAAATGAGCTTTATCACCCCACCCAGGAGCCAGCACAAATGCAGACCTCCAGGGCTAAGTGGGGGCTTGGATAGTTTAAATTGATTGGTCTGCTCTAAATGTTATGAGATGATTGGTTTATGATGTGCGGGCTTTGTTATAACCTATAAAAGCTGTCTCAATTCTATACCCTGGGTCCTCAGCCCTCTACCCCTCTGTGGCATATGGCTGTTGACCCCAGTGCACTTGGAATATAAAAGACCTCATGCTTTTGCATCAAGACTGCTTCTCATGAGTGATTGGGGGGGCGGCTTTCCTGAGTCAGGGAGTGAGGGTCCACATTCTCTGGTTCTTTCAGTACTCTTTCTACCTTTTCTTCCAAAGGATTTATTGAAATATGAGGAGATTAATTTGATGGAGACATCCCATTTAGAGCTGAGTGTTCCAAGGTCATTCTCTGTAGAGTGTCTGGCTGTGGGTCTCTGTGTTTGTTCCCATCTGCTGCAGGAGGAAGCTTCTCTGATGATGGCTGAGCAAAGCACTGATCTCTGACTATGGAAGAATGTCATTAGGGGCCATTTTTATTGCTATGTTTCTTTTGATTCTAAGCAAGACTCAAGGCCAGACAATAGAGAAGTATGTAGCTTGCAGTCAGGATCCATATGACTTATTTGGTTGGATCTTTAGTATTACTAAATCATGTATGTAATTGACAAAGATATATTCTGTATAAACCATAATATCTGGGACAAAACATGTTTACATAATAATTCTTAAAAAAACAAACTTCTTGGCTAGTCTAAAGGTAAATTTAAGACCTTAAAAATGTTGATCAAATTGTACTTTTGAGCAACCAACTAAGACTTATTATCATAGGCATTTTCTATTACAGATCAAACCATGACACTATCAGCCTGAGAAAGCTCTTGTTAATTTATGTTATTTCTCAGCCTCTGACAGAAATTTAACTGACTATTTGGGAGAGGAATTAGAAAGGTAAAGGAAACCAAGCTTAGGGGAATGTTACTAGCCATGTCCGGTCTTCATTAAGAAAATGAGAATATGGTTTCCCTACCATTGCAGCTAGCACTTTTATTTTTGAATAAGTATTGTTTGAAGTTTCCCAGGTTATGAAACAACTATCACAAGCAGCAGCAGCACAGCAGAGGCATAAGCTGCTTGGCTAATTATCTCGGTGTTGACCTGTAAGCAGCTCCCTCTAGGGTGAAATGCAATTGAGTCTCTATTAACTCCAGGCTGGAGTGACTCTGCAGTAGCAGTCTTGGTTATCAGGCTCACAGCACATTGAGTTAAGTGGGAAGGCACATGGTGGGTAATAGTTTTGTGGTGCAGATGAAAATCAGTGAGAGAGTAAGCTGCAAATTATTTCTCTGGAGCTGCTGAGGACAGGAAATCAGGGTGAAAGTTGAGGTTGAGCTGCAAGGTTTGGTTTTCCATCTGCTGAAAATGGTCTTTCTCTGTAGGTTAAAGGCAGCTACAGTACTCATGAATATAAACTATTTGTAGCTAGTGACATTGATTAGCTACAGTGTATAGTTGCCTTGATGAGCCTGAAAACTACTATTGAAGGCTTGAGGAGTAGTACAGAACAGCATATTCATAGATTCTTTGAGTTTTCTGTGACCACATGGAAACTGAGTTAGGAAACTCAGATGTAAAATGCTCCAGATCCTGTATAGAGTGTCTTTGGAACCACTATTTTCTCATCTCTGCACAGCATCTTTGAGAGAAAAAGTTACAATTGCAAAAAACAAACAAACAAACAAAGAAACAAAAAACCACCCCTGCCAAAAAACAACCCTATACAGGATTTACCTTTCTTATGTATGTGCTGCTCTTAATTTATGTATGTACACATGTGCACATACCTTTGTCATGGGAAATGGAACCAGCTGATTTCTACCAGCTACATTACTTCATCTCTCTGTGCTTCTGTAATTTCATGTGTAAAGTGGCCCTAGTGTGCTTATTATAACACCAAATAAGCTAATAGCTATAAATATACAACACTGACATAGTGTTCACTGCATTCTAGATTTTATTACTAGTGTAGCCAATGGTATTGTATCAAATGACAAAAGAATAGGCATGTATATAATACACAGCTTAGAATTCAAGCCCAGGTTCCTTTTTGATCCTTCACTTTAAGCCTCTTTGAGCAAAGGATTTTGCTTGATTATGTACAGGTGCAGTTTCCTCAGGTTTGTAATTATGCTGTCTTCTGTAGCTGCCCAGAAGCTCTTCAAGTGGAGATTTTTATTTCCCCCTTCACTTGCCTTGTAAATAAGAAGCAATGACTAAGAAAGAATGGGTGATTGTTCATTTAACTCTAGCAAGAGTGGTTTTCACTACATAAAAGGACTGGGTTTATCTGCTGCCTCTGAACCTCATTGCTGTGAGTGCAGAGATGCATGCATTCAGCTCCTTCAAAAGCTGATATTATGTGGTGTGTACTAAAAAGGAAACAAAACAATCTAGCTGGCATGTATTGAGTGGCTTCCATGTGTAGGCATCTCTACAAACAGTTTGCATTGTTCATCTCCTAAAACTCAAAAATTTCTGAGGTGGACGATATTATCCTCCCTTTGGTGATGGAGAAATAGAAGCTCAATGTATCTTAGTGAGGTTACAAGGCTCAGTTACTTAGATCTATTTGATTTGAAAGTGCATGAATTAGTTTACTATGCCAGACTGTTGTTCTCTCTGTTTATATGGTCCCCTTGCATTCTCTTTCTAGTGAATGCCTTAATTATTTCTCCTTTTTTGTTTTGGATTTCTTTGGTGAAACTTTTCACTCACAGGTATCAATATTACAGTTAAATGATGTCCATTCATCCACTCAGACTTTCCCTGTGGTGTGAGGGAATAAAATCACTGTTAACTTTTGATTAAACTTTTCATTTCAAGTCACCTGTAGTGGGCATTAACATGGCTTGTGTTTCCTACTCTGCTCTAGGAGTTAATTGGATGAAGTCCCTACTGTGTTCCTATGCTCCTAAGAGAGCTGTCTCCAACCAGTGAAACCCTATTGTCTTCTTTAAGGATTTTCATCTCTAAGGATTCCCAGAATAATTGTTCTTTTCAAAGTTAAAAATTTGCGTGTGCTTTTGTAAATGATGTGTGTGTGTGTGTGTGTGTGTGTGTGTGTGTGTGTTTGCCTTTGCACATATATACATGAGGCAGGGTGTCTCAATGAACCTGGATCTCACCATTTCAGCTAGTCTGGCTAGCCCTGTTGCTCTTGGGTCCCTATCTTTGACTCCTGTGCATTGACCTCTTCCACTTGGCCTTCTCTATGTGTCCTGAGAATCTACAATCTAGTCTTCATCCTTTTTTTCAGTAGGGTTATCTATTTAATGCTTGGAAGTACCAATATTGATTAGCTGGTACCATAGATCCATACAAATTATGGCATCACAAAACTCAAATGGCTTGTGCTGACCATATCGGCCAGGCCATTCTAACAGTTTAAATGTTGTTTTGTCTGTGTTATTCATTACCATAACTACCCTCACCTAGTCTTTGGTGATTAAGTGTTTCCACCTGGCTCATGCTACTTCCAGGGCCAATTAAACCCATTGAGTTCTTTTCTTTTTGGCTTTTCAAGACAGAGTTTCTCAGTAGCTATGGAGCCATTTCTGGAACTCACTCTGTAGACCAGGCTGGCCTGGAACTCAGAGATCTGCCTGTCTCTGCCTCCCAAGTGTTGGGATTAAAGACTGGCCACTTGGCAAACCCATTGCATTTAATTAATCCAAATGAGCAGCACCGTCTCCAATCCTCAGGTCTGGCACAAAGAAAAGAGAGATAGCAAAGTTTTGCAAATTTTCTAGTGTCCCTCACCATTTTGTCTTATGGGGTTAGTGAAGAACATGTCTTCTGGGACTTCTCATTGTGAAGTAGATTTCACACAGCATACACACTTCTAGCACTGCAATTTCCCTGAACTTTTGCTGGCAAAAATCTGTAGCTCATTGTTTTCTGCCAGCCTGCCAGCCTGCCTGCCACTGGTCTGGCATGCCGGCCCCAAACAACACTCAGAGACTCTGCATTTGATACAATCCTGTGGGCCAGTGACTATTATTGTTTATGGGCTAGCTCTGTCTTGATTATTAACCCATTTCTACTTATCTAAGTATTTCCACGTGGTCATCTTATCAGGGAGCTGCAGCCGGCGTCTTCCTTCCTCCCCGGTCTAAATCTTGACTCCTCCTGACTACTTCCTTTTTCCTCCTTGTTTCCTAGCCCCGCCTATCTTGCTTTCTCATTGGCCACAGTGTTTTATTAATTAACCAGTATGAGAAACATATTTACAGAATAACATCTCCCATCAACAAAACCAAGGGATATCAGGCATCTCCAACTCCTTTTCAGCATGCTTTGTGTCATGGCCTGCAGGGGCATAAACCTTGAAAGAAAATGCAGTTCAGCCTGACTTAGTTGGTGCTGGTTCAAAGTTCTAGATTCTGACACCAGGCAGTTTATTATAAGCATATTTAAACAGTACAATTTTGGAAAAAAAAGGCTTCTGGGTATAATATAATTACACTGAAACTCAGCTCAAAGTACATGTGACCATGAAAATGGGTTCTGTAGTTTAAGGGCCTAGGATCTTGAGTTGTCTCTGACCCAGACAGCAAAGAGGTCAGAAGACTGTAAAGTATCTGATATCTCACCTAAGGATGGGTTTTATTGACTGGTAAACAAAGCTATCCAGGAAGTGGTGGCACAAGCCTTTAGTTCTATGAAAGGCAAGGTGGATCTTTGTCACTATCCTGGGGCTCGCTGACTATGGGGACTTGGGCTCAAGGCATCATCCTAGCATTCAGCCCCGCTGAGCCGGGGTTGCCTTTTGCAGGAAATTTGGCAAGTGCCACACACCTGCATATAGCAGCCAAGTCAAGACCCTTAGAGCAGGCGCCATAGCTCTAGTCTTCCTTCTTGAACAATGCAAGTGCTTTATCCTGAGTCATCTCCTTAGCCTCTGCTCTTCCCTTACCATGATAAGAAAAGATATGACTGTTCAACAAATGTGTGATTAAATAAAGGATTGATGCTTAGTCTTCTATTTTGCCAAGTGGAAAAATAGCACTATAATTTTTTACAAGACATTTGTATGGTTCAAAAGTCAAAATTTCATTCACTCACTCATCCATCCATCCATCCATCCATCCCTAAGAATGGAAACCAGGACCTTACATATGCCAGGCAAGTACTATCTCACTAAGTTTCATCCAGAGTCCTCAAACTTTTATTCAAAAAAAATCTACTTCCATTCTTTTGTCTGTACTTTTTCTCCCAGCCTCCATAAGCAGTCTCTTTGTCCCACTCAGTGCTGGGTCTTTTACATGCTAGGCAGGTACTTTCCTAGTCTTGAGTTTTGGGAAGAGGGTTTCACTAGATAGCTAAGACTGCCCATGCATTTAGGATTTTTTTTTTGTTTCAGCCTCCCGGGCCTGAAATCTATCTACTCCTGAGATGGAAGCTGTCGGGTCAGAACTTCAGTCTTGTCCTCTGTCTCAGCTCTGTCTTGAAACAAGAAAAGCCTAGTCAGGTTTGCTCTATAGGTGTCTAAACCTTGGCTTAGAGAATTGGTTCTCAACCTTCCTAATGATGCCACTCTAATGTTGTGGTTACCCCCACCCATAACACTATTTTCATTGCTACTTCACAACTGTAATTTTACTACTGTTACAAATCATAATGTAACTATATGGTATGGAGGATATCTGATTTGTGACTCCCAAATGGGTTGTGACCCATAGGTTGAAGACCACTGGTTTAGAGGCAAACTGCCTCAATAAATATACAAACTATACCAGATTGTATCAGAAATGATAAATAAAATTTTGTTGTATTAAATCACTGAATTATGAGATTGTTTGCTATAATAGATAATATTTTTCTTGGTGGGAGAGACAAGGAAAACAACACCTTAAAGATCAGATTTAGTGATTTGCTCAACCTGTATGGCTAGT